>CM071924.1:48541150-48874247 GCA_016081115.2 Rehmannia glutinosa | reverse complement strand
TTACGTATTACTTCATTTTTTCCAATCGACTCTTGTTTTGATCAAATTAGTTGTCTTTACGAGTAGAGAATATGATAATAAAAGAATAGGGAAAGACACAACGATCGCATATTTTCAACTTGATGACCTCAATGACTAAATAGGGATTAATGATACTTATTAACAACTTTCCTTTCCTCAAATTCATGGCTGAAATGTTTATGAGAATAAATCAATCATATGAATGTATGTATTATACAAATGCATGAAAACTCATATTTGGAAGACACGAGAATCAACCCACCTTTTTAAATCAAGTATACACTACATGTCTCTACAAATGTTCAAAGAGTTAACTAAATGAGACAAATTACAAGAGTAATAGGTGATGCAATTATGAAATTTCACAACATTTACACTCCTAATAACAACCTCATAAAGCAAACAAAGAGTTAATCAATGACCCCCTCGACCCGTATTCATACCTCAAAGAATGACATGATTTTTCTCTTTTGTTGCATCTCATTATAAGATTGTCTGTAATAGAAAAACTAAACCCAAAAATTTATTAAAAATATTCAATCGATCATCATCAAATATCTCTTAGATATTACTACCCAAGTTCATTCAATTCTTCAGCCGTTCGAGCCTTAAAGCCATTCCCATAAATCTTAAATATTATATATACAACTCTATTCATCTATCAAAGAAAAATGAAAAACGGAGAATAAGCAATGTTCATGGTGAGGAGCAATTTACTTTATTGGCATTTTTTTCTCAAAGATCGAGCCCTTTTTAATTCATAATAGAATGTAGTTCTTATCGAGAAAATAGTATTTGACAAAAGACCCAAAAGTTCATCGTCAAGTCCATGAATACAACATTAATGATGTACAAATCATTCCTATGTTTTGCACCATCAACTAATTAAAGCAACAAATGACTCGAAATCACGTTCCCCAAGTAATTTTAGAAATGAGAAAAATGAGGAAAAGAAATGTCACGAGTCAACTTATCTTCGGTAAAAGTATGATTACTCAAGACCATCTTCTCGCCATATAAAAATTGACTTAATCATCATCAAGCATGTAGTTTGCATGGGTGTTTTATGAAGATTATCTTTCTGTGTTAAATGTCAAGTATTCACATTCCAAGCTTTCACATATACATAACCTTACTCAATTAATTGCTTCCATATAAATGCAATGCATATGCATCACTCTCACTGTCGGGATTACTAAAATGACAAAAAATACCGATTTTCCATATTTATACTCCAAAAAAAAATTGATTAGCGGTTCATAAATTACATTGGCCTTTTTAAAGATAAGGCAAATATAAATTAATGTTTGTCATCAAATCCTCAATAAGAACTCACAATGCTAATCTTCCTTGATGCGGTGATTCAAATTCACAAATTACAATATATTAAATCAAGCGGAAATCTAATAAAGAAACACTGATTAACTTTCAAAATTACCAGGACTTGAGATTCTTGTCAGCGTTGAAGAAATCTCCGGTTACGCAATGAATGCGAGGTAATTCCTCACTTACCTCTGCGTCTATCGTCGTATTCACTCGACATCTACTCTCTATCGCACCAATTTCTTCAAGCTATTATTTCACTCCGGCATTAAATTGCTGTGGCGGTTTCTTTACAATACCTCATCATATCCGTTACACGCCGATTTGTAAAAATTAACTTATTTCTAGAAACACATGTGCAGGGTTATTAGATCAAGAATACGATTGGGACGAATTACACTACACAATAATCGATACGAAATAGAAAATAATAAACTACATTTGAAGCCCATTAGTCGATTTATGCTGTTTTTGAAGGCCTTTACCTCGGTTGTCCTCTTTGCGTTTTCCATTTGTGCCCGTTTAGACTTGAGATTTGATCTGTTTTTTTCTTTTTCACGTTTCAATACGAGGATGGCTCTTGATCTTTACAGAAAAGGTGAAAAAGGTGTCTTCTATTTATTTCTAATAATTAGGTTCCTAGTGCCTCTTCATAAACCAAATTGTAAGTTACTTTTTCTAGTGCCTCTTCATAAATCAAATTGTAAGTTACTTTTTTGTCATTAATTAAATTTAATATGTGATAGGGAGTATTTTAGTCAGTTAAAATTCACGAAACTTTCGCTCTTTTAGGATAGTAGAGATTAGTGATACTTTTTATTCTAAATATGATACTTTCAACATCAAATATTATGGTTTCATATTTTATATATTGCATTAAAGAAATATTTTACTTTTTACATAAATAGTGATACTTTATAGATTATACATGATACTTTTAGTTTATCATGTCTTTCCAAATACATGTTACCAAATGAAAAAGACGGGCAAATGTGTCTAATTGTTCTCATGCGAATAAGTTTGTTTACAAGACTCGAAAATGCTAGATTATTTTACATAATGATAATTTTTATAACTTTATGGTTCTAATGATGAGAATTTTGAATTAATTCTTGAAGTTTTCATTCGAAAATTGATACTTTTAAATTTTATAATGGTTTAACATTTTATACATCAAATTGAGAATTATGTTAATTTTTAAACAAAAAGCGATACTTTTTCATTACATGATACTTTAAGATATATTTGCCATATTGAGCGCAAATAAAATCCTTTTAACTTTTGATTGTCAAAATGAATCGAGTTAAGAACTTGAGTTATGTTAAGCGTGAAAAGAAAATACAATCTAAACATTTGCAAAAAACTACACTTTACAAATACGTAGGACAAAACATACATAGTATCAAGATGTACGAATCTAAAATTCTACAACTTCATTTCTTTTGTTTTTAGGAAGTTTCTTGGGACGCTCCTTCACGAGTTCCTTGAAGTCATTGATAAATTTAAGAACTTCCTTCTCCATTTCCACCTTCAACTCGTTCAAATTAGACAAGATAATTCTCGCCACGATATGCATCTCTTAATTTGCGTCTTTCAATGAGGCTTCAAAAAAAAAGGAAAAAGAATATCGAACACATACAATAAGTATACGCACATTATTTGTTTTAAACAATATTCATACCTTGCATAAACACGGAGTTGAGTAAACATTACCTACAAAGTTTTCCATGTGGTGCATTAGGAACACACCACAGTCAATATTCTATCATTTTACATAATGATAATTTTTATAACTTTATGGTTCTAATGATGAGAATTTTGAATTAATTTATGAAGTTTTCATTGAAAATTGATACTTTTAAATTTTATAATGGTTTAACATTTTATACATCAAATTGCGTGAATTATGTTAATTTTTAAACAAAGCGATACTTTTTCCATTACACATGATACTTTAAGATATATTTGCCATATTGAGCGCAAATAAAATCCTTTTAACTTTTGATTGTCAAAATGAATCGATTAAGAACTTGAGTTATGTTAAACTGGCGAAAGAAAATACAATGCTAAACATTTGCAAAAAACTACACTTTACAAATCGTGGGACAAAACATACATAGTATCGAGATGTCGAGATAAAATTCTACAACTTCATTTCTTTTGTTTTTGGAAGTTTCTTGGGACGCTCCTTCCACGAGTTCCTTGAAGTCATTGATAAATTTAAGAACTTCCTTCTCCATTTCCACCTTCAACTCGTTCAAATCGGACAGATAATTCTCGACACTGGTATGCATCTCTTAATTTCGTCTTTCAACAGGGCTTCAAAAAAAAAGGAAAAAGAATATCAGAACACATACAATAAGTATACAGCACATTATTTGTTTAAACAATATTCATACCTTGCATAAACACGGAGTTGAGTAAACATTACCTACAAAGTTTTCCATGTAGTGCATTAGGAACACACCGCGATCAATATTCCTATCATTTTTTTGCCACGGAAAGGAACATTTTCCAGGAATATGGCGCAACTTCATGAGCTTTGGCATGATTTTTCTCTTCTAGAAATAGAGCCATTTGCATTTCTTTGTGAAAAACAAAATATATTACAACAATTCAATTCATAATAATAGTATGATACTTTATCACCAAAGATCGCAAGTCCATGATATTCATCAACAACAAAGTGCATCATGGACCCGGTTGTCGAGGTATTGAACTTTCTTCTCAACAAAGTTGATCACGCTGACAACAAAGTGACCTTCGTAACAATATGGAATAAATATCTACATATTTGAAAAACAAAACTTCATTACGATTTGTAATACTTTTTAAGAAAAAGAGATACTTTTCAAGAATAAAGAGATACTCTTCAAACATAAGAGATACTTCTCAAATAAAAAACTAAGTTCTTATACGATCCATTTCATTCAAATTGGGTATGTTCAACAATCTCATGCACACCCTCCAACAACCTCTCACATCTTTAGCACAATCTTTTCCTTGGAAATGATCAACAAGATATCTGTTCGGCAAAAAATAAAATATCAAAAAAGTGACCACATAAAAATAAAAAACAACAAATAAAAAATAAATACTACTTACGAGTCTTTGAGTGTTGAAATAAAAGTGTTTTGGATCGTTCGCCCCAACTACTTTTTGTTTAAAATGATAGTCCGTGTGTCAATCACATTAACATAAATCAAGCTCGAATCATTAGTGAAAGTCAATCCCATAAGTAAAGGGAAAAAAAAATCGCTTGACATGTGCAAATATATTTGAAATGAAAAAAATAAATAAAGATAATCAACATAACATTTCTCATAGAAAAGGAATATCAATAAATCTCATTGTTACTTACTATTTTGGGGTATGTAAAAAAAACAGAAATCAACAATGTCTGTCTTTAAGGGTCATTCCAACCAAATACAGATTATTCTTCATGAATTGAGAAAAGAAAAGAGCTCTTTAAGATTTGATAGGCCAAGAATCACATGTTTGATATAACACATTAGATAAATAATTTATCAAATAAAACTGATAATTATTCAAAGAAAACATATACTTATTTGAAAAAAATACATATACTTTTCTCTAATAAACATATACTTATTCAAATAAAAAAGATACTTATTCAAATAAAAAAGATACTTATTCAAACAAAAATGATACTTTTCAGTATTTAACTAATGCTTTACATATAGTACCTGAACTGCCTACAACTTGGCCTGCATGTTGAATCTGAGCTTGAATTACTTCATCGATTTGACTATCATTCAGTCCTTGGATTACAACATCATCAATATTCGCGTCATAGGTTGACTGTTCTTCAACAACGGGTGACTTACATTTAACTTACATTTTAGCAATTTTCTCAATATCATCAATTTTGCCCTACGGTAATACAAACTTGATGATTCTTGAAGATTCATCAAATTTCTCAGATTTTTCCTTCTCAGAATCCTCTGTACCAGACTTTCCCCTCTCATCCATACCTCCATCAGTCGAACTACATATTTTCTCTTCAACAATGACTTCGTTTTCTAGAAATAGAATAAATGTCTTCCACCCACTCCCCCAGCCAAACTCTCCAACACTCTTGTTCTTTAACACACTTTCTTATGTGTTTGGTCGTCGATCTTGAATGAGAGGGAGATCAAATGGTTTGCGAGTCCCTTTCCATTTAAGACGATGCAAATATATGACTGCAACGCCAAATACAACCAACTTATATGGGTGGTCGATTTCTTGTTAAAATCAAGCGCCTGCCCAAACCTTTCAACATAAGTGAACACCAATCAAAATGTGCAATGGCATCCATATCGCTAACGACTTAGAGCATGAAACATCGACAATCATATTTGCACTCGGGTCAATAAAGTTGATAAACTATACAAAATAAACATTCGTTTAAAATCAAGACCTCCTTCTTTAAAACCACTCCTCAACTTGGTTTTTAAAGTGCCAACACTAGAACTCCCATCAATGCCAACTTTTTTTCTTAAACTCAACAATCGGATCTAAACTATCACTCCATTTAAAAACTAAAACTTCATGGTCATTCCTCGGTAGCATTAAAACATCACAAATATCATCATTGATAATTACAAACCTCTTCCTATCATCAATACTAACAAGCGACTCTTCCCATTAAAAAACCTTTGAACCAGCCACATAATCATTTGAGCAGGTAAATGTTGAACTTTAAGGTTGATAACCCACCAAAACCAATACTCTTCACATCTTCTTTTAGTCTATCATTCAAAGAGTTCACTACATCAAATAAATCCTTGGGTCAACATTGCGTAAGAAAGTTGTTGCAAAAAAAATAATATATAATTAATATAATAACATATGAAAAATAATAGTTTGAAAGCAATTTATAATACTTTGAAGTATCAAATATGATACTATTGAGATAATAAAATGATATTTTTAAAATAATTTCTGATACTTTTAAATCGATTTTAGATACTTCTCAAAATAAAAATGATGCTTGTAACATATAAACACGAATTTATATTTAATGATAAAAATCAATATTTATGTGAAATACATTGATACTTTTCAAACAAATAATGCTACTTTGAAAGCTAAAACTAATACTTTTAAGTACCTTTGATTTACGATGATTTTAAGAATTAATTTTAGATGCGATTAATGTACAAAAAGGGCATACAATAATGATACTTTTGAATAAATTTTATATACTTTTCAAAATGAAAAATGATACTTCCTGCATATAGACACTGATTTTATTACATGATTAACATACACATACTTTCCATAAAACAACATCTATGTAACATACCTCTTCTTATCATCGTCTGATAGCTTTCTTTTCTTGCGAGGATTTTTACCAACCTCGCATAATCCTCTTTCGACCCGGTCTCGCTCATTTCCTTCACCCGATGATTTTTGTCCGGCAACCTTACTCAATCTTGTGTCACGTACATCACGACATCCTTATCGAGGATTACTTTTTCTTCGTCAACTTTTTCTGCGTTGAGGTTTCAACAAGGGTTCCTTCATCAACATTTCAACACCAACTTCCTTGTTCAACGTTTGTGGGGTTTTTGTCATTAATGTATCGCGGGAGTTTTAGCAAGGGTTTTGTAGGGGTTCTTTCATTAATGTGTCGGGAGGGGTTTCAACGGGGTTTCGAGTCGGGGTTCTTTCATTATTGTATCAATAGGGATTTCTTTAACCAAGGCTTCGTTCGTCGACATTCCAACAATTGCTTCTTTAGTCGACATTTCAACACTAGCTTGATTCGTCGGCGCTCAACCCTAACCCTTTCCTTCGTCGACGTCTCAACAATAGCCTTATACTTGGAGTGTCAATAAGCGGAAATTCCTTTATACCCTCCTTTATATTATTCTCTTGTGAGTCCACCTACCCCTTCCCCTCCCCCACCTCTACTATTTGTAAAAATCTCACTTTCGCCGATTAATCCCCACCTGGCGGCGGCCCCTCTTGTCCGCCTACGATTTTTTTCCGATTAGGCCGCCCGAGGTCACTTTAATCCCGCCTACGCTCCGCCAGGCGCTAGGCCCCTGTCTGCTTGCTTTAGTGCTTTTTACAACATTGCCTCTACCTCTCCTCTATATTAATATCTTCCTGTCGTGTCATCTTCGACTCGATATAAACCTACTGAGAAAATGGTGAAAAACTCATTAAAAAATACTAAAAATCATGAAATTTGAACAAAAATCAAAACCATGAGATCGCGCAAATATATTAAAAGTACAAATGATACATTAAACGCGATTTATGATACTATTAAGCATCAAATATGATGCTTCCAAGATGCATATACATATATATTGGGGTATTGAAAATGTTTGAACCATGAATACTATTAAGTCAAATTAACGAAACATGGGTACAAACATAACCAACTATCTCTAGAATCACATACACTTTCGGTGGGCAAAAACAAAAAGTGAAAATCGTAAGACTACCTACAAATCTACACATAAATACCATCAAAACACATAAAAAAAGCAGAAAATCTCTCTACAATTTATGTTTTTCGAAAAAATACGTAGAAAAATTTGCGGAAATATATAAAATGAAGTACATGCAAACTTGAAAGCTTGAAAGCAATGGCCAAACCCTAAATACACGTCGGGAACACACCACAACCAATGCATCACACCAATTCGAAAAAAAAAAAAACCTAAAATCGAACACAATCAAAACCTAGAATCGAACAAAATCGGAAAAAAAAAGGAGAAAAGGAATGATGTTCTTCTGGGATGTTGTCTCGGACTATCAAAAGCACGATTAGAAATCGAAAAACATAAAAAATCGAAGTTGAAATAACGGTTGAAGAAGTTTTGAAGAATGCTCTGGCGTAGCTAAAACCAAGGGAAGAAGAAAGTGACCTACGTGGGGCGGTGGGGTAAAAACTGAAAATATGACATACAATAGAAATAAAAAAAAAAAAAACTGGCGGTAGGATCATTCGTGCTCTTACGTTTTGACCCAGAGACGGATCTCACATAAGTTTTTGCTTATTAGTTTAAACTTTTAACCAATCTCCATAAAAAAAAAAAAAAGTTGGAAAATAATTTGCATTTATGGGAGCGTAAAAATCAAGGGATGAGATCCAGATTCTGGGATAGTTCCGAACGTGAACGTAACGAAACTAAACTGAACTTTCCCCGGCGTTGACACACCATTTTCCCTTGTTTTCTTCTCTTCCGCATACCTCAATCAAATCATCAATAACCCAAATTGCCAGTGTGAGTCAAAAGGTGAAATTGGAGGGGAAAAGGAAAGTTGATTCCCTCCTTTTTCTCCTCTCTAAACCAAAACCCCAAAACTGAAGAACATATCCATATTCAGAAGAGAAAAAGGAGAAGATTTTCCCGATTCTAAATCCGCGGTGAATAATGGCTTACAGGAGGAGGCAGCAAGTTGGGAGGGCTGACACCCCTTTCACTTATAATTACGATTCTGCCCCTCCGCCGCCTGCCGACAGCTCTGCATCTTCGTCTTCCGCCTCCTCGCTCGCCACCAAAGCCATCAGAGCTTCGTCGGCATACAGGGATTCTTCGCTCTCCTCCGTCTACGAACAATCAGCTCTCTCTTCTCCACGTGGCTCAACTCCTTCCTCTGCTAAGGTATACTTTAGCTTTTGCTGAACTTAGTTCGAAGGTTATTGGATTGATCCTTTAAGTTTGATGTTATGTGGTTTTGTATTTATTATTTTTATTTCCACCCATTCTGCTACAATATGTATCTGGCTTATGATCTATGATATGTTATAGAAATTGCAATAAATTGTAAGATTAATTGGAGAACCTTCCTCCCGTATACAATTGCATTCTGAAAAGTATTTGGGTTGCTTCAGGAATTCTAGTCAGTTACTGAACCATATCGTTGGTTCGATTTCTTGATTTTGATTCAACAATGTATTTTTATTGATAAACTGAGTATTTTTAGAAGGGTTACTGTTGAAGCAAGTTGGTATAATTATGTAACCATGAAGGGCTGAACATGTAATGTCATCTGTAATTAAGTTCTGGTTGATGACATGCTGTAGGATCTTAATTTGGATGAAGGGAGTATATGTAGATTGTGTTGGGCTTGTTAATACTGTGGTGGAAATTTCTGGAAAGGGCATGGAAGAAGTGGGGTGTTTGCCCTGCCACATGCTGATCTTGGAGTCAGAGAGGATTACCAGAGATTTCAATTTATGTTTAAATATTGTTTTATTTTTATTTTATAATGCTGTAACTTAAGGTTGAATTAGATGGAAGTTTTTAAGTTATTGTAGTTATGAAGGGGGTTAATGGGTCTTAAAAGGGTTTAACTGGTCATATTTTTGGTTCAAGGCAGGGTCATGTGGGAATTAGTAGATTCAGAGATTCGGCTGTGGTTTAACCAAATCTAGCCCATTGACATCCTCATATCCGTTGACTACTGTCCGCAGTTATAATTATTAGGTTTCTATTGGTAGATTCTCAAGCAGTATTAAAATCGTTCATGGGTCTTAAAAAGGGTTTAATTGGTCATGTTTTGGTTCAAGGCAGGTTCATGTGGGAATTAGTAGATTAAGAGATTCAGTCAGTGTTAAACTCTGTTAAACTCTCTTCCGGCATTCTACCTTTCTTTATTCCGAATACCAAAAGGTGTAGCAAGCCTAATGGAGAAGAAAATGAGAGATTTTTATGGGACGACGCGGATGGGGATAATCACACTCACCTTGTCGCAGGAAGAGGTTATTCGGCCTAAGGAAGTTGGAGGTTTGGGCATAGGTAATATATGTCTCGAAATAAAGTTAATAAGCTGGGGAAATGATGGTGACGATTCCAAGTTGAAGGGGATGCGAGCTTAGCTTCAAGAGCCACTTTTCGGAGTCCATGGAGGTTTATCTCTAGAGTTTTTTCTGATTTCCATCAATTAGTCGTGGCTCATGTTAGGGGAGGTAATAAGGTTAGATTTTGGGAGGATGTGCGGGTGGGCAATAGCTCCTTTAAAGAGCTATATCCATCATTATATCGCATTTCTTCTTGGCACTTTAAACCTATCATGTTTTTGTTCTTTCTAATTCTAATGACCCTATGACTTCCCCCATCTCGTGGAATTTCCATTTCGTCATAATTTAAAAGACTTTGAAGTACAAGAGTTGTGTTCGATCCTTAATAGTCTAGGCGATGTTAGGTTGGTAGAGGGTGCGAGTGATATCGGAAATGGAAGTTGGATCCTTCAGCGTTTTTCATGTAAATCTTTCTTTGCTTCCTTCTTCCCTAATGACATTTATCCACGTTTCCCCTCCTTTGAATCTGTTTGGAAATCTCCGTACCTAAGAAAGTCCTGTTCTTTTCATGGCTTTTGGTAAAAGGCAAGTTGTTAGCTTGTGACGCTCTTCAAAGACGCTTCCCATCAATCTCATTGTCCCCAAATTGGTGTGTTCTTTGTAAGAATCACACATAACACCTGGATCATATGTTCGTTCACTGCCAATTTTCTACAATACTATGGCACAAAGCAACTCTGGAAATGAGTTTTCAGTGGATTTTACCACATACATCAGCTGATGTGTTTTTGGGCAATTTTGGGGGCATTATTAACACCAAGGCGTGTGCTTTGGAGTGCGATTGCTCATGTTATGTGCTGGTCTCTTTGGATTGAAAGAAATAGAAGAATTTTTGAAGATATAGCGGAACCTCTTGAGGAGGTTTGGTATAAGATTAAATTTAGGGTTGCTTCGTGGATTTTGAATCATAAGGTGTTTTAAGGAATTTTTGTTTTTGATATTGTTAGAGATTGGAGTTGTGTTTTGTAGCTAGCGTCTCATAGGGGACTTTTCGTCCCTTTGTACTTTGTTTCCATTTTTATAGTAATAAAATCCACTTGTTTCTTATAAAAAAATAGATTAAGAGATTCGGCTTTGGTTTAACCAAATCTAGCCCATTGACATCCTCATATCCGTTGACTGATGGTCCTCAGCTATAATTATTAGGTTTCTATAGGTAGATTCTCAAGCTTTGCAATACGTTTTGGGTGCTTTTGAAAATGTAGCAAGCGCTGTCCTTAGTTATTAATAATCTGAAAACATTTGATTTGAACTAAGAAACTTACAGGGTTCCAAGTTTTCCCACAGACATTGAAATGGATAAAGTTTTTTTTTTTTAATTTATTATTATTTTCATTTGGCCATAAGAAATATGAGCAGGAGGGTTCACCCTTATCAGGCCTCTTAACTGCATGGGTGTGGGTGACTGGATTTTCACCCTCCAGGGTCATTTGTTCGCCCATCACCTGAACCCCCTCCCTCTCCTCTTTGACTAGGTTGTTGACATGATCTCTTATTGTGTGCGTGTGTTTGTATCTCACATTATTTATCTAAATATTGTATATTAGCTGACCTCACAGTCTTCTCTCTTTGGCAAACTGGAAAGTTCCAAATCATTCTTGTGTGTTATTGTAATTTCAAAATTGGAGGATGCATCGTAATTTTTTTTCATATAGAACTTGTAACGACCCAATTTTATGAAATTAAAGTAATCTAAAAATATCATTAGGAAAACATGAATAATAATAATAATAATAATAATAATAATACATCTTAAAATAAATATCAACAATTGTCCCAAGTATAAAACGGAAAAAAAAAAATTAAAGTCGAGAAATCCAAATTTAGTCCGATCATAATTATTTAAAATATAAATATAGCATGATTTATTTCACCATCCACAACATCATATCTTCAGCCGGAATCCTCAACCTGAAAGTCATGATAATAATAGGGTTGAGCTTCATCTTGCTCAGTAGGGATATATTTGTCATTATTTAATATAATATGAAAATCATTCAATTAATTCATTAATTTCCTCTTTTTCCTCGTTTGGCGATTCGTGCATATAGTATTGCGGGTTCACCGAAGATACTTTTGATCCCGGACCCTTTTTTATGCCTTTAGCTTATATGAATTTATTTCCTCTCGACATATATTGCAAGTAATAAAATACAATCATGAAACATTAAATAAAAACAAATAATATATTTAGCTTATATGAATTTATTTCCTCTTGACATATATTGCAAGTAATAAAATACAATCATGAAACATTAAATAAAGACAAATAATATAGAAATCCCTACCTTAATAATCGCAGATATTCGTTTGTAGAAAAATGAGCGATAAAAATCCTAGTCCTCGATCCCTTCGTTTTCTATTATAGAGAATTGAGAAAAATGTGAAAAATTTATGTGGACTATTCATGTATTTATAGGCTGATTTTTTTAAATCCTAAATTAACCCTAAATTAATCTCTAAACTAACCGTAAAATAACCCCTAAAATAACTCCTAAATTAACTCTAATTTAATTGTGTAATTAATATCATGGTCATCACAAAACTCAATTTTGGGTATGCTTATGCTGAGTTTTATTAAACAATTCTATGTATATAGTAGAATGGATGTGGATTTAACAAAATCTTGTCGAATTTGATTATATTCTGGTTCTGTTTGAATAGTAGATGGAATGTGCAGATCTTCTAGGTCATCTTATACAGTGGTGAAGTAATATTGTCAATATGGAATATAGGATTCATCCATCTATGAGCCTACATCGAAGAACATGAATGAATCAAAGCAAGGATTCTGGGGGTGCTAGCTCGGAAAGCTAAAGCCATTCTTGATGATGATGATGATAATATGATCCAACCACGTGAAACACCCGGAGGGACAAAAGTTCAGTCATCTGACAGAAGCAAAAAGGGTCAGGTGCGAAGTTGTTGATTACATTGTTTTCAGCATTTCAACCAGATTGAAAATCACAAATTGTATCCATTATGAAAAAGGAGTTGCAGTAATTATTTTTCTATGAAAATTCTACTTTTAAATTTGTCTCCTCCAATCTTTGGAAAAATTCACTTTCCTTTTTGGTAGAGTTTGGTCAGATCAACTATCTGCTGTTAAATATTTAAATGATTCAGCATTCATCTGGTACTCATTTTGGTGGTGATGACTGATGCCACAATTTAACTTACTTTATGTTTTGTCTTTCATTTGCAGTACCATAGCACATATGACTCTCCAGAAAGCCGTCGAAAGACAGACGGTCACACGTTGCAGAAGGGATTAGATGCGATTGCGTCATCCCTTAATTCCATTGGTGGCACCATTGGTAATGCTCTTGAGGTATGTTTCTGTGTGTTCTCTTGTTTTTTTCTTCTTTGTGAGGTTTTTCCTTCCTTTTTTTTTTTTTTTTGGTTGCTTGGGGAGTTGGAGGCGGGGGGAATGGGGAATGGGTGGGGTTGGTTGGTTTGGTTGTTGTAAGTTACCTCTGTTGCTTTAAGACTTTTAAATCTAGTTCTGTTTCTTCATGGAGATCCTCTTGCTAGCTGTTCGTCATAAATAATTAACCAGATAGCGTAACGATGCAGCTGATGGTGTTTTAACCACTTTTGGCGTATCTTTTGTGATAAGTGAAACCTATTCCACCACTTTGTCTGGTTTCTGGTGGGAGACGGATCAAGAATCGCAGTCTTCAGGGGCAAGCTTGTATTCTTAGTGAGAATGTTTGGGTAATCTTTAACAGATATTTAACTTAAATCATATAATTAAATCATAACTATAGCAAAGATTTATGTTAATTTCAAATCATTTAAATAATCCTTTACTAAGTCTGGAGTGGCGCATGTCGCATTTTTCATAATGTGAAATTTCTCTATAATTAAATTTATTTAAGTATCTGAGTTTCTTTTCTTAGTTTAAGTAATTATTCATACAATCTACGAAGTACAACTTTTTGTGACTTTTATATAGTTATATGGTCTGCAGATTAATATAGTCATTGGTGAAAGCTTTGAAAATCACTAGACCATTCAATTTGAAAAATTAATTGAAGCAATATTTAAGATTGGGGTTGTTATCGGATTGGTGGGAAAAGCAGTTAATAATACCCTATACCAAGTCTATATATACCAATTTTTTTTTTTATTTTTATTTTTGGTGGGGTTGGGGTAAGGGTCTCTTGTAGTCCCCCAAACTGTATTAGCCGAAGACCGAATGTTATTGAAGGCTGCAACAAAGGTGACCACTAACAATGCCTTCTATGTCATCACTTCTACGGCATGCCTCATGGCTTCTAGCAATAGCAGTCCATTTTAGTACCCATCTGGGTCTTGATGTTAGAAT
Source organism: Rehmannia glutinosa (assembly GCA_016081115.2). Taxonomy (NCBI): domain Eukaryota; kingdom Viridiplantae; phylum Streptophyta; class Magnoliopsida; order Lamiales; family Orobanchaceae; genus Rehmannia; species Rehmannia glutinosa. The sequence goes on along the minus strand of CM071924.1, from coordinate 48,859,743 downwards.
TAGGAGTTATGTATATGGTTTCAGTTATTGCACTGATCTTATTGAACATGGTTGAGGGAGAAAAAACTTGAGCACTCTTATTGCCCCATTAAGAGTCTGATTTGTAGGTGCAAGCTGTGAAGAATGGCAATTACAATGTGAAGTTGTTGGGTTTTTGTTTATGTGAATCTTGTAATACACTCCTGATTTTCGAATTTTTTTGTGACTAGCTTCTGAAGGGGTGCAGCAAAGGTGAGTTCCAGCAGGAGAAAGTGATAAATTCAGTTGAACAGATGTTGACAATTAATTAGGGAAAACTGTTTATTGAAAGTATGCATTTTTAACTATGATGGTAGAAGGATGCTATATTATGTTACTGGATGATTTTATGTGTCATGTAATTCCAAACATATAGGAGGTGGGATCTTTTCCCGTTTGGTATTCAACCGAACAGATATGAGTACTTAAGTGTATCTTAGCATCTTGGGTGCAACAAATGCCTCTGATTTCGCTTGATTTGAACCATCTACATCGAACCACTGTGTACAACCTTCTTTAGTAGGTTTTATGGATTCTCGAGAAGAGAGGAGGGTAGTTCCCCCTCCTTGGGACCGCCAGGATCCCAAGAGTTAGATCTACATTGGATCTCACCTAAATCGTCCTACCTATCCTCCTGAGGTGTGCATCTAGGAAATAATCAGTTTAAAGCTAATTTCTCCTAGATGCATATATTCAATAAATTTCGAAGGAAATTTCGAATATATGAATTTTGCATAATAAAATGATAAAAGAAAATCAGAGGGCTTCTGTCCTGGTCCTGTTAGTGCAATATCATGGAATATCTAATTTCCTCCTCAAAAGAAACGACCTCAAAGTAACTACAGTATTAGTAAGGAGGAATAAAAAATTCGAAGCAATTTGCTGAAATTTATCATGGAATATCTAATTTCCTCCCCTCCTGAAAGTAAGGCCTCAAAGTAACTAAATATTAGTGAGGAAGAATAAAATATTAAAGGCAGGTTGCTGAATTTTTTGAAATTTTATTTGCCTTTCTTTGCAAGTGTCTAGAAACTTATTGTTCAACTCTCTACTTGCCCTACTTTTTATTCCTTTTACGATATTGGTTGTTGTACACTCTTTGCAGGAGGGTATCACAGCTGTGGAGAACCGTACCGCAGATATAATACAAGAGACTCGTAAGATTCAAATAAGGAAAAAGAATAGTATCCCTAGATCACAGGACCAGTTTTCAAATCTTGGTAGCCTGAGACAACAACCTATGCCGCAGACTCATGTGCAACCTCAGACACACACTACCTTGGAAACACAGCTGAAGGCATCTCGCGACGTAAGGTTGCAACTGTGTTGCATTGGTGTTAACATACAACTATTTTGCGCAGCTGACTTGGATTTGTTTCTTTATTTTACTTTATTTTGTCGAATCTATGTGAACCCGTGATACTCGGTAAACTTTGTGCCACTAATGGAAAGGTCACTCTTAAGCACGGTGAAATATGATCACAGTTTCTAATATTTAAGGAAATTAGTTTTTACTTATAAAGTATCCAATGAATTATGGCAACAGTGTTATTGGCATTCAAGATTTCCAGAATGGAAGTAGGTAGTTAGCTTGGTGATATTTAATAGTTGATGAGACACTCTATAGCTCATTAATGAGCTGTGCTGTATGCAGTCAAAGGAAGCCTGTTTTGGTCCCGAAGAAGCTTAGCCTCAATGCAAGAGTAACTCTTACTTGAAAATATCTTTTCGGGATTATACCAAAAATGGTTAATGGTGGAGCCAGTAAGTCAATGCAACCCTATAATAGAAAGGGGCTTTTTGTACATTTTGCTACTGCGACTTTTGTGCTGTGATTACTTTTAAGAGTTTCCTTTATGTTTGTTAAGCCTCACCACACTACTTGGTTTGGTGCTGAAGTAATGAACTGAGTAGACACTGTTGGTAGAGTAAGCATTTGAGCTATCATCTCAATGTGTAGCTGCATAGGTCACTGTTTGGAAATAAGATTTTTGGTCATATTTGTGAGATGCATGATAGCTATATGTTCTAAACCTCAGGTTGCAATGGCAATGGCTGCTAAAGCAAAACTTCTACTGAGAGAGCTGAAGACAGTCAAAGCTGACCTTGCTTTTGCAAAGGAACGTTGTGCTCAGCTGGAAGAAGAAAACAGATTCCTCAGGAGAGCCGTGAAAAAGGTGACAACCCAGAAGATGATGATTTGGTGAGTGATCTCTCTACCCAAGAAGAAAAAAGTAGCAGACTTTTTATACTGTTCTAATGCTTCGAGTTGAAAAATCTGAAACCTCCTGGTCTTTGTTTTTAATTATCACTGATATATGATGTCCAATTTAGCGGCATTTTTACATCAGAGTTATATTCTAAATGCCTATGTTTTAATTTCCAAACTTCATGAGTCGCCTTACATATATGTTCATCATGATGGCTTTCTAAATTCATTTGTGGACATATATTGATCAATTGTGTTTGGGTATCTCCATTTTTGGGAGGTGTCAGAAAATATGAAATGTTTTGATGTGCCAATATGTGATGCATTGGAGTTATTTGTGATTTTAGGGACAATTTCTTAGAGTTCTTAAATTACTTCAACATGACAACATCTAATAAAATATAATATGAGCTTAAGAATTAATAAACAAGTTTAGACTAATTTTAACTATTGAGACCTTTATTCCTTTACCTACGTTGAATGCTAGCCGAGTAGACTCAAGCAACTGCTACCTCCCTCTTTAATTAGATGTACTCTAACAGCTTGAATTTTGGTTAGCTTACTTAATGTTAATTTAGGCCACATTTTCCCTCTAGGTTCACCACCATCAAAATAATTTTGAGAAATTTTCCTGGTGGTGTATTTAAGGAGTCTGCTGATCCATCAATCTTTTGTGAAAGATTACTACCTAGCCAACTCTTTAATGTGCTTACTCATTAAAATCTGATTTTAAAGTATATTGACCTTATTATCATATTTTAGCTAGGCAAATTTGTCCAAGTTTCTCTATTATAGTATCAAAATTGTCTATATTTTCATCAATCTTTACAACATCCATATCCACACCTTGATATGAATATCGACATTTATATTTTGTAAGTTCTTAACCTTGCTCATGAGTCAACAGGTGATTGCTGACCTTTTTATTTATCACATGAATACTTATGCTACTCAGCATCATGGTTGTACCCATCCTTTTGATGTACAAAGTGTGCTTGTGTATTTAATTTATTTTCGTGTCTGGACTTGCGGCCTATTGTTTGAATCCAAAAGATTTATCATGTTAACAAAAATGCTCTGTAGCAAAAAGAAATTGGAAATATATATGCACTTCTTTCTTTAAGGTGGCTTATAAATCCAATATCAGACAGGCATCTCTCAGCCGTGTCCGCTCTATATGTTCCTTTCTTGTTTCTCAAAACAATTTGCTTCATTCTCCGATTACTACAGATCTTTTCGAACTTACTCATGATTATGTATTGAACGTGTCAATGGCAATATTTGCATATATCAGATAAGGCTTCAGCTCGAATCTCTTTTGGCTGAGAAGGCTCGACTTGCCCAAGAGAATTCAGTCTATGCACGGAGAACCGTTTCCTGAGAGAAATTGTCAGTACCACCAGCTCACCATGCAGGATGTCGTGTACTTGGACGAAGGCAGTGAAGAGGTCACTGAAGTCTACCCGATCAAGATAAACGTGCAATCCTCTGGCACAATGTCTGCAGTCTCTCCAACTCCTACAGTTCCCCAGGGTGCAATTCCTCAAGTGACCCAGAATGTCTCTCCTAGTTCTGTGCCGTCTCTAGATCTCAAAGTGGCTTCGCAAACTGTCCACGCAGTGAACCCTTATGTCCAAATGCCAGCAGAAGATTTAAGAAGACATTAAGTGGATTTGGTGGCCATGGTTTGATTTTTTCATCCGATTGAAAAGGTTTGGATTGTATTAATATCGGTTGCTCATTTTGTTTGTAAAAGTTGGTATCCTTCAGCTGATTTACTCTCGGTTGTTTGCTGTAAATTGTTGTGTTGCTGATAATCTTTTTCATTCTATAGTCACTTTAAGATGAAGGGGGGTAAAAGGGTCAATGGAACTAGTTCATGTTGTAATGTTTTTCTTCTTTCCATTCATTCTTTGTTTTCTTTCTCCACTGGTCTCACTGTAAGCTTATCTTGTGCTTCTTAACATTGTGATATTGCTGGTTGAAAACTGTATATTAATCGCAGGATTATTTTCCTTGATCCCTTTTGACATCTAGAGCCCTGTATAGTACATTTTGTGGCAGTTCGGATCTACTACTTTCTAGGTGTTCCGTATTGTATGTTGTTTCAACACACCATGTCAATGCCACGTGTTCAATAATGAGAATTTTTTATGCACGTGACAATCATATTATGTGCATGGCATTTGACACAGTTGTATAGAAGATCCTATAAGCAGTTGTGTAGAAGATCCCATAAGCCGTTGTGGTGTTTGCTTGTGTTTATGCTTCCTGTTCTTGCGATTGGAAATTTAAATAGGTTGGTTTTTCAATCTTTATGATGACTTTTGAGAAAATTGTGTTTGTGATTTCTAAATGTCGAATTCTATGATAAGGCTACCTTTTTGAAAGAACGATGAGGCTATTTTGGTTTTTGACCACATTGATTGGAGTGGCTTGCATAAATGAATGTTCACTGCAGGCTAATAAGTTTGAAACTCCAATTTAACATTATATAGAATTATAATTTGTTAAATTTCAAATAATATAAGTTGGATTCACTACCCGCAAATCTTCCTGATAAAGTATCACATTTAAATTAAATATTAAAGTGGTTCAACAACTAACAACTTAATTTATATATTGTTTTTTTTCAAAATATATCATTCTAAAGGAATCTACCATTTTCAGTTCTTTATACTATCCAAATTAATTATTTTACGCTGTAGACTTGGCAAACCTTTTTACACAAAATTCGGAAAATGATACTATAAAACATACAAATTAATACAATTTTTTTTATCATGAACTTTCGTATTTAAAATTCCTTCAAAACTATCTAATCAAATTTATTCTCATTTCTAAACCTATATTAACCTTTATTTTCATTCATTCATCCAAATGTAATTTCACTTCTCAAATGAAAACCGTTACAAAATTAAATACTCTATAAAATGTTTTTTTTTTTTTTTTGAGAAATACTCTATAAAATGTTGAAAATGAGATTTCTTATTAAAAATACAAAGGAACAACATTACTTGGCCTTAAGAGAGTTTTACTTGCAAACGAAAAATTGAATATTGAAATCAATTTCAAAAGATTTACCCGAAAGACGCAATCTGGGCTGGAAGTAGCTGCCATCAGGTTCTGGGCGGATGGCCCCATAGTTCACCAGCCCAATGTAGATAGCTTGTTGGAATCATGAATTGTTGAGAAGCAGAGAAGGGCTTTTAGATGAAAACATAAAAATATAATAAAACAAAATTATAAAATAAGTCCATTCCTTTATTCTATAAAGATATTTAAGAATAAATCTTTATTTTGGAAAAATGCATATTTTAGATGCCAACATAAAATCATCAATTTATTGATCAACTTACTATATATCTTTTTTGAATAACGTGGGGTTAATTTTTTATGATGAATTATCTTAAATTAAGACGTAAACGAAATTCTATGTGATTCTACATATGCACTCAAAAGGTTAAAATGTGGATTAACTTGTAGTTTAGTGGTAGAAGTTTGTAATATTTTAGAATAAATTCTTAAATCATTGAATATATATATATATATATATTGTTGGTGTAAAATTTACTTTTCACTATTTTTCTTATTTGTTGTATTATTTAATTCCAAAAATTAATTATTTAGTTGCCCAATATTACAAGTTGATGTTGGGTCAAGATAATATTAAATAATCGATGAAGCTCATTTCATTCCTTACAGTCAATTAGGCCTAACTTATTATACCAGGCTCATGGGGAACAATTCATTATATTAAGCCAATGAGGCCCACTATCCCATATATAAATAGTTCCTCCACATTCATTTGTAAGTTAACTACAATTTATGTCCTTAATTCTGTTACGCATTGAATTGCTTTATTAGGCACTTGCTGACTTAAGCATCAGAGAGGCTTCTGTGGGACAACCCTAGGGTCCTCATAACCTTATATGTTTGTGTTGCATGCTAGTTCCCCACCACAAAATTATCATCGCTTTGGAGTTACCTTGACTCTAGGAACTGGATTGTCGGACCATTAGACTAGTTACTCTAACCTAGAATGATTTTTTTTTTTTTTTGAGAATTAACCTAGAATGATTTGAATAACAATAATAACAATAATAATACATTCTATATTACATTGAGACATCTCCAAATTTATATACGATTTCGTTTTTACTTATATATTTAGAGAGATTAGCATAACATATTTTATTTTTTTCAAAAATTCGGCCATGTCATTGCATGTACACAAACCCGAACATCATCATTATAAATAATACCAGTGGCCATTAGACTAATTAGCATAGCAAATTTAAAATAATGGTTATATCCTTTGGGAACATCACATCAATACCATCTTTCCTTTGTTACTCACATTAGAAATAGTGAAATATATATACTCTCTATTCTCTTTCTAAAAATCAACCAGGTAATAATATACAAATAGAAAAGAGTTGCTATCAAGAGCATTCATTACTCATAATTATATAGATTTGAAAATTGGCCCGAACCCAATAAAATTTGGGTTTTCTATTAATCTATTTTGATTATTCTTTTTCTTATATTTGTATCGTGGATGCACGCGATATACAAAAAAAGCATATATCCATTTATTTATTACATTAAATATACAATTGCAAGAATATACGACTCTCTTTCCCCACAAAATTCTTCTAAATTAAAGCAATAATGTGACATCACGAATTATTAATCATAATAATGTAAATATATAAAATTAGTATTTCAATTCTCATCTAACACTCAGCACTAAGTCAAAATAAAAATATATTTTTGAGATAAAAAAGTATAAGAGACAGAATTAAACATCAAATCTAAAATAAAAAAGTCCAAAATAAGTATCATTTTAGCCTTTTTTGTCCAAGTACAATAATTCGGTATTTGTTTTCCTTTATTGGGGCCATTTTGACCATTGTATTATACATGGCTAATTTTCAATACCAATTAATATAAATTATATAATGATATTATATTAATAAAGTATATTACAGTCAATTCATGATTTCATTCCAGAATTTTCATCAATAAATATTGTATAGTAGGCAATATTTCCAAATGACAGTCAAAATACCTTGGAAGGCCATGACTCAAACTCTGAAACAAAATATTTACTTGTGTTTTTCTGGAGATTGGAGTTTTTGCAGATTTCCCCATACTGTGCTTCTCTACTGCCATCAGTATTCAGTGGTCCTTTATTTATTTATTATTTTTCTTCTTTTATCATTTAATCTTTAGCTGACATGTCACCTCATTATTGGCTGCCTTTTGTAGTAAAGACACCATCGGTGGGAATCTGCTCTGTCGCTCCCTACCACAGCTGTGTGGTTAGTTGCTCCCATTTATTTTCCTTTCCACTTGTACTTTTGCTGCTACACATCTTAAATTTCATCCCTTTTTTACTTAGAACCAAAAAAAAAATAAAAAAAAAAAGAATCTTGCCAAGAAAAATATTTTTCTTGCCTTAATTCTTGATTTGAGAAATCCCTTATGTATGGTTAGTTTTGGATCTATATCTGCTGTATTTGTCTGGATTGATTTTTCCACAAATTGAGAAGAATAAAAAGGTTGGGGTATGGGCATTCAAGAAATCTTGTTTTCTTGCTGTTTAATCTCTGATTTCAGAAGGGTCCTTTGAATCTTGGTTAATTTCTCAATGCTCCTTGCATATCTCTGCGTAATTCTTTGTTTTCAAGTGGTTATTTGTCAACCAAGTAGACAACAGCTCTCTGCAAGAGAACTTGACTCTCTGCTTCAAGACTATGCTTTTAGGGCATTATTTGTTAGGCCAAGAACTGGCATTGTGTATGATGGAAATGTACCCTCCAATTTGACAGGTATTGAGGTGGCGGCGCTGCGGCTGAGGAGTGGCAGCCTGCGGCGGCGAGGGTTTGTTGACTACAAAGGGTTTGATATCCCTGTTGGTCTAATTGAGCAGCCTTATGTTGAGAGGCTTGTTTTGGTTTATCACAATTTAGGTAATTGGTCTTCTTTATATTACCCTTTGCCTGGCTACACATTTTTAGCACCAGTTTTAGGCCTTTTAGCTTATGATGCCACTGATTTATCCGCCACCAATCTGTCGGAGCTCGATATTCGGGCCTCGGGTGATCCCGTTTCGATTAGGTTCCCCAATGTCGAAACGGGCCGTGACGGGCCATCACCAATGTGTGTGTATTTCGGTTTAGATGGTTCGGTAGGGTTTGACAATGTGGTTCGAGAAAACACTTGTTTGACAACTAATCAAGGGCATTTCTCGATTGTGGTGCAGTCGTTAGTCGCGCCGTCGCCTGCTCCTAGCGGTGGAGGCGGCGGAGGTGGTGGCACCACCGGCATTGGTGGTGGTGGTGGAAAGGGGAGGAGTAAGAGAGTGTGGATAATTGCTGGTTCTGTGATTGGTGGAGCTGCATTGTTGATTGTTTTGGTTATTGTTTTTGGTTATGTAAAAAAGTGTAGACATCGGAAGAAGATACGACGAATGGAGGAGGCTGCGGAATCGGGCGTGCCATTGCCGATGACGAGGGTTGGGTACACGAAGGCGCCCGTGGCAACGGAGACTCGGACGAGGCCGGTGCTAGAGAATGAGTTTGTGCCTTAGGGCTGTTTGGTTGCAAATTGTTTGGTAAACGAATGTTTTTCTTGATGTTTCTATTGCTATTCCATTCGATTCGATTCTTTACTATTGTGAATTCTATCTTGGTCTATGTTTGTTGCTTGAATTTGATTATGGTTTTTGTACAATGCATTGAAGTTTTATGGAAATCGAGCAATGGGAATGTGGTTTGGCTAGGGAAAGGGTGGAAAGAAGCCCAAATTGAGGTTCTTCCTCTTGCTTGCTTAGCTCCCCAATCATGCAATCATTCATATTCAATAATCCACATTTAATATATATATTTCAATGGTAAAATTTATGTTATACTGAGAGTATGGTACACATGTTTGATGGAGGACAAATATCCCATTTTATAAAAATTGGGATAATTCTAAAAACTAGCTACCCTTCGAGTTTGGCCTAATTACTAGAAAACCTAACTATTTTTCAAAATTACAAATATCCCCTTTAGTATTGTATTTGCCTAATAAGTACTCGTATTGAGGGTCTAATTTGTAAAATAGAACAAATACCAAGCCTCCTGAGGTTGTATTTGGTTAATAGATACTCCTATTGAGGGTGCAATTTGTAAAATAGAAACAAACATTAAAGGGATATTTGTAATTTTGAAAAACAGTTGGATTTTTGTGATTATATTGAACCTTAAGGATTTTGTATTTTAATTAACCCTACAAATTATGCTACTTGAATGGTGGATGAATCAACACTATGTGAATGCAAGAAATTGGGGCCATATTATCAACTGTCAATTATGAACTATCGCAATATTTGGAACCTTAAACTTTATTGATCGTGTCTAAGTGTTATTTGTCACGAGAATATGAATGTGAACGTGAAAACAAAGTAAAAGTATGAAAATCCAAAAGACAGCTATTAGATGTATTTGTGTCTCTGGGCAGACAGCAAAAATGACATATAAAAACAAACATAAAAAGGCAAAGATGAGCTTGACATCATATAGTGCACATGAACTGAATCCTACCCCAAGTCTATCTGACTTTATGTGTTGTCCAGAAAGAGTAAATTGACTGTCCTATCCTTCAAATCTCAACATGCTTTTATAATTATAGCTTCATTTTCAAAATTGGCCATATGAGAGTTTTTGACTAATATAAGTAAATTGAGTGGATAGTTCAAATTTTTATTTAATGAGAAGTGAGAACAACTTTGTTGGGCGAAAAATATGATCCCTAATCATAAATAAAAAGAGTGCAATAAAAAGAGTGCATATTTCTATTCTCCATTCTTATTCCTTTTCATATTTCATTGTATTGGATGAATAATATGTATATATTTATAACATCTGCATGTTTTCAATTATATAATCCCAATCTTTTACTACTTCACTCTTTGCAAATTTGATTTTCTATAATAATCAGCTTCCAAATCTGAATCCCATTTTGAAAAGTGACAATTTTAAAACCTAAAAGGGTGAAATGTTGACTGTTAGGGACTTGGGCGCGTTGACAGCAACAGACATGATTACGTTGAGTAGTAGGTGGGTTTCTTTAGTTGAGGGCAGTTTCGGTATACGACTAAAGATAGTTGGGCATATGTTAAAATCTTAAGACCATCTCCAACCCATAACAGCAAATTTGGTGTAAAAACTACACCAAATTTGGTGTTTTAGTGTAACTTTGTCAAAATCATCTCCAACCCATTACACCAAATCTCACATCAAATTAATATTTTATTCTTTCTTTTTCATTTTATAGTAAGCAAATTTAAGTATTTATACAATTATTTTATTTACTTATAGTTTATTACTATTAATGTAATTAACTAAAATATATATTTAATTAATATTAAATTAATTAATTATATTAAGAAAAATAAATATTACAATTAATATTAGCATCTCTTTAGTTTAAATTACCATTGTTTGCTAATTATTATTATTTATAGAAAATATTAATTAATTATTAGAACCATATTATATAAATTAATTATATATAAAATGAGGATACAATTGGAATTTAAATTTAAAATAGAAGAGAATTGGAGGGCAAATGGGGGATATTGTATTACACTAAATTTGGTGTAAATGAATAGTGTTACACCAAATTTGGTGTAATCTATTCACTACACCAAATTTGGTGTAGTGTTTAGAGATGAGTTGGAGATCTTTTTGCATATTTGGTGTTATAGTGGGGTATTTGAAGTTGGGTTGGAGTTGGCTAAGTTCACAGTAATTATATAAATGTCAAAATTGTAAAGGGAATCCGAGGTAACATTGCTTTTTTACCTCAAACTTAAATTTAGGGGTGTTTTGCATATGCTAGAATTAATAGGGTTCCTGATATTTTTTTATAGAATTACATTTACTCGAACTATCTTTCCTCAAAAAAAAAAAAAAAAAAAAAAAAAACTATCTTGCACGATATTGATATTGTTTATTTATTATATATTTGGTTCATGCTTTCGAAAAAGTGGTGCTGGTCAGTTTAGAATTAGACGCCACCACGCTCAAGCTCCAGATTTTATGTTTAACTTTTTTATTTAATTTTGTAGTTTATTTTGTAGGATGCGTTGACACCCGTTTTGGTCAACAACACGTTTTGTGTGATTATGATTGTGATAAAACAATAAAATAACTGAAAATAAACTGAAATTAGAATTTATGGTGATTTTATAGATTTGGACTGAGTTGGAATTCAAGTCGGTTGCCAACAAAGAACATTAATTACAGAGTATCTATTATGACTAGAGCTGTCAAAAAAAGCACGGCCCGATGGGCTGGCCCGATAATAGGGCCTGGCTGGGCTTCGATTTTACAAGCCCGACAAGAGCCGGACCTATTTGGCCCGGCTCATTAGGCCCGAAACACAGGGCCGACTCGGTTGGCTCGAAGCAAATCAAGTGTATTTTTAATACATGGGTTGGGCTCCCTAAAATAGCGCCCCGAAGAAATTCCGGCCCGACCCGACCCGATTTTCCCACTTGACCCGACGGGCTAGCAGAAGCCCGGCAGGTGCAAATTGTGACTCTAATTATGATCAAAAGTCATTTCTCACAATAAATAAGTCTTATTTATAGTGATACGATGAGTTCATGTAGTAGCAATCATTATATCTAAATTACTAGTGGGACACTTGTCACTTTCGGTCTTGCACGGCTTGCATAGTTGATAATATTATTTTAAATACCTGTGTGTTACACGCGATTTGTCCAAAATTAAAATTTTAGTGTCACAAATTTATTTGTAATAATTATAAGAGATCGAAATACTAAGTAGAAATATTAAAAAAGAAATTCAAAAATGAGAAGAGTATCATCAAATAGCTCACTTCAAATTCTGAAAAATTTCTTTGTAGACTACATTATTTGTTCTATTTCTAAGTGTAACGTCTTTGTCACAACAAAGAATTTTCAAATTCTTCGCTCTTAACTCTAGATATGACCACATAAAGTTGAGTAGTAGTGAATAAGCGGTCTTGGGAGGTACAAACTAACATGGAAGAGTGTTTGACCTTGACTCTTATTTATAGCCATGACAAAGCAAACAATAAGTGAAAATTGTCTTCTTTGAAATTTAAATGGCAATTTATAATTACTATCTACAAGACTTATTATCATACGTGGAATAAACGAACAACTAACCATCTAATCAGTGTACTTAATCATAGCATATTGCAAAACTATAATAACGAGGTTCAAGGTTTTTGCGCGCCAATAATTTACCGATCTTGGCGGTACAAACCAATAATAGTATGTCTGAGTATTTGTTTTTCTCAATAGTTCTTCACAAAAAATATATATATATATATATATATATATATATATATATATATATGGAACTAATAGAATTTTTTTTCTCAATAAAAGCATTGACTTTTCTAACGAGATTGTGAGAAAATCCATTATAATTGGGATTATAATTTATCTTTTAGAGTTGAGATTGTGAGAAATTCCTTTATTTTGGGATTTATATTTTATCTTTTAGAGTTGAGATTTGGATCCGGTAGTGGCAAAAAATTCGAAACTAAAAGGTGCATATAAACAAAATATATTTTTGAAAGATAATATTTTTAAATGTATCTCAAACCCCAATTTCTCTTGGTTGTTAGATTCCTTGATATGTTTCTCAAATTTGTTGAGAATTTGAGAAACATACTGGTTATTTGATAGGATCTTGTAGTAGCATAAATTGGAAACTAAAAGGTGTATATAAACCAATATATTTTTGAAAGATAATATTTTTAAATGATAGTGTAGATAAAATCCTTGATATTTAGATTATTTCTTATCTTTTAAATTTGTTATTATCTTTTAAATTTGTTATCTTTAAAATTCAAAAATATATTATTAATTCACCTTTAATTTTTAGATAAGAGTGCCACATGGATAATTATGAAGTACACATGCGGAATTGGGAGAATGAAGAGGTGACACATGTCAAAATTAATGAGGTGCTGACATGTGTCAATTTTGTTTTGTCTTTTAGTATATATGGTTGATTATTTGTTGTGTTATCTTGACATTGTCTTTGGTGTGGCACACATGTCCTTGCATCAAACTTCGTCTTGGTCGACGTTGACTTCTCCATCTCATCTTGTCAAGTTTTGTTTCTATGGCTTCTAGTCATCTGGTTGACAAAGCTACTCGGTCTCTTCCCGGAGGGACCTCTACTTGGTTGGATGAGATGGCCCTTTACCCTACAAGTAGCTTCACGTGGGTCCATCTTTTGCCAGCTCTGCTCAACTATCAGCAATGCCCCCCGAGTTTGAGATCGGGAGGTATGAAGTCGTACACCTGAGCTCGAACTTGCTTGGAAGAAAATCCGATTAGAGACGAATGAACTCCACATTTACAGTTGTAATGATGATGTCTGGCATGTGGTGCGATCTTATTGGGTATCGCCAACACAATTTCCGAGAGTTGCCATTGGGATGTGAAAGGTCACGTTTCACCTCTCGTCAGTATAAATAAGTTCCTTAGTAATTTATATTTTTTTACTTTTACCGCTGATAACTCCATACATTTGAGAGTGTTGGGAAAATTTATGTATAGATTTAGATGATACTATGTAAAACTAAGATTAGGAAGTTGGCACCCCATTTTCTATGTAATTCAACTTGTAATAGATATGGCTGTATAAGCTGAGTTGGAGTAAGCTAAGTTGAAGATTACAAGACTCGACTGAAGATCGAAGAGAAGACCCAGCTGTGTGAAGTGAAGTGAAGACTCAGTCAAGTGATAGAAATTTGTCTCGGTCGGTTGGTCGACAACTAAATCATTCCAAAATGATTGGAATCAAATGTCAAAGAGGTATGCAACAGACAAGACTTGAAGAAAGCTGAAAGAGATCCGTTGTCAAGACAAGTCAAGGTTTTACTGGAAATAGACATGTGTCAGCCGCCGTGAAAAAGCATTTTCTTTGAAAAGAGCGTAAAAAGCAAGGAACCAATGGGATGCACCTGAAACCAGCAGAGATTAAGGAAAGGCTGCAGATCAATTAATTCATGGTACGATCTTCATCAATGCTGTAAGAAAGACAAGCCAACAACCTACGAGTGTGATTTGAAATTTATATATGTAGTACCCGAATATTTGGGGAAAAATAAAAATTAGGGCTTGACTATTTAATAATTAGGGATTTTATAATTTTGGGGAAAATCTGAAAATATTATTATATTTGGAACTAATAGATTAGTTTTAGACTTTATTTTATATATTGGCCCATTAGAAATAACCTTAATCCTACTACCAAACTCAAGCCCATATTCCCTATCCAAACATGGTAACACCATCAAACCATCAATTATCTTAACAATCTTTAATTGATACTTATATAAAAGTCAAAAAAAAAAAAATTCAGTTTTATTTCACGAGTTTTAGCTAATCAATTTTATAACTCAATTAATAAGCAGTTGAATAAACATTTCTATTTTTTTAAAGTTATATTATCATAATTTTTTTAATAATCGGATTAATTACTAACTTTAAATCCTAAATTTCATCATTTCAAAAATAAACTTAATTCAATCAAATTATCAATCATCAACGAATTAATTTCTCAATCAATTAAAAACAAATCATTTGACTGAAGTCTTTCTTCTTTCCAAAAATTCAAAAGTCATTCCATGTTAAAATACCCTACATTCTGCAAATATTCTATCGCACAACAAACATTTGGGGAAAATATTCTAATTATGGCTTCAATTCTCATTCCTCGATATTTGCCGCTCGATTAACCTTGCTTTTGGATCATGGTTGCTAAATCCTCTCACCAGCCAGCGCCAATGTCTACGGAAAAAAGCCACTGAATACATTCCTCATTGTCCGGTAGCATCGCCGCAGGTTCCGCCGGTGTCCGGTGGTCCACTAAGGCTTCTAGGATGCGTGGTAAATGGTAACACAAATATGCCGTGCCTCCTATTTTGACTCTAGGCTCCAAGCAGACATGGTGCATTTAATTAGAAGAAAAGATCGTATTTGCTATGAAATTTTCTTTGGGAAATCAATAATAAGGTTTTCATGTTGGAGTATCAAGAACATGGATTTGCATTATGATAAAAGTGATTGAGACGCACGAAAGGCGTAATGGTGATGTTAGGGATGGAAGCAAAGAGCCTAAGTAGTGTTAGTTTTCCTGTGCACGTCTCGCATTTTGAATGCATCCATTACTACATGCAACGAGGATTTTCGAGCATAGAAACTTGTATTTTTTCAACATATTCTACGTTACGCTACTTTCGAGGTAGGGGTTTTTTCTAAATTCCGCTTTTATTTGTCTATGTTAAATGCCCTATATATTTTGCTTGATAATGTTGCTTCTACGTGCTACGTGTCTATAATCGTGTGGGACCATATAGGTCAGGGGCATAAAAGTTCCCTCCGGTGAAATCCCGACGGTGAGAGCCATCTATGTGTCTATAGTCGTGTGGGACCATCAGAGGTCCGGACATAAAAGTTTCATCCGGTGAAATCCCAGAATGCGAGCCATGTTTCAATGCAATAGCTACAACTACAGTTAAATTTCAATTTTAAGCATGTTATTATGCAATGTGTATTTGTGTGTTTAACTTGGACAAATTGCCCCTACTGAGCTGTTGAATGCTCACCCCAAAATAAATTTCTATTTCAGATGGATGATGGAGTTGGTTGGACAAGTGGTGGAGGTGACCCAAAGTAAAATTTTAGAATAATAAATTCTAATTACTATTTTCTTTGTTAGACTATTTCTTTTTGAAGCTAAAATTATTTCATGGAATAATATATTTTTTTGGAAATATCATTTAATTTTTTTTAATATTAGTATCTGGTTGATGAAAGTTCTTTTAGAATACTTAGAAAACACTTTTTATATCAAATCGCACTTTCAATTTATAAATCGTATTCTATTTTGAAAAATGTGAAAATGGGGTGTTACAGAAGTGGTATCAGAGCGGGTTAATGTTTCTGTAGACTCGTTACAAAAAAAGGGGTTCTTTCTTTTAGGTTAGAATAAATAAAAATATTTGTCCAGAAAAACATAAAGAATAATATATAGATATTGGTTACTTACCACCGCTATGCCACGCCAATTCCAAAAGCCAAGGCACGAACTTAAATTTTCAAAAGTTCTATTATTACTTCTACATCTATTGACATCGCTACTTTCTCGCCATTGTCATCTCATCGCTTACGATAAAATTATATGATTCTTATTGCGGAAAAAAATGATTCAAATTATTTTTCTTGGATGCATAGCACATACGATAGAGTGTGAGCATTAGACTATGGTGAGATATTGATGAATTCTATAGACAAATAGAAAGAACAATACCAACTTTGGAGGATCCTTGCGAGAACACATGAGATTCTTTACGAATTTATATGGGATATAGAATGTTAGGATTGACTATGAGTAGATTGCTAGCAACATAGATTTAGAGCGACTTTACTAATTTTTTTCAAGTTGAATATTCACGATTTACGTATTGATATTTATTTTCCAAGAGTTAATGGTAACATATTGAGATGATTATGATATAATTTGGAGATACAATAATTATTGTTTGGATGTTTAAAGTCGTGAAACTGAAAGTTTATAGACTAGATTTAGAAATTGATTTACATGAAGGAACGATTTTTATGGGATCTTATTCATGGACAAACTTAGGAAGAGCCGAAAAGGTATAGAGTGCCACATAAGGAGATAGTATTTCAATGCATAAAGAAGATGAGTTTTAAAAAAAGGGCAATAAAAAGTTTAAGAAAGAAATTATCAGAGATATTTGGTTAGTATAGTAAGTTTCCAATATTTTAATGATAAATATGCTCGTTATTCAAGACTGTAAAATATTTTTAAAATTATATTTTGGGTTCCATCGGATAGACAAATAGAATCTACTATTGATTTTACTTGGACCATTACCGGTCAAACTCACCTTATATGATGGTGTCAAAGGAATTACAAGAGTTCAATATGCAATTATAAGATTTATTGGTTAACTGACTTATCTGACTTAGAGGATGACTATGAGGAGAACCAATCATGTTTGTTAAGATGGATTATGAGTTTATAGGGTTTACATTAGTTGTGTGGATAATTTATTTGATCATAAAAAAATTATCCAGTACTTAGAATAAAAGATTTTATTTAATTATTTAAAGGAGCTAGTGTCTTCTTTAAGAAATATTTTAGGTCTGAATATCACCAACTGAAGTTCAATAAGTTTAATTTATGGTTAGACTATGTAGTATTTTTTTTTATCATGATATTACTATTTGAGAAATAGAAGTTGACCGGATAAAAATCGAAGTTGTTAATGGATGGCATGCACATATGATTGTGAATTAAGTTTGAAGTTTTTTGGGTCTCTCTAGGTATTATATAAAGTTTATAGAAAGTTTTTCGAAGAGTTTAACACCAATGACTAGATTGATCAGGAAATATGAGAAGTCTCAATAGACGGAGAAATATGATGAAATTTCCAATAACTTAAAGAAGGTTGGCTAGTTTACCTATAAAATAAGAATACTTGATGAATGAGTTTGCGAAGTTGAGAATCGAGGTTGTAGCATCTTCTAGTGGTAGTGGATAAGAATTGATTATTGCAGCAATGGTTGTACAACATGTACTTAGAGATAGAATTAAGAAAACACAAATGACATATGAGTAATTGTACAACATGAGAAACCATGCTCTAAAACGAAGACATTAAAGGATTTACTATAGTTACTAAATTCCCATTAATCTACGAAGGAAGATTGGGTATGCCTAAAGATGAAGAACTGAGAATTAAGATCATTGTATAAGCACATTGTACATCATACACTGCTCACCCGTGAGGTACAAAGATATATCGAGATTTTAAAGATGTTTTCTAGGTGAGAAGTAAATTTTGGGACCATTGCTAGTTCATCAAATAATGGAGAAATAAAAAAAAGGTCGGGATAAAATGAGAGTAGCAAAGTAGACAAATTTTTTTTTGCTCGCATGGATAAGATCTACAATTTTATGTAGGAGAAAACATATTCTTGAAAGTGACACTTATGAGGGTGTTTTCTATTTCGGTAAAAAAAAAAGAAAAAAAGAAAAAAATAAAGACGAGCTATATTTACCTGTTCGAAATCCTGCACTAAATCAGCGAGCTAGCATACGAATTAGCATTACCACAAAAATTTTCGTAGGTTCACAATGTATTTCATGCATCATTGCTCAGGAAGTACGTTTATGACCCAAGTCATATTGTCAATTATTCGGAATTAGAAATTAGGGACAATTTGACTTACGAAGAAGCACCTTAGGCTATCTTAGAACGAAAAATTCACAAATTAAGAAATAAAGACATGGCTTTAATCAAACTCCAATGGAAATGACACGATAATGATGAAGCCACATGGGAACGAGAAGAAGATA
Source organism: Rehmannia glutinosa (assembly GCA_016081115.2). Classification (NCBI taxonomy): domain Eukaryota; kingdom Viridiplantae; phylum Streptophyta; class Magnoliopsida; order Lamiales; family Orobanchaceae; genus Rehmannia; species Rehmannia glutinosa. Next base: position 48,841,056 of record CM071924.1, on the reverse strand, counting down.
TTCGAGCCAAGTACCCGAATTTTCTTAATTTTGGTAAGTATTCAAATTTCGTGGACGAAATTAATTTTTAGGGGAGTAAGTTGTAATACCCGAAAATTTGGGGAAAAATAAAAATTAAGGTTTGATTATTTAATAATTAGGGACTTTAAAATTTTGGAGGAAATCTGAAAATATTATTATATTTGTACCTAATAGATTAGTTTTAGACTTTATTTTATATATTGGCCCATTAGAAATAACCTTAATCCTACTACCAAGCCCAAGCCCATATTCCCTATCCAAACATGGTAACACCATCAAATCATCAATTATCCTAACAATCTTCAATTGATATTTATATAAAAGTAAAAAAAAAAATCAGTTTTATTTCACAAGTTTTAGCTAATCAATTTTATAACTCAATTAATAAGCAATTGAATAAACATTTCCATTTTTTTAAAGTTCTATTATCATAATTATTTTTTTATAATCGGATTAATTACTAACTTTAAATCCTAAATTTCATCATTTTAAAAATAAACTTAATTCAATCAAATTATCAATCATCAATGAATTAATTTCTCAATCAATTAAAAACAAATCATTTTACTTGTTTCATTTCCCAGATAGAGCCTAAAGATGTGTCACAAGCATTGGATGACACACATTGGATTCTAGTTATGCAGGAAGAGCTGAATCAGTTTGAAAGAAACAAAGTTTGGGAATTAGTTCAAAGGCCTACCCACCAAAATGTCATTGGTACTAAGTAGGTATAATAGAAACAAGATGAATGAAGAGGGATCTGTAGTAAGGAACAAAGCAAGATTGGTAGCCAAAGGGTATTGCCAAGAGGAAAATATAGATTTTTATGAAACCTTTGCTCCTGTTGCTAGATTGGAAGCAATTAGGATGTTTCTTGCTTATCTTTGCCGCACACAAGAACTTCACTTTGTGTATCAAATGGATGTGAAGAGTGCATTTTTGAATGGACTTTTGGAAGAAGAAGTCTATGTGGAGCAACCTCCAAGTTTTGAGCAGAAAACTATTGGAGATAAAGTATACAAGCTCAAGAAAGCATTGTATGGATTGAAACAAGCACCAAGAGCCTGGTATGACACATTGTCTCAGTTTCTAATTGACAATGGATTCACAAAAGGCAAGGTTGGTAGAACACTCTTCAGAATTCAAGATGGGGAGAATATATAGCTTGTTCAAATTTATGTGGATGACATAATCTTTGGATCCACAAACAAAGAGCTATGTGACAAGTTTTCAAAGATCATGCAAGGGAAGTTTGAAATGAGCATGATGGAAGAGCTGACTTTCTTTCTAGTCTTCAAGTCAAGCAAATGAAGGATGGATCCTTCATAAGTCAAACCAAATATACTAGAGATTTGATGAAGAAATTTGGTATGGAAGAGAAGTCATCAGTGAAGATTCCCGTGAATACATCAGTCAAGATGGATATGGATGCAGATGGCAAAGCTGTTGATCAAACCAGATACAGAGCTCTTATTAGATCATTGCTGTATTTGACATCAAGTAGTCCAGATATCACCTTTGAAGTAGGTGTATGTGTTAGATTTCAATTTGCACCAAACGAGAGTCACATGATTGTAGGCAAGAGAATCCTAAGGTATTTGAAGGGATGCCAAGAAGTTGGCTTATGGTATCCAAAGGATGGAGGATTCAAGCTAGTTGGTTACTCACACTCAGACTATGCTGGATGTAGAGTAGACATGAAAAGTACATCGATATGTCAAATGCTTGAAAATAGATTAGTTTCTTGGTTCAAGAAGAAACAAAATTCAATAGCTACATCCACAATCGGCAGAGCAGTACATAGCTTGCGGTATTTGTTGTGCCCAAGTGTTATGGATGAGGCAACAATTGAGAGACTATGATATAGAAGAAAAAGAGATTCCAATTATGTGTGATAACACAAATGCTATTGCAATAATTCAGAACCCAATATTGCATTCAAGAACCAAGCACATTGATGTCAGTTATCTTTTCATAAGAGATCATGTTGAAAATAAAGACATCACTTTGGAATACATATCAACTGATAAGCAGTTAGCTGATATTTTCACAAAGCCACTATGTGAATCAAGGTTTGAAGAGCTTAAAAATGAGCTATGATTGATTGAGCTGAGTTAGGAGGCTCAGTAGACTCAATCAGCAGAGTCAAAGAAGAGAGAATTGGAAATCAGCAAAGTTTCATTTTTCAGCCAAGTGAAACAGTCAAGACGGCTAGTCAGCTGTATCGAGTTAGCTGGACAGCCGAGTGATCATTATGTGAAGAGAGAAGCAGAGTTAAGTCACCTTTGGATGATAGATGAGTTAATTTAAGAGCTAAGTGTCTAAACACTGTCATTTTCTGCGAGTGGGAATATTTTTGGGCATGACATCAACAGTAATTATGGTGTCAGTAAAAAGCCTATACCCGCTTTGCCTATGATTGGATGTAAATGCTAATGCATTTAATGCGGGAAAATAAATACGGTTTCAAGCTTTTAATCTCAACCATTGATCGTGATCAAACTTTTTGAATTCTAAAAACTATCCCCTCACAACCCTTATATACCTTATTTCATTTTCTCTCTCCTCATTTTGCACTCATCTCTCTCAAAGCAAAGGCAAAACTTACTCTGCAAACCAAGCAAAAACCCTAGTTCGTACTTCATTCAAAGTTCAAGTTTTCAAGTTTCTATATCTGAAATGGCTCCAAGTTACGATTTCGTGAAGATGGATGAGAAGATCCACTCAGGTCCAATGGTGGATTTTGAAGGAATGATGAAGCAAGGGGTTGATAAAGTCCTTGCTAAGAAGATTGTTGAGAAACTGGAAAAATCCGGTCTGAAATAATTTCTCACTATGGAGTTTTTGCACACCTATCTTGAAGAGGTGGCCATGTTCTACATGAACGCTGAGGTTCATGGCGGAGAAATCCGTTCATCCGTCCACAACACCGACATAAAGATAACTACTGCGGATTTGGCTACTCACTGCCACCTTCCTTCGTCTGGACTGAAGGAAATCTCTAAAAAGGACATAAACCTGGCTGCGGCGTGGAAGGAGATCGCCAAGCCATAGTCTACTGCAAAGGTTGTTTACACAGCCAAGAAGTTGCTCATCAAGGATGATTATCACAAGCTCATGGACGTGGTGTCCAAATGCATTGACAAGAGGTTTGGCAGCTTCAATCAACTGTCTAGGACGAAGCTGACTGTCATGGCTGCTATTTCGAAGGAAAAAAAGGTGAACTGGGCTGAGTTCATTTCAGCCGAATCTGCCAGAATGTGATGAGCAAGACCATTAATGATACTGGCCTGTTTGTCAGTTCACTGGGGTATGGCCTCATGATTGGCCCTTTGATGGAGGTGAAGGGCATTCCTATTAAGAATGGGAAACCATTCCACGTGAACAAGAAGATGTTCAAGGCGAATCTTTCAGCTGCTCAGAGGCAAACCCATGCAAGAAGAGCTGACACCAGCGAAGGTGAGTCAGCTGATCTTGTCCCCGAGGACACTGCTGCAACTGCAAAAGCTCCTTCTCCAAAGCCTGTGCAAAAGAAGAAGAAAGTTGCTGCAACAAAGCATCCCCCTGCCCCTGCGTCGTGGAAGACCCAACACCTGCCCTAGTAGCCGAGACTGAGAAGGATACCCCTGTCCCTTCTCCAGTCGTAAAGAAGAAACGCTTAGCTGTGCGTCGAAAGCCAGCTACAGCCAAGAAGATAAAGATGGTGGTGCCAGCTGCCATCGAAGAAGAAGAAGAGAAAGAGATTCCTCTTGTATGAACAAAGAGAAGGTGATTAGTAAGAAGATATATCATGGAAATACCAGCCGAGTCTGGCACTCAAGTTGAAAAAGAGACTGCTGAAGTAGAGGAGCAGCAGTCTACGCAAGCTAAAGGTGGTGAGGAGACCACTGCTGAAGTCGAGGAGACTACTGGTAGAGATCAGCAGAATATGGAAGAGACAGCTGTTCGTGAGACAACTGAAGAAAAAAAAGTGGGCACAGCTGACCAGACTGAGGAGTTAGTTGTTCGCTCCCCTCAAACTGATGCCAGATCAATTTGGATGACAGGGCTCCCCTCGTGCCAAATGTTGAAGATGAGGTGAATTATGATGTGGTTATCCTATCTCCACCATACCCAAATTTATAGGAGAGGTTGACGGTATGGAGAAACTTGAAGTTGAGCTATGACAGAGCTCAATTCCAGCACCCAGAGTTCGTGGAAGAGGAAAAAGAATTGCTGAATTTCCTAGGGAATATTCCAGTCCGTTTCGCCCTAGACCCTGATTTCTGCATGACCATCCTCTTTGAAAAGAAGGATGAGGAGAAGCGCAGGGCAAAGGCCAAGGCAATTGAGGAATCCAAGCAACCTCAAACCTGCCCTTTGAAAGAGTGCCTGAAAGTGCCTTCATGCCTGCTTGCAGCAGCGACGACGAGATGGACCCTGCTGATCCAGTGGAGAAAGCTGAGCTGCAGTAAACACTGAAAGAATCCAAAGAGCTGCACGAGCAAAGATTGCAAAAGGGCCAATGTGAGTCTTCTTTAATTTTGATCTCTCCTAGCCCAGACATTATGGAGATGGTGAGAACGATTGATGCCACCAAATCTCCAGTGCACTCAGAGGATGACAATAGTAGGAAAAATGGCGATGAAGCTAAGGATGGAGTAAAAGAGGGCATCTTAGCCAAGCCAATCCCTGAAGAAGGTGTTGAGACACCTACCCTAACGACTAATCACTCAAAAGGAATTGCAGCCAAGTCTCAAGTTTCCAGTGACCCCACTGCTCGAGACTTAGCTGGTGCGCCAGCTGAGGGGGAAACTCAAACCACCACAGCCGGGTCGGAGGAGGCTGTGGGAGACAATACCAAAGAAACGTTAGGAGGTGAAGGCGAGACCATAGATATATAGAAGACTGGGGTTGACGAGGCTCAGACGGTTTCGACTGTCAACTGAAATCCCAACTGACATGCAGGCCAATGAAGCTAATGATGCAACCAAGGCAAATGATGGAAGTGAGGCCACGGGAGTTGAGACTCTTGGCCCTGAAAGTGGAATCCAAGGAGTTGAGACTCCGACGGATGCCACTAAAGACCCCAAAGCAGCTCAGTCTACTGAAGGGATATCTATTGAAGACCCTGCTGCTGTTGAGACTGCAAAAGGGATGGCCCAAGGCCCATCGGCGGTTGAGACTGCTGAGGGTAATGAAGGCCAAAGGAGGTTGAGACTTCCCTGGGTAAGAAAGTCGAAGAACAAGTGCCAGCCCCTCAGGAAGATTTCATGGAAGAATAAGAGATCAATGCTCTTCATGATTTTCAAGAAAATATTGACGTTGAATTCTTGGGAATAGACAAGCTGAGTCCAGTCCTATTGAAAAATCATCTTAGGACAAAGCTACTGAGGAGGCCCTAGCAAAGAGGAGGCAAGCTAGTTACAAGGCTGCTCCTATAAACTTTACATTGGTTGATGGCTCACCTCCCATCGTGCCATCACCTTCCCATGACGCTGATAAGACAGCCGAGGAACAGTCTACTCAAAAGGAAGATACCATTGATGCCAATGAAGCTGATAAGACAGCTGAGGGTCAGTCAGCTCCGTAGGCTAACACAACTGCACCAGATGCTGATGACGCTGAGACAGTCGAGGCACAAAGAGATGAAGATTTAATGAAGGAAAAGGGAAATGCTCCACATGCAGAGGATGTGGAGATTCCTATTTTTAGAGGACTTATTTGCTGACTACTTTCCTTTAGAGACTCATGTACCCTTGGAAGCAAAATCAGCTGTTGAAAGTGCAAAATACCATGTCCAAGTCCCAGCTGAAGAACTTGGAACTCCTGCTGAAACTACAATGGCGCCGATTGGATTTGACTTGATCTTTGTGTGGCTAGAAAAAATCACCGTGATGCAACCAACTACCGCAAATCCTTCAAGGCCATTTGTAATGAAATTGAAAATATGGAACGAGGATTTGCATCACTCAACCAATGGCTTGACAACAGAGATGCAAATATCATAGGAGATATCCGAGGAACTGTTTTGAGGATAAGGGAATGGATTGGGCAGACTAAAGCACTAAGGCATGAGCAGGTCACATACTTCAAATCACTTTTTGCCAAAATGGTGATCTGGAGCTCAGAAAATACCAAATTTAACTAGAGGCAGAGGAATCACATTTTCAGGATGGATCAATCACACAAAAATGACATGGAGTTGCTGAAGGCACATCACATGGAAGAACTTCAGAAAACAAAGGCCAACATGCATACGGAGGTTATGATTCTCCAAACAGAATTGAACCTGCTAGCAGCTGAGACGAATGCTCTGCGATCTGATATCAGATCAGCATACTCCAAGAGTCATGACAAGATGGACATGACCAACAACAAGATTGATCTACTCCTTGGCGGAGTATTCCCTCAACTGGCTCTACCTCTTGGTGGTGATGCCAAAAAGAGGGAAGATGAAAGTAAAAAGCAAGGAAGTAATAAGGATGGTGGAAGTAAAGGAGAAGCAAGTAGTAAGGGGGAAGGCAGTGAAGTGAAGAAGTTGTCTTTGAAGATTATGCTTGCTAAGACCCCTCATCAAGGTGAAGTGACGACTTTATTCCTCGTCACCGCCTCAAAATCTGAATGTTGATGAGAAAGTTGATTTGGCTTTCAAGAAGTCTCGAGAAGCCATGAAGCTGAATTTGAAAAGGTTGCTCAGAAACATCAAGGGAGGAATGAAAATCTAAAGGCAAAGTATGAAGGGCCCCCAACTGGACTGTTAAAATATTCCCCAGCTGTGAGACCCCCTCATGAGCTTAGATTGCCTGATGCAGGATCTGAGCTAAGATCCTTAGAGGAATTTCAAACTCTAATTGCAAAAGGATATTTCAAGAATATGACTATACCCAGGCGTGGGATCTTTATTGGGAGAAAGGACTCGACTTGTGCAAATCAGCTGAAAGGCAACAGAGTTCAAGCAGTCAGCAGACTATAAAGGCACATGTACAGTACACTCCAAGAGGAGGAGCTGAGTCACAACGAGGAAGGGGAAGGTTTGGCAGTGGTGGAAGAGGCAGAGGTACTCCATCACAACCAAAACCTAAGGATGTTCGGTATGTTGATCCGCAGAAGAAGGGATTAATCTACTGGGCTGGGCTGGATGCTTTGGCCAACATTGAAGTAGAGAGAAGCAATGAAGAAGCAAGAAGGAGGAATGAGGAGGAGAATGTTAGGCTGGATAGAGAATGGAGACAAAGACATCAGAGAGAGGACCTTGCTTCTAAAAGAGCATACGAGAAGAAGAAGAGGGAGGAAGAGGATAGAAAAAGGAGAAGAGGTGAAGAGGACCGAAGGAGATCTAAGGAAGATGATATAAGAAGGAAGCAGAAGAGGCGTTGAAGACGGCTGAACCCCTTCATTGTATTATACTGATATGTAAATACACAATTGTAAGTACAGGTTCTGATACCTGTTATAATACTCTGATACATTTGTATAAACACATGTGTATAGCACTGATACATTGTATAGGTTATACTTTGTAAAAAGCTTTGTAAAGTGCGATTGTAAAGTACAAGAACAATATTTTCAAATAAAATTGACATATTCTATACATTCATTCTTTGTTACACTATTTACTTTGTTGTATTTATTTAAGTTTTGGCATCATCAAAAAGTGGAGAATTGTTAGGAACATTTATGTATAGATTTTGATGATACCATGTAAAACATAGATTAGGAAGTTGGCACCCCATTTTCTATGTAATTCAATTTGTAATAGATAGGGCTGTATAAGTTTTGAGTTTGAGTCGATTAAGTTGAAGATTACAAGACTTGGATCAAGATCGAAGAAAAAGACCACCGTGTATCGGTGTGTGAAGTGAAGTGAAGACTCGGTCAAGTGATGAGAAAAAGTTGTCTCCGGCCACCGACCGACAACTAAGTCATTCCAAATTGATTGGAATCAAATGTTAAAGGGTATGGAGCAGACAAGATTTGAAGAAAGTCGAAAGAGATCCATTGTCAAGACAAGTCAAGGTTTTTGAAATAGGCATGTATCAGCCGCCATCAATAAAGTCATTTCTTTGAAAAGAGCGTAAAAAGCTAGGAACCAATGAGATGCACGAAATCCCGCAGAGATTAAGGAAAGCTCGCAGAGCAATTAATTCATAGACGATCTTCATCAGTGTTGCAGGACAAGCCAAGCCAACAACCTATGAGTGTGATTTGAAATTTATGTCTATCTCTTCAATGGACATAATTTGAAATGTGCACTATAAAAAGCTGAGGAAGCAAGTGAGAGAAGGTTACCAAGTTCATTACAAGCATATAAGCAATCAAGTAATAACTTGAAAATTTCTCTCAAGCTTTTCAAAGAAATCATCAAGCCTAACTTCGAAGGAATTTAATCCAACACACTCAGTGAAGGAAAGATTACTTCATCAGTTGAAGAGGAAAATTGTCTACTCTCCAAGGTTGAAGGAGAAGTAGTGAGGTTCCAGATGGAACAAGTGCTTTGAACCTGTTGGAGGGCTAAGTTATCCAGTCTAAGGGTTTAAAGGAGTCTGAAGTAACATGACAACTGTCTTGTGAAGAAGCTGAGTCCCAGGAGCAGCAGGCTGTGTGATCAAAGCTGTCTCGGACTGATAACTGCTTTGTAATCAATCTTAAGTTACTTAGTGGATTCCTTAGGAGTTGGAGAAGAGTGGACTAGGCAATTACCGCATCCTTGAACCACTATAAAGTGCTTGTGTCCATTTACATTTCATCACACTTTATTTCTTGTATTTATTTTATTGCTTAAATCACGATAATAACTATTGTTAAAACAAGTGTTGAAAAACGTGCTTAAAAATCATAAGGGTGAAAAGTCTTTGACAAAACCAAATCAATGAATTTCTAAGTGTTTCTTTGAAAACAACTATGTTATACTATCAACACTTTAGTGTAGTCGAGCTTGAGTGGGTAACTTCTTTGTGTAAGCCAACCTAGTTGTCCTCAAGGACTTAACTCGATTTAAGTTAACTTTGATTATATTTTAAAAGGACTAAAACGAAAGGTTGGTAAGGTTTATTCAACCCCCTCCTAAACCTTACACATCACCTCTTGTGACCTACAGAGTGACTTGGACCAGGAAAAAGTTCTAGTCCGTCCTATGCTTTCGTGGACCGAATAGGAATGCAGATTTTAGGTAATCTCTTTTCTTCTTTTATCATTTCAAACATGTCGCATTCCAGTTCCGATAGGCAGAATAGGAGCTATAGTGTAGAGATGGAGATCAAGGATCCCATTGAGTGGTACGAGATGAAGGGTTCCCAAGAAGAGAATGAGGATAAAAATGTAATCCAGGTCTCCAATAGTCGAGCATGAGGGGAAGAGATGGGAGTTGAAGAGGAGGATGAGGTTTTGTCTTCTATCCCCATGCTAGCCATATGCCGATAAGGGAACTTAAAGGTTGGAGGCTCTTTCTCTGGTCTGGGATAAGCAAACGGCTCCTACTGAGGAGGAAACTTTGAGGCAAGGGTCTCCTCTTTTGGTCGGGAAATAAATGACGATCAATCCCCCACGAGCCCTTGAAGGCAGCTGCCGAAGAATCCTTCAACTCGAATAGCTGACTTGGAGATTGGAAATATTCTGAATACCATCTCCAAAGCTAACATGGATGGTTATAGGCATCAATTTTGCATCCTGGGGAGCATACACATGTTTGCTCCCTATGCCGATGAGATGCTGGAGTTCCCACCAACCGACTGCATGGTTGTTCTATTACACGGACCTATACATGGAGCTTAGGTTTTCATTACCTAGGATATTAACCAAGTGACTTCGCAGATGGAAGATTCTGAGTGGCTTCGCAGATGGAGGATTCCGATTGGCCAAATTCATCCAAATTCTTTGGTAAGGTTAATCGGTCTACTATTTCTCTTTAGACAACATAACTATCCTCAGTCTACCTTCGCTGAGATCTCAGAGTTGTTTCATTGGAGAGCTTCCCCAACCAAGACTATGGTTATCTTGGGTTGGTATTACTTGGTGACCCGAACAGGATACCCTGATACTTTAATTGAAGAGGTACCAGGTTCCTTGAAGGATTGGAAGGATAGGTGGTTTATTGTGGGCGGTGATTTGAGATATCTGGGGAGACCTAGGGAAGTGAGCCCGATCTACTCTCCTTCGACCATATATAGCACAAATCTTAGTAAGTGTATTTTTTGGTTCTTCTTTTATTCGACTATTCTAATTGCTCATTGTTTGTTATTTTGCAAAAAATCCCGTCTTCTTAGAAAGGCTCTGTACTGAGATCATGTAGAGACTAGAGAGGATTAAAGGGTTGATCAAGGAGAGTAGAAGTATTGTAGTGCTTGCCCCCAAATAGAACCTCTACAGAGTCGGTGTGCATCACAACCGACCTAACGAAAGTCTTGGTACTATCCTTCCTGGTAGGGATTATCTTCATTTTATTTTGTTTTATTTCCTTTCCTTTGACCTTTTTAGTATAGCAAGTTTCCTGCACGACATTGCAGTATATTATCCACTGAATACGATCATGGTCGGATGTGGGCAAGACGCCATAGAAAGGTGACTGGGCAACCAAACAACAGAGGCAAAGTGTAAGAAGAGAAGCGATTTGCGGTTGGCCAAGATAAGAAAGCAAACCGCCCTCGACAAGAGAAAGGCCCCTCTAGATGCCGAGAAGATCATCTGGAAGAGGAAGCCGACTAGGATTTCTATTCTGAAAGGAAGAAATTCCAAGTCTCTTGTTTCTACAAAAACCAAGGTCGAGTCGGTTGTGGCCAAAGCAAGAGAAGAGGGAAGAGAGCTGAAGGGGTCAAAAACAGAGAGAATGTCTTCCATGCTTCTGCTGAGTGGCCTTACCTATTCAGTTTTGTTCCCATTTGAATAACATGGAAGTTTCATTAAGGACCTAAAGGCCGAGAAGACTATCGGGGATTTCGAGGATGAGAAGCAGGCCTACAAAGATGGGTTGTTTCCACCTGGGGGAGAAGATGAGGAAAGAGAGAAAATAGATGGCCCTTTTGGTGCTGAAGCCGATGATGAGGTTATTTTGAACGAGCAGAACCCTTAGGTTAGGCATTTTTAATTTGTCTTTTTTTTTTGTAAATGATCCCATGCCCACCTTATGTAAATTTTCGAATATTTTGAATGGCGTTTGTTCGTCCATCTACTGTATTTCTACTTTACTGTTTTGAGTATGATTGTGTGCATGTAGTTTGTTCGGTGCTAGACTGACCATATTTGTTGTGTTTTGTACCAAGACTTGGCTTGGGTTTTATATAGATGAACGAGATGACCCATGGTTTGGGGCTTGCCAAGTCCCAATGGTCTACTAGAAAAACAAGTGTAGGAATGAGTTGAGAACATGATGTCTCACAAAAACTAGTAGAAAAGATAGCCTTTTCTTTGTTGATAATATTTTTTTAGAAAGGTAACATTCTAGGGATGACCAAAATTTTCTCAATTAAGATATTCCAATTCATAGGCACCATTTAGGAGAACCTTGCTAACACAAGAGGGTCCCTCACAAGGAAGAACTTCAGAAAACAAAGGCAAACATGCATACGGAGGTTATGATTCTCCAAACAGAATTGAACCTGCTGGCAGCTGAGACGAATGCTCTGCGATCTGATATCAGATCAGCATACTCCAAGAGTCATGACAAGATGGACATGACCAACAACAAGATTGATCTACTCCTTGGCAGAGTATTCCCTCAACTGGTTGTACCTCTTGGTGGTGATGCCAAAAAGAGGGAAGATGAAAGTAAAAAGCAAGGAAGTAATAAGGATGGTGGAAGTAAAGGAGAAGCAAGTAGTAAGGGGGAAGGCAGTGAAGTGAAGAAGTTGTCTTTGAAGATTATGCTTGCTAAGACTCCTCATCAAGGTGAAGTGACAGCTTCTATCCTCAGTCAGCTGCCTCAAAATCTGAATGTTGATGAGAAAGTTGATTTGGCTTTCAAGAAGTCTCGAGAAGCCATGAAGCTGAATTTGAAAAGGTTGCTCAGAAACATCATGGGAGGAATGAAAATCTAAAGGCAAAGTATGAAGGGCCCCCAACTGGACTGTTAAAATATTCCCCAGCTATGAGACCCCCTCGTGAGCTTAGATTGCCTGATGCAGGATCTGAGCTAAGATCCTTAGAGGAATTTCAAACTCTAATTGCAAAAGGATATTTCAAGAATATGAATATACCCAGGCGTGGGATCTATATTGGGAGAAAGGACTCGACTTGTGCAAATCAGCTGAAAGGCAGCAGAGTTCAAGCAGTCAGCAGACTATAAAGGCACATGTATAGTACACTCCAAGAGGAGGAGCTGAGTCACAACGAGGAAGGGGAAGGTTTGGCAGTGGTGGAAGAGGCAGAGGTACTCCATCACAGCCAAAACCTAAGGACGTTCGGTATGTTGATCCGCAGAAGAAGGCATTAATCTACTGGGCTGGGCTGGATGCTTTGGCCAACATTGAAGTAAAGAGAAGCAATGAAGAAACAAGAAGGAGGAATGAGGAGGAGAATGTTAAATTTGGATAGAGAATGGAGACAAAGACATCAGAGAGAGGACCTTGCTGCTAAAAGAGCATACGAGAAGAAGAAGTGGGAGGAAGAGGATAGAAAAAGGAGAAGAGGTGAAGAGGACCGAAGGAGATGTAAGGAAGATGATATAAGAAGGAAGCAGAAGAGGCGTTGAAGACGGCTGAACCCCTTCATTGTATTATACTGATTTGTAAATACACAATTGTAAGTACAGGTTCTGATACCTGTTATAATACTCTGATACATTTGTATAAACACATGTGTATAGCACTGATACATTGTATATGTTATACTTTGTAAAAAGCTTTGTAAAGTGCGATTGTAAAGTACAAGAACAATATTTTCAAATAAAATTGACATATTCTATACATTCATTCTTTGTTACACTATTTACTTTGTTGTATTTATTTAAGTTTTGGCATCATCAAAAAGTGTAGAATTGTTAGAAACATTTATGTATAGATTTTGATGATACCATGTAAAACTTATATTAGGAAGTTGGCACCCCATTTTCTATGTAATTCAATTTGTAATAGATAGGGCTGTATAAGCTGAGTTTGAGTCAGTTAAGTTGAAGATTACAAGACGTGACTGAAGATCGAAGAAAAGACCAGCTGTGTATCAGCTGTGTGAAGTGAAGTGAAGACTCAGTCAAGTGACAGAAAAGTTGTCTCAGTCAGCTGACTGACAGCTAAGTCATTCCAAATTGATTGGAATCAAATGTCAAAGGGGTATGGAGCAGACAAGACTTGAAGAAAGCTGAAAGAGATCCATTGTCAAGACAAGTCAAGGTTTTGCTGGAAATAGGCATGTATCAGGCTGCCAACAATAAAGCTGTTTTGCTGAAAGAGCGTAAAAAGCTAGGAACCAATGAGATGCACCTGAAAACCTGCAGAGATTAAGGAAAGGCTGCAGAGCAATTAATTCATAGTACGATCTTCATCAATGTTGCAAGACAAGCCAAGCCAACAACCTTTGAGTGTGATTTGAAATTTATGTCTATCTCTTCAATGGACATAATTTGAAATGTGCACTATAAAAAGCTGAGGAAGCAAGTGAGAGAAGGTTACCAAGTTCATTACAAGCATATAAGCAATCAAGCAATAACCAGAAAATTTCTCTCAAGCTTTTCAAAGAAATCATCAAGCCTAACTTCGAAGGAATTTAATCCAACACACTCAGTGAAGGAAAGATTACTTCATCAGTTGAAGAGGAAAATTATTTTCATGAACAAAGGGGTCTACTCTCCAAGGTTGAAGGAAAAGTAGTGAGGTTCCAGATGGAACAAGTGCTTTGAACCTGTTGGAGGGCTAAGTTATCCAGTCTAAGGGTTTAAAGGAGTCTGAAGTAACATGACAACTGTCTTGTGAAGAAGCTGAGTCCCAGGAGCAGCAGGCTGTGTGATCAAAGCTGTCTCGGACTGATAACTGCTTTGTAATCAATCTTAAGTTACTTAGTGGATTCCTTCCGGAGTTGGAGAAGAGTGGACTAGACGAATTACCGCATCCTTGAACCACTATAAAGCTGCTTGTGTCCATTTACTTTTCAGCACACTTTATTTCTTGTATTTATTTTATTGCTTAAATCTGCTGATAATAACTATTGTTAAAACAAGTGTTGAAAAACGTGCTTAAAAATCATAAAGGTGAAAAGTCTTCCGCTGACAAAACCAAATCAACTGAATTTCTAAGTGTTTGCTGAAAACAACTATGTTATACTATCAACAGCTTAGTCGAGTCAGTTGAGTGGGTAACTTTGCTGTGTAAGCCAACCTAGTTGTCCCTCAACGACTTAACTAATTTAAGTTAACTTGATTATATTTTAAAAGGACTAAAACGAGAAAGGTTGGTAAGGTTTATTCAACCCCCTCCTAAACCTTACACATCACCTCTTGTGACCTACAGAGTGACTTGGACCAGGAAAAAGTTCTAGTCCGTCCTATGCTTTCGTGGACCGAATAGGAATGCAGATTTTAGGTAATCTCTTTTCTTCTTTTATCATTTCAAACATGTCGCATTCCGGGGTTCCGATAGGCAGAATAGGAGCTATAGTGTAGAGATGGAGATCAAGGATCCCATTGAGTGGTACGAGATGGAGGGTTCCTGAGAAGAGAATGAGGATAAAAATGTAATCCAGGTCTCCAATAGTCGAGCATGAGGGAAAGATATGGGAGTTGAAGAGGAGGATGAGGTTTTGTCTTCTATCCCCTTGCTAGCCATATGCCGAGGAGGGAACTTAAAGGTTGGAGGCTCTTTCTCTGGTCTGGGATAAACAAACGGCTCCTACTGAGGAGGAAACTTTGAGGCAAGGGTCTCCTCTTTTGGTCGGGAAAAAAATGACGATCAATCCCCCGCGAGCCCTTGAAGGCAACTGCCTAAGAATCCTTCAACTCGAATAGCTAACTTGGAGCTTGGAAATATTCTGAATACCATCTCCCAAGCTGACATGGATGGTTATAGGCATCAATTTTGCATCCTGGGGAGCATACACATGTTTGCTCCCTATGCCGATGATATGATGGAGTTCCCACCAACCGACTGCATGGTTGTTCTATTACACGGACCTGTACATGGAGCTTAGGTTTTCATTACCTAGGATATTAACCAAGTGACTTCGCAGATGGAAGTTTCTGAGTGGCTTCGCAGATGGAGGATTCCGATTGGTCAAATTCATCTAAATTCTTTGGTAAGGTTAATCGGTCTACTATTTCTCTTTAGACAACATAACTATCCTCAGTCGACCTTCGCTGAGATCTCAGAGTTGTTTCATTGGAGAGCTTCCCCAACCAAGACTATGGTTATCTTGGGTTGGTATTACTTGGTGACCCGAACATGATACCCTGATACTTTAATTGAAGAGGTACCAGGTTCTTGAAGGATTGGAAGGATAGGTGGTTTATTGTGGGCGGTGATTTGAGATACCTGGGGAGACCTAGGGAAGTGAGCCCGATCTACTCTCCTTCGACCATATATATCACAAATCTTAGTAAGTGTATTTTTTGGTTCTTCTTTTATTCGACTATTCTAATTGCTCATTGTTTGTTCTTTTGCAAAAAATCGCGTCTTCTCAGAAAGGCTCTGTACTGAGATCGTACATAGACTAGAGAGGATTAAAGGGTTGATCAAGGAGAGTAGAAGTACTGTAGTGCTTGCCCCCAAATAGAACCTCTATAGAGTCGGTGTGCATCACAACCGACCTAACGAAAGTCTTGGTACTATCCTTCCTGGTAGGGATTATCTTCATTTTATTTTGTTTTATTTCCTTTCCTTTGACTTTTTTAGTATAGCAAGTTTCCTACACGACATTGCAGTATATTATCCACTGAATACGATCATGGTCGGATGTGGGAAGGCGCCATAGAAAGGTGACTGGGCAACCAAACAACAGAGGCAGGCAGAAGAGACAGTTGCCCGGTTGGCCAAGATAAGAAAGCAAACCGCCCTCGACAAGAGAAAGGCCCCTCTAGAGGCCGAGAAGATCATTTGGAAGAGGAAGCCGACTAGGATTTCTATTCTGAAAGGAAGAAATTCCAAGTCTCTTGTTTCTACAAAAACCAAGGTCGAGTCGGTTGTGGCCAAAGCAAGAGAAGAGGGAAGAGAGCTGAAGGGGTCAAAAACAGAGAGAATGTCTTCCATGCTTCTGCTGAGTGGCCTTACCTATTCAGTTTTGTTCCCATTTGAATAACATGGAAGTTTCATTAAGGACCTAAAGGCCGAGAAGACTATCGGGGATTTTGAGGATGAGAAGCAGGCCTACAAAGATGGGTTGTTTCCACCTGGGGGAGAAGATGAGGAAAGAGAGAAAATAGATGGCCCTTTTGGTGCTGAAGCCGATGATGAGGTTATTTTGAACGAGCAGAACCCTTAGGTTAGGCATTTTTAATTTGTCTTTTTTTTTGTAAATGATCCCATGCCCACCTTATGTAAATTTTCGAATATTTTTAATGGCGTTTGTTCGTCCATCTACTGTATTTCTACTTTACTATTTTGAGTATGATTGTGTGCATGTAGTTTGTTCGGTGCTAGACTGACCATATTTGTTGTGTTTTGTACCAAGACTTGGCTTGGGTTTTATATAGATGAACGAGATGACCCATGGTTTGGGGCTTGCCAAGTCCCAATGGTCTACTCGAAAAACAAGTGTAGGAATGAGTTGAGAACATGATGTCTCACAAAGACTAGTAGAAAAGATAGCCTTTTCTTTGTTGATAATATTTTTTTAGAAAGGTAACATTCTAGGGATGACCAAAATTTTCTCAATTAAGATATTCCAATTCATAGGCACCATTTAGGAGAACCTTGCTAACACAAGAGGGTCCCTCACATACCAGTCTTAGAGGACCAGAATCTGGGCCTGAAACCTTTTTTAAGACCAAATCGCCGAGCTCAAATTTTCTTTATCGAACTTTAGGTTGCAATACCATTCACTTCTCTGCTTGTAGATGGCATTGTTCATCTCGACCCATGTCTCTTATCGACAAGGAGATCCAACTCGGCCCTAAGACTAGAATACACCGGATAGTTTCTCTAGCTACCTACCCTTTGATTCTTCAAGTCGGGTCTTTAGGGTGTACTTGATAATCTTGGTCACTATTTCGACTTGGCCGTTTGATTGGGGTTTATATGGAGTTGAGAAATCATTCTTGATGTGTTAAATAAAATATTTTGAATTTTCGATTGTCAAACTACTTTCCATTGTTAGTCACGATTGAGTAGGGTATCCAAAGCAACACACAATTGATTTCCATACAAAGTTGATTATTTTCTTCTCGAAAATCTTTGTTAGAGGCTCGACTTCTGCCCATTTCTTGAAGTAATCAACTGCCACTATGGCATATCTTACCATCCTTTTTCTAGTGTGAAGTGGGCCGATTAGGTCTATTATCCACTTGGAAAATGGCCATGGACTGGGTATTGAGGCGAGTTACTCGGGATGAAATTTGGCTTGGGGTGCATATCTCTGGCACTTTTCGCATTTCTTGACCAATGAGATGGCGTATTTCTGTAAGGTGTGCCAATAATACCATTTTATGAGTAGCTTGTTGGCTAATGATTGACCACCAGCGTGGTTGCCATATATTCCTTCGTGCACCTCTTGCAGTGCATATTCAAATATTTCTTCGGGTAAGCATCTCGATAGTGGCACCGAGTAGCCCCTTTTGTATAACGTATAGTCAAAGATGGTGTACCTTTCTGCCCCAGTCCTGAAAGCTCTCGCTTGTGCTTTTTTTCTTGGTTGGATTCCTTCTTCTAAATATTAGAGTATTGGGGTCATCCTACTCGGTAGGCTGCTTACAAAGGCATTTACTTTGACACTAACTAAGGCCGAGGAGAGCTGGCATCCCACATTCACATTTTCCATGAACTCGGCCCTCGCACCATATACTAGTTGCGCAAAAGCATCTGCTTGAATGTTTTCAGTCTGTGGGATATGGATAACTTCAGCATTAAAGTTTGAGAGGTTAGACTTTGCAAGTTGCATTACTGAGATAATTTAGGCTGTTTAGTCTCATACTCTCTATTTATTTGATTGATATCATTGTGGATGAGTAGCCTTTTGAGGCCCATGGAGGATGCCATTTCAAGGCCGATTAATTTGCTTCATATTCTACTTCATTGTTGGTTGCAGGAAACTAAAAGCTCCTGGCCGAATGGAAACACTTGCGTTCAGGGCTAATTAACACCACTCCAGCCCCTGCTCGGTCCGTAGTTGAAGATCCGTCAACATAGAGAGGCTATATCTCGTATTAGTTGGTGTGAGTCTCTATTATCGGTGTAAATTCTGCTACAAAATCTACTAGGGCTTGACCCTTGATCCTCATCTGAGGTTCACAGTTGATGTCGAATTGGCCGAGCTAGAGGTTGACTTGATCATCCTTCCAGATGAGTCTGGTTGGTCCATGACTTGATTTAGAGGAAAATTTGTAAGGACCACTATGCGATGCTCGAGAAAGTAGGGTCTCAGTTTTCTAGAAGAAGTTACGAGCATAGGCCAACTTCTCCATGGGCGGGTATGTTAAACTCAGTTTCTTGTAAGGCTTGGCTGACATAGTAAACTAGATGTTGTATATCATTTTCTACTTGGATTAAAACCGAGCTGGTCGTAAATTCTTGCACAACGAGGTAAAGATATAGATCTTCATATCTTTGTGGTTTTTGAAGAATAAGCATAGTGACAAGATACTTCTTGTAATACCCGAGCCTCTCACTACTCACCTGGCCAATATAATTCATGTATTTCATGCTATCTACATAATATTTGCATTGATATTGACATCGCATGACACACTTCATGTTATACAGTATTTAAAAAAGAAAAAACATGTTAATCAGTTATATAATATACATGTATATAAGTAGCTTAATTTTAGATGTATAATAAATATATAATGATAGTATACATATATATAATATCATATGTGCTTAGCTTTAATATATTATTAAATGTGCAAACTATGTAGATATATATATTATATATAGTACATACGTGTATACATGAGAGGACAAGTCATAACAATTGACCAACACTTCATTAACTCATGCAAATAAAGATAAGTATACATATATACACACACAAGTAAGAAGATAAAATTAACTAATGTAATATATATCTTATAACTCACCGCCTCAACTTCACACAAAGGATATATATGCAGATTCCTGATACACACGCAGGGATAAAGCATAAGGGAAAATTAGTTTAGAAGCAAACTCACTCATGACCTTACGAGAACAAAAGTAAAAATAAAAAAATAAAATAAAAATAAATATAAGATAGAGGAGACTGATAGATCGAGAAAAGATTGTGGGGGGGTTATTCATTTCCAAAACTGAAATTGGTAAGTTTTGTATTTTTGATTTAGTTTGAATTTCAGATTTTCAATTTTGTATATAGAACTCATAAGATTATCACATATTTTAAAGAATTTAAATCATGTCTTACTGGCTAGATTACAATTATAATTAGAATTGAAGTAAATGAATGGTGCAGCAAGTTAGATAATCATTTTTTTTATAATGGAAATGTTAGAGATGATTATATCTATTAAAGTAACTTATCTGAAATTGTCATTGTATGTTAAGAATCATATAATGTTTAATTTATGAGATTAATTCTCTTTCCCAAGTGAGTAAGACAACATAATTAGCAGGGAATCAACTTGATGTATGATCTATTGAATGATATGAATTAATCCATCCAAAACTAAAATCAGAATAATGACAATTTTACTCCAAAAAGGACTGATAGCATCCCTGGTTAATATCTAAGAATGTATATATATATATATATAAGATATCCAATAAGATATTAGACTTGAAAATAAGTCTCTTAAGTATCTTAGGCGATTAATGTAAATGTTAGAATTTAAAAGTTAAAGTCTTTTAAAAGAATCCAACGTAATAAATCTATCGAATTGAGAACAAGGAATTGATATCTTATATTTTTACAGGTTCTCTTAC
The DNA here is from genome assembly GCA_016081115.2 of Rehmannia glutinosa. NCBI lineage: Eukaryota > Viridiplantae > Streptophyta > Magnoliopsida > Lamiales > Orobanchaceae > Rehmannia > Rehmannia glutinosa. The sequence goes on along the minus strand of CM071924.1, from coordinate 48,821,065 downwards.
CCATAAGATTAGGGAAGAAAGACAATTGTCTAGCTTTTAATAGAATATCAAAGGCGTCAGGTAAGTAAAAATCCATCTGCAACTGTAATGCATGAATATAGTATTGTTTGAATTAATTGTATTATATGTGACTGTGGTATCTTGTGGAATATACGTGGATATTATATGTGCATAATTGGCTTGTATGATGTTGCAATATGGTGCTTGGTGAGCCACTGAACATGCCATTCACATCATTTGCATGTGCATGCATGTTACAAGAGGATGTTCGCATGCACGAAAATATTTTCTGGAAGAAAATGGTTGTTTGTTGACCACTACTAGTGCACCGAGGCACGCTGGGCGTGCTTATGATATATGTTTAGGTATAGCAAATGGGATACTTCCTGGTGAACACAGAGCTAGATAGGAGATGGGCTCTTGGTGGGTCACAGGAGGATGGTCCATTTGTGAGTACCTATGTTATGACCCTGCGGGGTGGGATACTTCTTGGCGGACAGAAGGGACGCAAGTAGGGGACCCTTGGCTGGGCCGCGGGAGGATGGTCCACACGTAAGATCATAATGATATTATTGGCCATTTGATTATTGCTATGTGCAGAGCTCTTTTCCGGTGCATAGTAGTTGGGTCAGGAGCCCAAATGAAAGAAAATAATTTGAGAAAAGTATTTCGATTCATGGATTTTATAGGTTAGCATTACATGTTGGAAAAGCATCAGTATTCTTTGGACATGCATGATTTTTACTTGCTGAGCTTTAGCTCATGTAGTTCATGCATTGCAGGTGAGCATGACAATACCTGAGCCTGTTAACTTACTGGGCAATGCTGGAGCTTCGTAAGGTTTTGAGGATAATGGATATGGATGACGACCTGTCGGGCTTATTTCTGGGTTCATGTTGGTTTTGCTTCTATTGTGTTTATGAAGGAACTCGTACTGTTTATATCTTTTTAAACTGTATTGTAAAAATATGTAAATAGCGTGCTGGTTTGAGTTTGTATATCTAGTCATCGTGTTTACGTATAAACAGGGTTGACTGGCCTTTTGCCTCTAAATGATAAAATCTCTGTTGCAGTGTACATGGTATACTTCGTGGATCGTCTGTTATTAAATTTATACAGGAAAAAAAATTTACACATTTTTAAAAAGGGTTTGTAGTCGAGTTGTGTTATTTAAATATTTTCTAATAGTAGTAATAAGGGTGGGCGTCACAGAGTGGTATCAGAGCTCGGCTATAGGTTCTGTAGACTATCCATGTACATGAACTCAAAACTTGTGGAGCGCGGCAATGCCAGTAAGTTTTACTTTATTGTCTGATGCATTTTATGTTTCATGAAATTATATTGGCCATATATTATTAGGTTATCCTAAGACAGTGTTTCAGTCATGGTGAGAACTAGAGGTGAGCGTAGTATTGGGGATAGAAACCAAAGAGGGGAGACACCTATACAAACTAGTGATCGAGATAATGTCATTAATAGACTTATGGAGCTCATCGCGCGACAATCTAAACAAATACAACAACTCATCAATTAAAGGGATATAGCTGAAGACAAAGAGTAGAAATGAAAAGACCACGCCAAAGGATAGATCAAGTCGAGATAGTGAGTAGAAGGTTCCGAAAGCTAAATTCACCAATCGTTGACGATGTAGCAGATCCCACATCAGCTGAAGATTAGTTGCAAACCTCTAGAAAAAAATGTTCCAGTACAATTGGGTTCCAAGAGAAGAGAGTTTTCCAAGTTCAACAGCAGAAACCGAACTTTCAACCGTGTCAAGGACAACAACAATGGGAACAAGTTAATCGCCAAAGAGCTGATCAGAATAAAGCACCAACAACACTACTTTTTGCCCTAGGTGCAAGACTCAACACACTAGAAGATGCTTGGTAAATACCAGAAGATCTTTTACGTGTGGGACGCAGGATATTTGCTAACATGTACCTAAATAGTCCAAATCCTATAGGATAACAACATGTACTAGACAAATCATTTACTATCACCAGAGCAGACGCAGAGGCGAACCCATCAGTGGTGACAGGTAAACTTCTTATCTTTGATACCCCAACATTCATGTTATTTGATTCGGGAGCTACGCATTCATTTGCATCCATTGAGTATGTGAGGAGAATGGGTAGGACACCTGATGTAGCTAAAGTGGGTTACAATGTAACAATTCCTCGGGAGATTCCAAACAGATTAGTCAAATTTTGAGAGCTTGTATTATTCGAATCAAAAATAGAGAACTTTATGCTGATCTAATTGTGTTAGCCATGAATGACTACGATACCATTTTGGGTATAGATTGGTTATCAAAATATGGTGCTACAATCGATTGTCAGAAAAAGACAGTGACCTTTCAACCCCAGGAAAAGATTCATTTACTTTCGTTGGAATCACGACTCACTTTAGATTTCCAATGATATCAGAACTAAAGACGCAACGTTTATTGGAAGCTGGCTGTGAAGGATACCTAGTAAGTGTCATGAGTATCGACGAACAACACCAACCAACCCTTGATGAAGTTCCAATTTTGAGAGAGTATATCGATGTATTTCTGGATGATCTTCCTGGATTACCACCTGACCGCGAGATCGAGTTTGTTATTGACCTGATTCCAGGAACCTCTCCAATCTATAAAGCCCCATATCGCATGGGTCTATTGGAACTCAAAGAATTAAAGGCACAATTGCAGGAGTTGCTAGATAAAGGCTTCATTAGACCTAGCTTTTCGCCATGGGGTGCGCCAGTCTTGTTCGTGCGAAATAAGAATGGTACGATGCGATTATGTATCGACTACCACGAATTAAACAAAGTTACAATTAAGAACAAATGCCATTACCTCGAATCGATGATTTGTTTGATAAACTTCAAGGTACAACAATATTTTCGAAGATTGACTTGCAATCCTGGTACAATCAGCGGAAAATAAAAGAAGATGATATACCAAAGACAACATTCAACATAAGGTATGGACACTATGAATTCCTAGCGATGTCGTTTGGGTTAACGAATGCCCCAACCACTTTCATGGACTTGATGAATTAGGTATTTAAAGATTTTCTAGATAAATTCGTTGTTATCTTTATCGATGATATCTTGATCTACTCAAGAACGAAAGAGAGCACACTGAACATTTGAAAATGGTATTAGAGGTTTTGAAGCAAAATAATTATACGCCAAATTTAAGAAATGTGAATTTTGGCTGGATCGAGTAGTATTCTTGGGACATATTATGTCCAGAGCAGGAATCTCGGTTGATCCAAGTAAAGTAGAGGTTATCAACAATTGGCCACAACCTACAAATCTTTTAGAAGTACGTAGTTTTCTGGTTTTAACTGGCTATTATCGTTGGTTTGTAGAAGGATTCTCGAAGATTGCTTTGTCTTTAACACAATTGACCAGAAACATTGTTGCATTCAAATGAATGGAGGCAAGCGAATGAAGCTTTCAAGAACTGAAAACGAGATTAACTTCAGCACCTATTCTATCAATTCCATCAGGCACTGGAGGTTTTGTCTTTTATAGTGACGCGTCGAAGAATGTTCTAAGATGTGTATTGATGCAAAACGGTAAGGTGATTGCGTATGCGTCTAGACACTGAAGGACTATGAAAAGAACTACCCAATGCATGATTTAGAGCTTGCTGCAGTGGTATTTGCACTTAAAATATGGAGGCATTACCTATACGGGGAACGATGTGAGATCTACACAGATCACAAGAGTTTAAAGTACTTCTTCACACAAAAAGAACTAAATATGCGACAACGTTGATGGTTAGAATTAGTGAAGGACTACGATTGTGTGATCAACTATCATCCTGGTAAAGCCAATGTTGTAGCAGATGCGTTGGGCCGGAAATCAATACAAAGCAATGCAATTACGATTCACATTTGGAAACCAGAATTAATGGATCTTCAGAAAATGAACGTAGAGGTTGTACCATTAGGGTTCGTTGAAGCTAAGTTAGCAGCATTAACACTCCGACCGATGCTACTTGATCGAATTGAACAGGAACAACAGGGTGATGATTACTATGCCAAAGTGAAGAAAGATATTGCCTCAGAAGTGTCTTCTGATTTCAAAATATCTGAGAGTGGAGCACTACGATTTAAAGAACGATTATACGTACCCAACAAGGACAATCTCCGAGAAAATGTTCTAGCAGAAGCACATTCAACGCCATATTCTGTACATCCAGAGCTACTAAAATGTACAGAGATTTGAAGATACATTACTGGTGGCCAGGCATGAAAAAGGATATCGCGCAATACGTGGAACAATGTTTAACCTGTCAACAAATAAAAACAGAACACAAAAGGCCAGCTGGAACATTGCAACCTCTGCCTATTCTAGAATGGAAATGGGAAAGGATCACCATAGATTTTGTGACAGGTTTGCCCAAAAGAGTCACGGGACACGATGCCATTTAGGTAATCATAGATAAATTAACAAAATCCGCTCATTTCATTCCTATTTTTGCTACTTATTCCATGGATCGATATGCACAACTTTTTAAACAGGAAGTGGTTAGGAGTCATGGTGTGCCACTATCTATTGTTTCAGATAGAGACTCTAGATTCTTATCTAATTTCTGGAGGAGTTTACAGAAGGCATTGGGAACACGATTGTCATTTAGTACTGCTTATCACCCTTAGACTGACGGACAATTAGGACGAACAATACAAACTTTAGAGGATATGTTTAGAGTCTGTGTTCTAGATTTCCAAGGACAATGGAGTAAATATCTCCCTTTGATAGGATTCTCCTATAACAATAGCTATCAAGCCACAATCGGAATGGCTCCCTATGAAGCATTGTTCGATAAAAAGTGTAGATCACCGGTTCACTTGGACGAGGTTGGCGAAAGAAACTTTTAGGCCCAAACATGATTCGATAAATAACAGAGGCTGTGACATAAATTCGACAGAGGATGGGAACTGCTCAGAGCCGACATAAAAGTTATTCAGATCAAAGAAGAAGAATGCTAGAATTTTCTATAAGAGACCTAGTGTTCTTGAAGGTGGCAACAATGAAAGTGGTAATGCGATTTGGAAAGAAGGGAAAGCTCAGTCCTAGATACATTAACCCATTTCGTATTACTGAGAGAATTGGTGATGTGGCTTATAGACTTGACTTACCTGCGTCAATGTCTCAAATTCATAATGTATTCCATGTTTCTATGTTGAGGAAATATGTTGCAAACCCATCTCACATTTTGACAAACGAGTCGATAGAGTTGAAAACGGATTTAAGGTACGATGAGATACTTGTGGGGATATTATTACGAGAAGTAAAGAAACTCAGGAATAAGGAAATCCCATTAGTTAAAGTACTTTGGAGAATCAATCAGTAGATGAAGCTACTTGGGAAAGAGAAGATGAGATGAGAGCTAAATATCCTGAGTTATTTTGGTAAGTTAAATTTCGAGGACGAAATTTTTATAAGGAGGGGAGGATGTAATACCCGAGCCTCTCACTACTCACCTGGCCAATATAATTCATGTATTTCATGTTATCTACATAATATTTGCATTGATATTGACATCGCATGACACACTTCATGTTATACAGTATTTAAAAAAATACGTTAATCAATTATATAATATACATGTATATAAGTAGCTTAATTTTAGATGTATAATATATATAATGATAGTATACATATATATAATATCATATGTGCTTAGCTTTAATATATTATTAAATATGCAAACTATGTAGATATATATTATATATAGTACATACGTGTATACATGAGAGGACAAGTCATAACAATTGGCCAACACTTCATTAAGTCATGCAAATAAAGGATAAGTATACATATATACACACACAAGTAAGAAGATAAAATTAACTAATGTCATATATATCTTATAACTCACCGCCTCAACTTCACACAAAGGATATATATGCAGATTCCTGATACACACGTACTGGGATAAAGCATAAGGGAAAATTAGTTTAGAAGCAAACTCACTCATGACCTTACGAGAACAAAAGTAAAAATAAAAAAATAAAATAAAAATAAATATAAGATAGAGGAGACTGATAGATCGAGAAAACATTGCGGGGGGGGTTATTCATTTCCAAAACTGAAATTGGTAAGTTTTGTATTTTTGATTTAGTTTGAATTTCAGATTTTTAATTTTGTATATAGAACTCATAAGATTATCACATATTTTAAAGAATTTAAATCATGTCTTACTGGCTAGATTACAATTATAATTAGAATTGAAGTAAATGAATGGTGCAACAAGTTAGATAATAATTTTTTTTTATAATGGAAATGTTAGAGATGATTATATCTATTAAAGTAACTTATCTAAAATTGTCATTGTATGTTAAGAATCATATAATGTTTAATTTATGAGATTAATTCTCTTTCCCAAGTGAGTAAGACAACATAATTAGCAGGGAATCAACTTGATGTATGATCTATTGAATGATATGAATTAATCCATCCAAAACTAAAATCAGAATAATGACAATTTTACTCCAAAAAGGACTGATAGCATCCCTGGTTAATATCTAAGAATGTATATATATATATATATATATATATATAAGATTTCCAATAAGATATTAGACTTGAAAATAAGTCTTTTAAGTATCTTAGGTGATTAATGTAAATGTCAGAATTTAAAAGTTAAAGTCTTTTAAAAGAATCCAACGTAATAAATCTATCGAATTGAGAACAAGGAATTGATATCTTATATTTTTACAGGTTCTCTTACCCATAAGATTAGGGAAGAAAGACAATTGTCTAGCTTTTAATAGAATATCAAAGGCACCAGGTAAGTAAAAATCCATCTGCAACTGTAATGCATGAACATAGTATTGTTTGAATTGATTGTATTATATGTGACTGTGGAATATTGTGGAATATACGTGGTTATTATATGTGCATAATTGGCTTGTATGATGTTGCAATATGGTGCTTGGTGAGCCACTGAACATGCCATTCACAGCATTTTCATGTGCATGCATATTACAAGAGGATGTTCGCATGCACGAAAATATTTTCTGGAAGAAAATGGTTGTTTGTTGACCATTGCTAGTGCACCGAGGCACATTGGGCGTGCTTATGATATATGTTTAGGTATAGCAAATGGGATACTTCCTGGTGAACACAGAGCTAGATAGGAGATGGGCTCTTGGTGGGTCACAGGAGGATGGTCCATTTGTGAGTACCTATGTTATGACCCTGCGGGGTGGGATACTTCTTGGCGGACAGAAGGGAAGCAAGTAGGGGACCCTTGGCTGGGCCGTGGGAGGATGGTCCACACGTAACATCATAACGATATTATTGGCCATTTGATTATTGCTATGTGGAGAGCTCTTTTCCGGTGCATAGTAGTTGGGTCAGGGGCCCAAATGAAAGAAAATGATTTGAGAAAAGTATTTCGATTCATGGATTTTATAGGTTAGCATTACATGTTGGAAAAGCATCAGTATTCTTTGGACATGCACGATTTTTACTTGCTGAGCTTTAGCTCATGTAGTTCATGCATTGCAGGTGAGCATGACAATACATGAGCCTGTTAACTTACTGGGCAATGCTGGAGCTTCGTAAGGTTTTGAGGATTATGGATATGGATGACGACCTGTGGGGCTTATTTTTGGGTTCATGTTGGTTTTGATTCTGTTGTGTTTATGAAGGAACTCATACTGTTTATATCTTTTTAAACTGTATTGTAAAAATATGTAAATAGCGTGCTGGTTTGAGTTTTGGGTTTGTATATCTAGTCATCGTGTTTACGTACAAACAGGGTTGACTGGCCTTTTGCCTCTAAATGATAAAATCTCTATTGCAGTGTACATGGTTTACTTCGTTGATCGTCTGTTATTAAATTTATACAGGAAAATTTTTTTACACATTTTTAAAAAGGGTTTGTAGTCGAGTTGTGCTATTTAAATATTTTCTAATAGTAGTAATAAGGGTGGGCGTCACACTTCTTAAAATTTTTGAATGCTTCTTGGCTCTGTTCGGTCCATTCAAAATTCTTATTATTCTTGATAATTTCAAAGAATAGCTTGCATTTGTCAGTGGACTGGGAAGTGAATCTACTTAAGGTGGCCATTTGTTGTTTCAAACTTTGTACTCTTTTTATGCAATTCAGAGGTTCAAGTATAATTATGGTTTTTATCTTCTCACGATTTGCTTCAATTCCTCTTTGGCTTTCCATATAGCCTAGAAATTTATCCAATCCATCTCTAAGTGTGTATTTTTTGGGATTTAACATCATCTTGTAAGCACGTAATGCAAACATTTCATTCAAGTCAGAAATGTGACCATGAGCATAGATGGACTTGACTAGCATGTCATCTACATAAACTTCTATATTATACCCTATTAAGTTAGCAAACATTTTGTTGGCCAACCTCTGCATGTGGCCCTAGCGTTTTTTAAGCTAAAAGACATCATCTTGTAGCAGTAGAGACCCCGAGCAGAATAGAAAGACATATTTTTGACGTCATCAGGGTGTATGTGGATCTGGTTGTAGTCCGACTAGGCATCTATGAAGCTTATCACTCATGCCCAACAGTTACATCCACCATATAGTCAATATGTGATAAAAAGATATATATCTTTTGGACATGTCTTGTTCAAGTCGGTGAAGTCGATGCAAAAAGGCACCACTGTCTGTCACTCTTCTTGACCAAAACCTGGTTGGCTACGCACTTGGGACACCTTGCTTCTTGAATGAGATTGTTGTTTAGCAGTTTGTTCACTTCTTTCTCCAAGGCCTGATGTCTATTCGGCCCCAATTCTCTTCTCTTATACACAGTTGGCTTGAAGGTGGTATCGATAATAAGTTAGTGGAAAGCATGTTCTGGGTCAATCTCTGGCATGTCAGAGTGTATCCAGGGAAACACATCAATATTATCTAGAAAGAATGTGATCAACTCAGTACTGATTTGTCCTGGAGGTCGTTTCCAATTCAAAGTTGTCGACCAGTATGCAACTTATCAACATCTACTATGTCCATCCCCTCGACTGGCTCAACGTGTTTTCCTTTTTTTCCTATACTCTTCCTTTTTTTTGACTGTGTAGCTCTACTTGTTCTTCCATTGGTTCTTTCCTAAGCCTTCAACTTGGATTCTTCTGTTCCTCTGAACCCCTTTCCATCTAGGTTTTTGGATCAACAAGATTTGATTCAGAACCGTCCTCAAGCATATTTTTCTCAGTTGGCCTTATTTTAAGGAGACACTCTCTTGATTTTTTCTGGTTGCTCTAGTGAACTCTCTCTCCCTCTAGAGTTGGGAACTCCAAACAATAGTGATAAATAGATAAGGTGGCTTTAAAATGGTACAAGACCGACCTGCCACTGATAACATTATACTCTGGGTCCTGGTTCATGACTATGAAAGGAGTCATCAATGTTCTCTTATTCAGGCCTTTGTTGAACTGAACAGGCAAGCCCACTTTGCTAATTGGAATAGTCCTTCCCCCACCAAAGCTTAGAATATATTCAGGGCATGGCCTAATGAAACTCGAATCAATATTGATTCTTTTGAATGCCCTAATGTAGATGACACTTGTGTAGCTCCCCGGGTCAACTAGGATGTGGTGTACCTGGATGCCGAAAAAGCGGTGTTGTAATGACTAGTGGGTCAGCGTGTGGGTGCACTAACTGATCTGCATCTCGGTTGTTAAAGGATAAGTGACTAGGATGTGGATCTTCATTGACTTCTGCTATTCTGTTTTTTTTGATAGGAGGTAGCAACCTCATGAATTTCTGCCTTTATCTTTCTCATGGATCTGTTATTATCTGCTCAATTAGTATTGATCAGTGTAAGAATCTCCATGTTATTCTACTCTTGATTCAGGGGGAGATGAATTAGAGGCAGAGATACCATCAGACCTCTAGTTGGGCCTATCTTGGTGCTGGGGGGAGGGTAAGATCCTTCAAAAAATCATTTGAGATCTCCATGATCAATTAATATAATCAATTCTTGGATTAAATCCCTGCATTCATCTATTTCGTGGCCAATGGACTTGTGGTAACAATAATATCGAGAACCGTCCAACTTTGATGGATCAATCTTCGTAGGTCGACCAGGAGGTTGGAGATCTATATCGTTAATTTTTTGGAATATGGCATCTAGAACGGATATAAGGGTACTCTTCATTGTTTAGATTTCTGCTTGGACATCCTGGTATGACATGTACCAAGTCCCAGAACTGTCTGAGAATGACTTGAACCGAAACCAACACTTGATTCCCTTTTGAAATCCTTCTTTGAACTAAGCTGCTTCTGCTCGATCATGGGGAATAACATAGGCTCCTCAACACAAATGTGTCTTTCAACCTGATGATACCTGAGCCGAACCAAGGAAAGCAAAGATAACTGAGCCGAGCTCAAACAAAAATAAAGCCACGGGACCATTCAGCTAATGATAACGCCAGCCGACCAGAAACAACTCTGGTGACATAAGCGATCGAGCTACAAACGTAGTACAAACCGAGCTCAGCCCAGCAAAACAAAGTCAGGCGAGCACCTTACCGAGCAGAGCACACGAGACGAGAGCATCCCTCTAGTGACGTTAGTAAAATGGCCAAGAGGACATGCCTACAATAAAATAGTCCCTCAAAAGTAGCAATATTCCCTCGAGGTCAACAATATTCTCCCAACACATGGCTACTCCCCACTTGCGCCGTAAATAGCACTATTATTTGAAGGAAAAATTCCAATTAATATGCTAGATACACCCTACAGGATATATCCTAGGAGTAACTGAGAAAAGGACAAATGTCCCATTACCTGCACAATTATTACCCCATTATTGGGTATAAAAGGGGCGAAATGGATTGTAATAAGGGGACAAGAAAAATAGAGAACGAAAAAGAGAGAAAATAGGAGAGTATCAAAAGAGAGCGAAAGAAAGACAAAATCAAGTTGTAAAAACCGATAGCCGACCAGACATGGTCTGCTCGGTTAATTCAATAAAAAGGACGAATTAGCCCTTGTTTGGCTGTCTTTTATTTCAAATTACTCTCCCACGATATCAAAACTCCCTATTTTCCTTTGTTGACCAAAAAGCACGTCAACAAATTGGCGCTAGAAGGAGGGCGGCTCACTTTGAAAAATACGGTAACATTCTCTCACCTACCTAAATGTTTCCAGCGGAAAAATCAACACCTCTTTTCCTTTCTAGAAAATGGTGAGAACTCAAGAAATTTACAAGGAAATGAGGACCTACCTTAGGGAACTCAGGTTGGCCAAAATACGAATGGCCAAAACGCTCCTCAAGCACGAACTGGGGTTACAATTGCGTCACCTATCCCGGGCAAATGACCCAGAGAAGAGCCGATAGAAGAAGAATTGCTCCAGAAAAAGCAAGGACAAAGCAAGAAGCGAAAGCACGCCGAGCCGGTAGAGAGATGGACATAGTGGATATCGATAAGCAAGACAGGGAGCGGCAACTCAGGATCGGTCATAACCTACAAGAACCACTCCGATCAGAGCTCATCGAATTCCTAAGCAAAAATCTAGATATCTTTGCGTGGACTCACGCCGACATGGCAGACATTGACCCCAAACATGCATGCCACCGACTAAACATTGACCTCACATGCCGACCGGTGATCCATAAGCAGAGAAAATTAGGCCCGGACATATAGGTCGTGTTGGAAGCCGAAGTTGGTAAGCTCTTGGATAACAAATTTATCCGGGAGGCACTCTACCCACCGTGGGTAGCCAACCCCGTACTAGTAAAGAAAAGCAGTGGACAGTGGTGCCTTTTTGTCGATTTCACAGACCTAAACAAGGCATGCCCAAAAGACAGTTACCCTCTCCCGAACATAGACTACATGGTCGATGCAACCTCAGGTCACGAATTGATGAGCTTCATGGACGCATATTTTGGTTATAACCAGATCCGAATACATACAAACGACGAAGAGAATACTTCTTTCTACTCGGCTAGAGGGATCTACTGCTACAAAATGATGCCATTCGGGCTGAAAAATGCTGGAGCAACCTATCAAAGGTTAGTCAATAAAATGTTTCAAAAGCTGATAGGACACACCATGGAAGTCAATGTAGATGATATGCTTGTGAAATCTCAATTTGCGGTTGATCACTTACGCGATCTTAATGAAATGTTCAAAGTTTTACATGAGTATAAAATGATGTTAAACCCAAAAAAATGCACATTCGGGGTTGGCTCGGGAAAGTTTTTAGGATACATGGTCAACCAGAGGGGGATTGAGGCCAACCCAGACAAAATCAAGGCCATAATCGACCTAGAACAACCTAACTCAGTGAAAAAGGTGCAAAGCTTGACGGGACGCCTAGCCGCTCTAAGCCGGTTCGTCTCAAAGTCAACCGACAAGTGTAGACCTTTCTTTGAAGTTATAAAAAAGAACAAGAGCTTCGAATGGACCGACCAGGCGCAGTCAGCATTCGATGCACTCAAGCAACACCTAATGACCATCCCTATCCTACAAAAGCCAACCCGAGGTGAAAACTTGTACACGTATCTCGCCGTCTCTGAATATGCTGTTAGCTCGGTAATCCTTCGGCTAGATGGCTCGGCCCAACATCCAGTTTATTATGTCAGTCAAGCCCTACACGACGCCGAGCTATGATACCCCCAATGGAAAAACTAACGTACGCATTGGTCATCTCCTCATGCAAATTGAGGCCGTACTTCCTGGAACATAAGGTCATCGTATTGACCGAGCACCCATTAAAGCAAATCTTACGCCGACCTGACACTTCAGGCAGGATGATCAAGTGGGCCATCGAACTCAACCAATTTGACATCGCATTCGAGCCACGAACAACTATAAAGGGGCAAACCCTAGCAGACTTCATCACAGAATTAACCCCACCCATCCAAGTGGAATTTGGTGAAGAAGAAGAATGGAAACTGTTTGTCGATGGCTCTTCCACAATCGATTGACCTGGAGCGGGGATCGTTTTAATTAGCCTAGAAAATAAATGCTTCTGCTCGGCCGTCGGATTCAATTTCTTGGCAACAAACAATGAAACCGAGTACGAATCATTACTGATGGGATTAGAGATGGCAGCCTCCATGGGACAGAAAAAACTGCTCATCCACAGCGACTCCCAATTGGTGATAAATCAAATGAACGGAAACTACGAAGCAAAGAAACCAAAGATAACCCGATATTTGGAGCTAACGAGAAGCAGAATCTCACCGTTCAAGGCGGAAGTAGTACACATCCCTAGGAGTGAGAACGCATGCATGGATGCCCTGGCTCGATTGGCATCCAGCTCGGGGGCCGACCTGATCGAAAAGGTCTCGGTCTCTCAATTGTCTACCCCATCACTAAACATCAACAAGGTGAATGCCAGCGAAGGAACTGAGTCAACATGAATGACCCAAATCGTTCAATACTTGGAACATATGATCCAACCGGAAGATAAGGCCAAAGCCCGTACCCTCAGATCCCGGGCGGCCTGATATACCCTGGTGGACGGTGTCCTATACAAGCACGGATATTCATTCCCACTGCTGAAATGATTGTCCAAAGCCGAAGCAGAATTTGCTCTACTCGAGGTACATGAGGGGATCTGCGGAAACCATGCAGGAGGTCAAACGCTGGCACACAAATTGATCCGGCAAGGATACTACTGGCCATCCCTTAAGCAAGACGCGATCTCGATCGTAAAGAAATGCGAAAAATGTCAAAAATTCGCTCCACAGGTCAGGTACCATCCCGGACAACTCACTTCAATCTTTAGCCCTTGGCCATTTGCCAAATGGGGAGTCAATCTCATCGGACCACTCCCCACTGGCAAAGGGGGCGTCAAATATGCCATAGTCGCAGTAGATTATTTCACTAAGTGGGCCGAAGCAGAGCCTTTAGCGAAAATAAGTGAGGAAAAAACCACCAGCTTTGTGTGGAAGCCGATAATATGCAGATTTGGAATACCCCACTCAATAGTGATGGACAATGGGAAATAATTCGATAAAAGGAAATTTCGAGCTTTTTGTGAAAGATTTCATATCAAGATCCACTTCTCCGCTCCATACCACCCACAATCAAACGGTCAGGTCGAGGCGGTAAACAAAATTCTCAAATATACATTGAAGACCAGACTGGAAGAAGCCAAAGGAAATTGGCCCGAGGACTACTCGGGGTACTATGGGCCTATAGAACGACACATCGGTCCGCCACAGGAGAGACGCCATTCTCCCTTGCATACGGTGCTGAAGCCATGATTCCGATAGAAATTGGGGCCCCAACATTCAGGATCGCGAGCTTCTCCGAAGAAAAGAATGAAGTCACCTTGAGGGCCGAACTAGATTTGTTAGAAGAAAAGAGGTGTAATGCCGAGGTGAAAAATGCTATATACAAACAAAGAAGTGAAAGATACTACAACTCGAAGGTGAAAGAAAGGAAGTTCTTAGTTGGTGACTTGGTATTAAAGAAAGTCACTGGGGCCGAGCCCACCCCATTAAAATCAACATGGGAAGGCCCGTACAAAATCAGCAAGGCTTTGTCAAATGGCGCATATGAGCTCGAATATTTAAGCGGGGAAAAGTTCAATCATCCATGGAATGTAACCTACTTGAAGAAATACTATCAGTAAAGCCTAGGATTACTGGGCATCTTACTTAGTCCATTCTCATGAGAGTCAATCCAACACAGTGGAGATGTTCTGAAGAGTTAACAACAGGCTAAATATGGTACTGAAATGGAGATTATCTTTTCATCTGATATTCTATGAGCTCTACTTAAAGACTTCCACAAAAAAGACTCGGCCACGCACCGAGCACAAAAAAGACTCAGCCACGCACCGAGCACAAAAAGACTCGGCCATGCACCGAGCACAAATCTTGGAAATGATTCCACTAGAAAGACTCGGCCACACACCGAGCACAAAAGGACTGGCCATGCACCGAGCACAAAAAGACTCGGCCACGCACCGAGCACAATACTTGGAAATGATCCACCAAAAAGACTCGGCCACGCACCGAGCACAAATCTTGGAAATGATTCCACTAAAAAGACTCGGCCACGCACCGAGCACAAATCTTGGAAATGATTCCACTAAAAAGACTCGGCCACGCACCGAGCACAAATCTTGGAAATGATTCCACAAAAAAGACTCGGCCATGCACCAAGCACAAAAAGACTCGGCCATGCACCAAGCAAAAAAAAGACTCGGCCATGCACCGAGCACAAAAAGACTCGACCACACACCGAACACAAAAAGACTTGGCCACGCACCGAGCACAATACTTGGAAATAATTCCACCAGAAAGACTCGGCCATGCACCGATCACAAATCTTGGAAATGATTCCACTAAAAAGACTCGGCCACGCACCGAACACAAATCTTGGAAATGATTCCACAAAAAAGACTCGGCCACGCACCGAGCACAAAAAAGACTCGGCCATGCACCAAGCACAATACTTGGAAATGATTCCACTAAAAAGACTCGGTCAGAACTGAGCAAAATACTTGGAAACAGTTTCACTGAAAAGACTCGGTCAGAATCGAGCACAATGCTTGGGAATTTCTTACAACTAAATTGGTCAAAAACCAAGCACAATACTTGCTAACATCTACTTTTGTCAATATATCTATTCAGGAAAGCCAGGGATTCAGCCCCTCATTCATACATCTATTCGCAAGAAAACCGAGCCCAACACTTGGCAAAAATTCTAGAAAGCAGAAATACAGAAGAGTAAAGAAAGGACAAGAGAAAATTCCATTCATAAAGGAAATATTTACAAGTGGGGGCCTGCGGCCAAGTACATACAAGTCCCGAGGCCAACTATTTCAAAACACAAAAAATGACAAAAAATACTAAGAAGCAGGAGGATGGGTCCCTGCCGAAGGGAGGATGATTAGAATCTAGTCATGAAGGATCCGGGCAACACCAAATGCAAGCAATCTCGAGTTCTTGAAGACTATGTAATTGAGTTTTTGAGTTCTTATATTTGTTTATCATAGATTAGGTGTTAATTTCCATTGTTTTGAGTCATTTGAGTGACCAAATTGATGTTAGAGGCCAAGTATATTGAGTTTAGAGTCATATTAGTTAATCATGTGTCGAAAGGAAGCATTGACGGTCGAACAGCAAGAGGATTCCTTAAGAAAACGTCCAAGCGCGTCAACAATTTGTAGCACTGGCAGGGTTTAGTATTTGGGCAATAACTTTCTCTACAAAATTGGTATTGGGCTGATTCAAGTTGCTATGGAAAGCTAAGAGAAAGGGCTACAACTTTTATGAAGACTCCAGGAACATATTCGAAAATCCCGGACGCGTATTTTTGCCCACACGAATATTGACTGCGATTGAGTTTCCTTTTTGGGTTTGGACTTATTTTCCTTTCTAGTTTGTTTAGGGTTTGCTTTGAGTCGCCTATATAAGGTAAACACTTGTTTATTTTTCATAAGAACTTTGATATTGAATATTGAATTGAGATTATTCTCTCCAACCCTTTGGGTTTTTCCAAGAGCTTCAAGATTGTTCATCTTGTTGCGAATTCCGACTTATCAAGCGAACTTACACATTCGTTTGTGGCGTCTACGCATACCAAGGTTCTTGCTTTTCTAAGCAACGGTTCGAGGTTTCCACCCTCTTTAACCGAACTAGTGAAGATCTTGGGTTAACAACATATTATTGTTGGGTCGTATGCATAGTTGTTGCTGCGGTTCACATCAGTTGGTATCAAATGATGAGAATCCAGTCATGAAGGATCCGGGCAACACCAAATGCAAGCAATCTCGAGTTCTTGAAGACTATGTAATTGAGTTCTTGAGTTCTTATATTTGTTTATCATAGATTAGGTGTTAATTTCCATTGTTTTGAGTCATTTGAGTGACCAAATTGATGTTAGAGGCCAAGTATATTGAGTTTAGAGTCATATTAGTTAATCATGTGTTGAAAGGAAGCATTGATGGTCGAACAACAAGAGGATTCCTTAAAAAAAACGTCCAAGCGCGTCAACAATTTTCAGCACTGGCAGGGTTTAGTATTTGGGCCATAACTTTCTCTACAAAATTGGTATTGGGCTGATTCAAGTTGATATGGAAAGCTAAGAGAGAGGGACACAACGTTTATGAAGACTCCAAAAACAGATTCGAAAATCCCGGACGCGTAATTTCGCCCACACGTGAATATTGACTGCGATTGAGTTTCCTTTTTGGGTTTGGACTTATTTTTCTTTCTTGTTTGTTTAGGGTTTGCTTTGAGTCGCCTATATAAGGCAAAAACTTGTTTATTTTTCATAACAACTTTGATTATTGTATATTGAATTGAGATTATTCTCTCCAACCCTTTGGGTTTTTCCAAGAGCTTCAAGATTGTTCATCTTGTTGCAAATTTTCGACTTATGAAGCGAACTTACACAATCGTTTGTGGCGTCTACGCATACCAAGGTTCTTGCTTTTCTAAGCAACGGGTCGAGGTTTCCACCCTCTTTAACCGAACTAGTGAAGATCTTGGGTTAACAACATATTATTGTTGGGTCGTATGCACAGTTGTTGCTGCGGTTCACATCAGTTGATATCAGAGCCATATAGCAAGGTTAAATCTATCCTTGTTTTATTTTATTTTCCAGATTTTCTTTGTTATCCATAAACCCTAGTTCTTCAAGGGCTACCAAAAAAAAAATTCAAAATTCAAAAAAAAAAAACGAGGGAGTTTATTTCGTGAGTTGAGTGATACACGAGCGTATACACGTGAGGGAGTGATTTAAACATGACTGAGGAAAAACGACAAACAACAGATTTGGGTAACAAGCTGGATATGGAGGCGATAGCAAACATGGTTAAGAAAATAATGTTTGAGACATACGGGGATCCCAGAGAGGCGCCGAGAATCGAGGAGCCTGCTACTAGGGCGCGGAGGCCAAGGAGGTTCGAGTTAGAGGAGTGGGCAGACGAGATTGATGATTTTGATTCCGAAAGGGAGAAAAATTACAATCCGGGTAGAGGTCGGCACGGAAATAGGGGTGATCGGGGACGCGAGGATAGCAATTTGAGTAACATCAAAATGCAAATCCCCTCGTTCCAGGGAAAAAGTGATCCGGACGCCTATTTGGATTGGGAGAGGAAAATCGAGAATGTTTTCGACTTCCAAAATTATTCTAAATTAAAAAAGGTTAAATTGGCGTCAACTGAATTCTCGGATTACCCAAGTATTTGGTGGGATTAATTGATTGTCTCAAGGAGGAGAAGCGGCGAACGACCCGTTTCCACATGGGAGGAGATGAGAAGTTTGATGCGGCATCATTTTGTACTAAATCATTATTATAGAGGCGTCTATCAGGCAATGAACCTCGCCATCGTAACCTCCTGGTCCTCCTCTATGTTAGCCCTTGCCATCAACATCTCCATCTCCTTATGATAATCCTCCATGCTTCTCGACCCCTGTGTCAACCTCTGCAACCTTTCGGATTAAATACTCCTATAGCAGATGCCGTCGACTTACATCATTGTGTCGATCTTGAGGAAATGGTGCACATGGCGGTGAAAATTGAGCAGCAGCTCAAGAGGAGGGGTTTTACACGGCAAAATCCCAACACTAGCACCAGTACTTGGGGTTTGAATACTCCTACGATGGATGACGCACGTTTTTCACAACAATCCAAAGTTGTGGAGAACAAGACGAACTCGGACAAGGCAAAACCATCAGGTAAATTTGATCCTTCTATTTCACGCACTAGGGACATTGAGTGTTTTAAATGTCATGGGAGGGGTCATAGAGCTAGCGAATGTCCGAATAGAAGAGTGATGGTGATTCGAGCTAATGGTGATGTAGAGTCCGAAAGTAAGGATGATCATGATAATCCGGAATTGGAGGAGGGTCTAGAGGTAGTTAAGCTAGTGAAGGGCGATGTGTTATCACTAGTGTCACGTAGAGTTTTGAATATGCAACCAAAGTTAATTGATCATGAGCGGCGAGAAAATATTTTTCACACTAGATGCTTAGTTAAGGATAAGGTGTGTAGTATGATCATTGATGGAGGTAGTTGTACAAACGTGGCTAGTGCGAAATTGGTGGAGAAGTTGGAGATTCCTACATTTGAACATCCAGAGCCGTTACACTACAATGGTTCAATGATTGTGGCGAGGTACGAGTTAATAAAAGAGTATTGGTGTCTTTTCAAATTGGGGGCTATAAGGATGATATATTATGTGATGTGGTGCCAATGCGGGCTTGTCATATCTTGTTGGGTAGACCATGGCAGTTTGATAGGCGAGTTGTGCATGATGGATATACTAATTGCTATACTTTTGAGCATGAGCGAAGAAAGTTCATACTTTCATCTCTTACACCTGTAGAAATTTATGATGATCATGTGAGGATGAGAGTTTGTGAGTCAAAAGAAAAAGAGTGTTCGGCAAGTGAGCAAAAGAAAGAAATAAAAGCCGAGAAAAATGAGATCTTGAGTGAAAATAAAAATAGAGAGCTTAAGAGTTTGGCCAAGGGTAGTTGTGAGATTCGAGAGATGGCCAAGAAAAAGTTGAGTACAAATTTTGAGTGGGCCAAAAATATGGGGGGAAAGGCCAATGATGTAAAACAAGAGAGAAAATTTGTGCTTATGATTAATAAGAGAGGCACTAGGCGAGAGTTTTTGAATGCTAACATATTTGGTAATATTTTGCCTATTTCTATTGTTTCTCATGTGCAGGGATTTGGGCAACCGGATGAATGTGCGTGCCGTTTCACATTTGATCCGGGTGGATTGAAATAATTGTTCAACCTTTGGGGTCCAACGTTTGGATTCGAGGACGAATCCCTTTCAAGAGGAGGGGAATGATGAGAATCCAGTCACGAAGGATCCGGGCAACACCAAATACAAGTTATCTCGAGTTCTTGAAGACTATGTAATTGAGTTCTTGAGTTCTTGTATTTGTTTATCATAGATCAGGTGTTATTTTCGTTATTTTGAGTCATTTGAGTGGCCAAGTTGATGTTAGAGGCCAAGTATATTGATTTTAGAAGTCATATTAGTTAATCATGTGTCGAAAGGAAGCGTTGACGGTCGAACAACAAGAGGATTCCTTAAAAAAAACGTCCAAGCGCGTCAACAATTTTCAGCACTGGCAGGGTTTAGTATTTGGACCATAACTTTCTCTACATAATTCGTATTGGGCGGATTCAAGTTGCTATGGAAAGCTAAGAGAAAGGGCTACAACGTTTATGAATACTCCAAGAACAGATTCGAAAATCCCGGACGTGTATTTTCGCCCACACGTGAATATTGACTGCGATTGAGTTTCCTTTTTGGGTTTGGACTTATTTTCCTTTCTTGTTTGTTTAGGGTTTGCTTTGAGTCGCCTATATAAGGCAAACACTTGTTTATTATTCATAACAACTTTGATTATTGAATATTGAATTGAGATTATTCTCTCCAACCCTTTGGGTTTTTCTAAGAGCTTCAAGATTGTTCATCTTGTTGCAAATTTTCAACTTATCAAGCGAACTTACACATTCGTTTGTGGTGTCTTCGCATACCGAGGTTCTTGCTTTGCTAAGCAATGGGTCGAGGTTTCCACCATCTTTAACCGAACTAGTGAAGATCTTGGGTTAACAACATATTGTTGTTGGGTCGTATGCACAGTCGTTGCTGCGATTCACATCAGAGGATCTCAACTGGGTTACTAGAGGCCTCTCCCTCTTGAGATGGGGGAGCAGTATCGAGAAACCGAGGACGAAGAGCATCCAAATCTGTGTTCAGTCGGTCGAGCTCCTCCTCCAGCTCAACCACGGATTCTCCTTCATTAAGATTCATGATTAGCATTTCAAGTTTAAATCCGACTTAGAAGAATGTTCTCCTCGGAATTAAACATGGGGGCCATTGATGATGCCCGAGCTGAACCAAGGAAAACAAAGACAACCGAGCCGAGCTCAAACAAAAATAAATCCACGTGACCATTCAGCTAATGATAACGCTAGCCGACCAGAAACGACTCTGGTGACATAAGCGACCGAGCTGCAGACGTAGTAAAAACTGAGCTCAGCCCAGCAAAACAAAGTCAGGCGAGCACCTTACCGAGCAGAGCGCACGAGACGAGAGAAGCCCCCTGGTGACGCCAGTCAAACGGCCAAGAGAACATGCCCACAATAAAATAGTCCCTCAAAAGTAGCAATATTCCCTCAAGGTCAACAATATTCTCCCAACACATGGCTACTCCACACGCGCGCCGTAAATAGCACCATTATTTTAAGGAAAAGTTGCAATTAATAAGCTAGATACACCCTACAGGATATATCCTAGGAGTAATTGAGCAAAGGACAAGTGTCCCATTACCCGCACAATTATTACCCCATGATTGGGTAAAAAAGGGTCAAAATGGATTGTAATAAGGGGACAAGAAAAATAGAGAACGCAAAAGAGAGAAAATAGGAGAGTATTAAAATAGAGCGAAAGAAAGACAAAATCAAGTTGTAAAAACCGATAGCCGACCAGACACGGTCTGCTCGATTAATTCAATAAAAAGGCTGAATTAGCCCTTGTTTGGTTGTCTTTTATTTCAAATTACTCCCCCA
Source organism: Rehmannia glutinosa (assembly GCA_016081115.2). Classification (NCBI taxonomy): domain Eukaryota; kingdom Viridiplantae; phylum Streptophyta; class Magnoliopsida; order Lamiales; family Orobanchaceae; genus Rehmannia; species Rehmannia glutinosa. The sequence goes on along the minus strand of CM071924.1, from coordinate 48,799,574 downwards.
CAATATCAAAACTCCCTATTTTCCTTTGTTGACCAAAAAGCACGTCAGCACAACCCGTATTAAAAAGTATTAGAAAATGCTTACCCCACGCTCATGGACAGACTAGCGAAATTGGGATTGAGGGGAGAGGCCCGAGATGGCTGCCATTAGCATGCCGTCATCTGACACGAGCTCCATTTCTCTAACTTGCTTATTGAAACGTGCTATGTAACCCTTGAAGGTCTCATCTAGGTTCTGCTTGATCGTAACCAGAGAATCCTTCGTGGCTGTCGTAACTCGAGATGCCAAGAAGTGTGTACTAAATGTTGGTTCTAAGTTGGTCTAACACCTAATAAACTGCGGTGGGAGAGTACGAAACCATCTGTGCGCTCGGTCCCCCAAGGTCAGTGGAAATGCACGACATAAAATAGCATCACTAGGACTGTATAGCTCTTTCCAGATAATGTACTTATGAAGATGAGTAGAAGGATTAGTTTCATCATCATACAAACAAATTTGTGGCACTTTGAACTTAGCTGGAAGAGGAGTAGCAAGAATGTGAGGAGCAAAAGGGGATGATCTGATTTCGGTCACGGGTGCAACATTGAAAGGGGAGTTGTTTGACATTTCTTCCAACTCATTTAACATACTCTTTAAAGCCCGAATATCTGCGATTTTATCATTGAGATGACTAGGATCCAAAGCTATATTATTTCGGGGTTGGTTAGCTATCGCGGGCAATCACGCTTGAGACTGAACCGACGGAGTAAGACTCATTCTTAGAGGATTCACACACAGGAGCCTGAAAATAGATTGAACTTGGTGCACCCAGGGTAATGACAATGAAATTTCTTCTACCCTCCTCACCTACCTGTGTCTTCAACAAATCTTCTCTTTTCATGTCTAACAACGCAACAATGATTATGTGACATGGCCTCGTATTCCCGAAGTTCGCATTGAGATCATGAGCATTATTCGGAATGTGAGGAGAATCAAGGGTGACCAGGGCTTGAGGCGGGGTGCTTTCAAGACCTGGCTCACCAGCGGGGCCATCTTCTCCAAGAAGATGGGATCTGTAAAAAACTGGTTAACTGGGATGGCACCAGTGCCCTAGTTTCCTGTGCGGGGTTCTGCTCGGTGGCCCTCGTGGAACCTGCTTGGGATTGTTTAGATTTGTATTTTCTCGTTGACTCATGTTGAGTTTTTGGATTTCTAGCTAGAATGCTTGGTGGAAACGGCGTGACTAGACCAGTGGTGATGTGAACCGCAACAACAACTGTGCATACGACCCAACAATAATATGTTGTTAACCCAAGATCTTCACTAGTTCGGTTAAAGAGGGTGGAAACCTCGACCCGTTGCTTAGAAAAGCAATAACCTTGGTATGCGTAGACGCCACAAACGAATGTGTAAGTTCGCTTGATAAGTCGGAATGCGCAACAAGATGAACAATCTTGAAGCTCTTGGAAAAACCCAAAGGGTTGGAGAGAATAATCTCAATTCAATATTCAATATCAAAGTTCTTATGAAAAATAAACAAGTGTTTGCCTTATATAGGCGACTCAAAGCAAACCCTAAACAAACTAGAAAGGAAAATAAGTCCAAACCCAAAAGGAAACTCAATCGCAGTCAATATTCGCGTGTGGGCGAAAATACGCGTTCGGGATTTTTGAATATGTTCCTGGAGTCTTCATAAACGTTGTAGCCCTTTCTCTTAGCTTTCCATAGCAACTTGAATCAGCCCAATACCAATTTTGTAGAGAATGTTATGGCCCAAATACTAAACCCTGCCAGTGCTGAAAATTGTTGACGCGCTTGGACGTTTGTTTAAGGAATCCTCTTGCTGTTCGACCGTCAATGCTTCCTTTCGACACATGGTTAACTAATATGACTCTAAACTCAATATGCTTGGCCTCTAACATCAATTTGGTCACTCAAATGACTCAAAACAATGGAAATTAACACCTAATCTATGATAAACAAATATAATAACTCAAGAACTCAATTACATAGTCTTCAAGAACTCGAGATTGCTTGCATTTGGTGTTGCCCGGATCCTTCATGACTGGATTCTCATCATTCCCCTCCTCTTGAAAGGGATTCGTCCTCGAATCCAAACGTTGGACCCCAAAGGTTGAACGATCATGTCAATCCACCCGGATCAAATGTTAAACGACATGCACATTCATCCGTTTTTCCATAATCCTGTAACCAATAAATAATAATACTAGGCAAAACAAAGATAAAAGTGTTAGAACATGAAAATTTATTCCTAGTATCACTCTTCTCTTTTGCCATGAATATAGATTTTCCCTCGAATTTTACCTCTATGGCCATTACCCCCATGTTTTTGGCCCACTCAAAATTACTAATCACCCGTTTCTCGGCCATCACTCGAATCTCACTTCTACCCTTCGCCGGACTCTCAATTTTTTTTTCACTCAATCTCTCATTGTCTTCGGCTTCATAATTTTGTTGTCGCTCACCCGCCGAATTTTCTATCTCATCAACCCCACCAACTTCAACTTCTAATGAATCACCAGATTCAATTGTTGGATCAATACTCAACATATCATCAAAATCCAATAATAGCAGATCCCCTTTCACCGGATAGAGTACTTCAGGAACATCCTCCAACTCCGGCTTTACAATATCCATCTCCAGCTTGACAATTTCAATTCTCGATTCAACAACTTCGGAACTCCCTCCAACTCGGCTTGATTACCTTTCTTTGGGGGTTCTCCGTGGGTTTAAAAATCGACACAACACGTGAATCATTGACAACAAAATCCCAAGCGTTGGTACTAATATTGGAGGTTTTCTTTGTGACACCCCTCCTCTTGAGCGGTTGCTCAACTTTTGTACCCTTCCAACCAACACGAGTCCTCCTTTTACCCGGGCTATAATTCCGGTCTCCCTCAATGTACTCATTAAATTCATCATCTAACTCAACCGGATCTACACGCCTTTGTCTTCGCACCATGGTCTCCTGTTTTCGGGTACTACTATCTTTACCCGGCTCCCCATATATCTCCAACATCATCTTCTTCACAAGACCCTCAATTACCTCCACGTGTAATTTGTTGGTCAGATCCAACAGTTGTCTCTTTTTTTCAGACATGAAACTCACGAAATCAACTTCCTAGTATTTTTTTTTGAATTTTGATTTTTTTCTTTTTTTTTTGTAACCCTTGAAGAACTAGGGTTTATAAGAAAATCTGGAAAATAACAAAGATAAAAGAAAACAAGGAGAGATTTAACCTTGCTAGATGGCTCTGATACCAACTGATGTGAACCGCAGCAATAACTGTGCATACGACCCAACAATAATATGTTGTTAACCCAAGATCTTCACTAGTTCGGTTAAAGAGGGTGGAAACCTCGACCCGTTGCTTAGAAAAGCAAGAACCTTGGTATGCGTAGACGCCACAAACGATTGTGTAAGTTCGCTTGATAAGTCGGAATTCGCAACAAGATGAACAATCTTGAAGCTCTTGGAAAAACCCAAAGGGTTGGAGAGAATAATCTCAATTCAATATTCAATATCAAAGTTCTTATGAAAAATAAACAAGTGTTTGCCTTATCTAGGCGACTCAAAGCAAACCCTAACAAACTAGAAAGGAAAATAAGTCCAAACCCAAAAAGGAAACTCAATCGCAGTCAATATTCGCGTGTGGGCGAAACTACGCGTCCGGGATTTTCTAATATGTTCCTGGAGTCTTCATAAACGTTGTAGCCCTTTCTCTTAGCTTTCCATAGCAACTTTAATCAGCCCAATACCAATTTTGTAGAGAAAGTTATGGCCCAAATACTAAACCCTGTCAGTGCTGAAAATTGTTGACGCGCTTGGACGTTTTTTTAAGGAATCCTCTTGCTGTTCGACCGTCAATGCTTCTTTTCGACACATGATTAACTAATATGACTCTAAACTCAATATACTTGGCCTATAACATCAATTTGGTCACTCAAATGACTCAAAACAATGGAAATTAACACCTAATCTATGATAAACAAATATAAGAACTCAAGAACTCAATTACATAGTCTTCAAGAACTCGGGATTGCTTGCATTTGGTGTTGCCCGGATCCTTCATGACTGGATTCTCATCAAGTGGGCCCTCATTCTAGCCCCAATTTTTTGACGCCCGTTTTGGTCAAAGACACATTTCGCGTGATTAGAATTGAGATAAACCAATAAAATAAACTGAAACTAGAATTTATGGTGAGTTTATAGATTTGGATCGAGCTAGAACTCAAGTCGGTTGCCAACAATGAGCATTAATTACAGAGTATTTATTATGACTACCAAAAGTACTTTTCTCACAATGAGTGAGTCATATTTATACTGATATAATAAGTGGGGTCACAATCATTATGTTTACATTGCTAGTGGAACACTTATCACTTTCTAGTCTTGTTTGGATTGCATGGTTGACAATATTATTTTATTATTTATTATATTGTCTTGACATTGTGTTGACATGTGGCACGTGTGTCTGCCACTAAAGCTTCATCTCAGTCGGCGTTGGCTTCTCTAGCTCATCTTGCCAAGCTTTATTTCTAAGGCTTCTAATCATCGCGGTTGACTAAGCCACTTGGTTTCTTCCCGGAGGGTCTCCACTCGATCGGGTGAGATGACCCTTTGCCCTACAAGTAGCTTCACGTGGGCCCATCTTTTACTAGCTCTGCTCGGCTATCAACATGATGAATTATCTTTAAGAAAAATTGTGTTATTAATTAATTCAATATATCTACACGTGTAATTCATTTGAATGATAGAATAGAAAGTAGAATCACACACCTCTTATATATAAAATTATAAGTTTGATTTTTATTTATATTAATGATTTATTATAAGTTCTATTTTACTATTTACTTATGTTTTATTAAAAATTCAGTTCAACTTGTTATTTTTAGCGATATTTCGAGCCTGATAACCGAAGGGCTAAAATTAATCTAATGTAGTAAGGCATGATTGGTATGTAGAAATGGATAGGGAATGGAATGGACATTTTCAAGTCTAATCCCAAACACATGACTAGTGTGGTTCGACATTTGGAATCACCATCACAATAATGTGAGTAGTCATTCATTCTCTAATACATGGGTTTAAGAGTTCCCTATCTGTTAGGAAGGGATAAATACCGTGAACCTCCTAAACTAAACAAGTTTTTACAGTTTGTCATCCGAACTTCGAAATAGTACACTTTACCTACTTAACTTTGTACAATTTTGCACTTTGCCTAAAATTCTAGATTTATCCCTATGGGCATATTTGTTTGTTTTTAGATTACCGTCTAAACTTTCAAGTCATTGCACTTTGCCTCCCGAATTAATTGAATTATTTCATTTTCTACTTTTACTCCTACTGGTCTTTCGATCCTCGAAAATGGTATCAAACACCCTAGGTTTATTAAGAACTTTATGTTAAGTGTATTATTTTTATGTAATTAACTTTTGGTGAGGAGAATTTTCTCCAAAAAAAATGGATCAGGACGAATGTCCAAGATGTATGCCATACAAAAGGTATCGCCAAATTTTGGCGATATATGAACATGGACACCAAGAGAATATCACATATTGGGAAAACCAACATGTGGAACTAGCAAGAGCAGGAGCAAGCATATAAACCTTGTGGGCTTGCGAGAAACAAGTTGTATGAGACATGTATTACATATGGGTAAACCAGATGCTACGAGTGGATCTGCTAAATCATCAGAATAAGGCTCATTATGTAGACCATACATGAGTCCTGATGGTAAACCAGAATGGAACGAGATACTTCATGATACATCTAAGTTCTCCCAAGATCTCAAGAAGTCTAGAAGATGGTGCAGAATTATGGGAACCGCCATAATAGTCTACAAATACAAGTTTATCAGATCCAAAATAAGATGGAGGCGATGACAAAATATCAGAAGAAAAGTCTTGAAATCCTTCGTGATATTTAGAAATGAGTCAAGAACCTAGAGGACAGATGAAGTTCACGCGGAGGAAACGAATGTGTAAATTTCCAAACGGTACTCTATAAACTAACTGAAGTAGTGCGACACATGACAGAGGATGAAAAGCTCATTGCTATCATCAAAAGAAAATCCATCACAAACCAAAAGTGATGAATATGAAGAAAATTAATCTTGAAGATCTACATGACCTTACAGAATCCTTCGCAGGATTGGGAATTATAGATTTAAAGAAGAATATTGGGGATGGATCCACAAGTTTGGTTACTCGTCACCAAAATCCATGACCACCACCACCACATGATATTTATCATATTGATGAATAAATCAAGATTGTTTGCCGAGTACTGATGGAAGTCTAAGATGGATGATAAAGAATATTTGCAATTATTCTTTGCAAAAATACCAAGTCCCTAGAGAGAAATGCTTATCTTGGAATACAAGGCTGCAGATGAATTAAAAAAATATTTCCTCTATGTTGCGATGAAGATGACATTCCTGATCGTTTTGGAGGTCAACCGAGAGGCTTAAAAGAAAGAAGCATAAGAGCCATCCATACAGCCGTGGAAGTAGCATCAAAAGGAGTAGGTCTTCATGGAGTCCTAGAATATTATAGTCAAAACAAAAGGCCCGAAGTTATAAATCAAGGCAAAAACCAGTACCTAGCAGGAGCAGAGCCTCTTCATCAGGTTCTGAACCCCAGGAAGAAGGACTTTCAGGCAAGCTCACACCAGAGCTAATGAAAGTTTTAAAGACTGTAATTGCTGGACATGCGGAGCAAAGGGGAACATCTCAACAGATTACCCAAAAAATCAAAGGCGAGGAGTCAGACAGTTTGAAACTACACCAAAATTCAAGGAAGTTGTCTACTATCAAGATCTAATATATGTGTATCAATTTGAGGACATTCCCTCAAATGGAAGCATCTATGAAAAAAATCGTTTTTGACGATGGAAGTGAATCCAGTTTAGAATCAGAGTGAAGAAGAATTTCTTCAACAAATGGTCGGAGAGGATATGTCAGGATTCCTATCTCATACAACGGTCTCTCATAAAACTCTAATGAGAATTTTAAAAGAAAATCCAAAGCTTCGGATATATGATAGATTTACAATCGAAGCTATGGAAAAGGCCTTGGAAAAGATTAGATTTTGAAATAGAAAACACCAAATTATCCACAGAGTGACGACTGGAGAATTCGTCATTCCAGTGGAGTTCACTGGTAATCGGATCGAAATGCAATTGATCCCTTATCGAGAGATCCATGAGATCAAAAGAATAGTCAAGAGAGAAGTTGCAAATACACTCTCATGGATTCACAATGGAGCCATAAGAGCTATTATTAAGGCAACATTCAAAGAAGAAATTGATTAGCCTCTCAATCTTGCTATCTTTGACAAGCGAATCTCAAATCTCAAAGATTCATGCCTTGGAGTGGTTCCATGAAATTTGTATGTAGGAAAATTGGCATTCAATGTCTACCCTAGAATTGTATACAATTTGGGAGATCGATATTTTAACAGAGTTCTGACCCTTCATCAAGATTTCAAAAGAACAAATTTGATGAAAGAAGGAAACAAGCCTTATTCGATCACATACAAGATTTTCTATGCACTCTCGAATACATATCATTCAGAAGTATTCTTGAGAAAAGAATTTATTGAAGTCCCAAGAATCTTTGAGGACTTCGCAAGAGTGATTTTACCAGAGATTATCGATTCTCCAACAATAAAAGAGGTCAATATGAAAATACAAGATCAACCAGCCTTCAATAGAAGTAGAAGTTTTATGGTTGAACCTAGAGTGATGTCTTTCCAACAAGATAGGATTGTTAGTAGTAGCCGGTGGGAAAAAAAAGACCAAGTATAGTTCAACGAATCCCGGATGTCTTTAAAACACATGGAGAACTGAAATGCCCAAAAGGATAGAGAGAAGTTGAAGTAATATTTGACATCACTCAAAAGGATAATATATTTCCTTGTGATGTTTTATATTATCTCCAACAACCTTTAGTTGTAAGGTATCAAAGAAGTCTAAAGACGGGTGAAATTGAATTGACTAACACAGGAACATCAGGAAAAATCCCAGAACAATTAAAACTTGGGATAGAATTTCTCGAGGACAATAAACCTTGGGAGAGATTACAAGATAAAATGAAATTCACAGCAGCTAATAAAAGATACAAAATTAGATGACATTCTCATATACATTACAATCGGAATGATATATGCTGAATAGAAGGTAGAATATTTCGCCACCTATATTGATTCAGGTGCTGGAATCTATACCGCAAAATCAGATGTTTTTCCTAAGGAGATTGAAGAAGGTTTACTATTTCTCTAAAAGAATTCTTATCCTTAATCAAAGAATTAAACAACCAGAAATCATAATCGGAGTCACAGGTGGTACCCCATGGTACAAAGTAAAAATACCACCAATCTATTTCCACGATACATGAGCAGATATTATATTAGGAAAGAATTTCCTACAGACATTCAAACACTTTACATAGAAAACGAGACAAGAAGGCTTATTTTCACAACACTATGTGAACATAAGATAATTGTCCAAAGACTGCGGAAAACATTTTACCAAAAAATGCTAATCAATTTTCGCAACACGTGTGATGATGAAGCCAAACTTTGAAATCCAAAAATAAAAGATAGAAGAAGATTTGGTGACGCATTATTATCCTTTTAACAATATGGTTTGAAAGAGAAAGATAAAATTAGATGGGATAATAATTTGTATTCATGCAGAATACAAGGGGAAGAACGAGTACCTCCAAAGGCTATTTTGAGATTAATGATGACCTAATGGAGAATCCACAGAGTGATGTTACCTTGGAAGAACAGATATCACTGGAGGACGTCAAGAAAAGAATCCAAAGGAATTACAATGAAGATCATTTTGCATGGTGGGATGAGAATGAGCTCAAAGCTTCCTTAAAAGTCAAAATTGAGAAGGAATATGAGTTCGTGAGATCTAAACCAATCCTTATGAACCAAGAGGGTCGTAAGGATATGCAAACGATATTTAAGGAGCATCTTGACCCTAAGTTAATATCACCAAGAATTTTTTCGTACAACAATCCAGGATACTTGGTCAGAAATCATGGAGAAATCAAAAGAGGAAAGCCAAAGCTTGTTATTAAGGGATTAATAACATCTTGGAATTCGATAGATACTATATCCCAAGCAGAGAACATCTGGTTAATTGCTTCAAAGGTGGCAGGATATTCTCAAAGTTTGATTACAAATCTAGTTTCTATCAGATTAAGATGGAAGAAGAAAGTAAGAAATTCACAGCTTTCTCACACCACAAGGGCATTATATTTGGAACATGATGTCTATGGGATTGACCAACACACTCCAGATATATCAAAGAAAGATGGATAATCTTTTCAAAGATTATTTTAGTTTCATGTTTGTATACATCGATGACATTCTTATTGCATCAAAGAACATGAAGAAGCATCTCAAACATTTGGAAATATTTTTAGATGTTTGTCACAAAGAAGATTAGTGCTTTCAGAAAAGAAGACAATATTGCTACAAGATAGATTGAATCCTTGGAATTGGAATTGATGAATCTGGAATCATCCTATAAGGCCACATCATGGAAAAAATACAAGGATTTCCAGATACCCTCAAAGACAAGAAACAACTTAAAAGTTTTCTCGGAGTTGTTAATTTTGTTGGAATGTTTATAAACAATCTGACACATTACAGGAAGGTGTTTAACCCATTACTCAAAAAAGATGCAATATTCAAATGAGAAGATGAACATCAAAAAAGGATAAAGTAGCTTAAGGAAGTTTGCAAAAAGCTTCCAAAACTTGCAATTCTACAAGACGAAGATGAACTGGTTCTTTATACAGATACCAGTGGTTATTGGTGGGCAGCAGTTCTTATGAAAGCCACACCAAATGAACAAGTGCCAAGTAGATATTGCAACGGTCTATTCTTGAGCAGCGAAAAAAATCAGTGGTATATCAACGAGAAGAAGTTTTTCGCAGTTAGAAAGCTTTTAAAAATGGCCTTTATTTTTACTGGCTAAGAAGTTCATCCTAGAAATTTGTAATTCTAGTGTCAATGCTTTTCTAAAAACAAAATTGAATCTAAACCAGAAAAGGCTAGATTACTTAGATGCAAAGTTGAATACCAAAATTATGATTATGATATTTTCATTATAAAATATCATGAAATATTCTTGAAGATTTTCTAAGAAGAGATGGAGGGAATTGAAGCTGATTCCATCCTCATAACATCAAGACACGTCGGCGATTATCTTGAGATGCTTTTTCGAGAATTTGATAATTTGGCCATCAATGTTGATATGGATGGAAGGCTACAAAGGAATGATCGGGACAATGTGACCAATCGTATACGAGCATGTGTTTGATCTCACTCTCAGTTGAGATTGGCATTTCAAGGGCCACTCCTCCGGGCCACTAATAAGCAAAAATAGCACTTAGAGCGCGAGGCTCCCAACCCGTAGAAGAGGATTCAAGTGCCTCTAACACAAGGCCTAAGCTAACATAAATGTTGGTCCAAGGAAAAGATGATACTCCGGAGTCAAATCCCGAGTATTCATGTCAACTCAGCACTTCCAGGGCAAAGGATGGAGAGATCAATCTTAAACCTATGACAGGAAATTCGAAGGTTGATGATTACCAAACATATTGGGAGAAACTAATTACAGAATAAGGCATACATCCAGAAAGAATGAAAATCGATATTTTTGGATAATATCCATTGTGTGGATCCTACCAAACTCCAATCCACACGAGGTCAGATGGTGGTATGAATTTAAATCCTTGGTTTCAGTCTATGTTGTCTCTCCTGCTTTCCTGGAGATCACATTGTTACCTAAATGGATCCAGGAAGCAGTATACGAGTGTTGGTCCAACACTGAAAGCCTTCACAGTGACACTTTGGAACTGTACTTTATTATTGCAGCATCAGAACCCATTGGAAAAGGTAATCACGAAGCCTTTAATTACATTTGGCTTCTAAGACCAGATGAACGAACTTTCAAAACTATCAAGGAAGCAAGTTTAGAATAAGTTCCCTTAGTTATATCTTTTACAGAAGATCAAATTTCAACAAGATGAGCATGGGGTTTATGGTTATGTCTCACAGAGATGGACAAAGTCAAGTTTTCGTTCAAGTTCTATCTGAATTCAGTAAATGGATCGTTCATATTAAATACGATGACATGAAAAACAATATAATTTGCAGAAGACTTATTCGAGAAAAGAAGAAGTCTTCTTTGAGAAAACAAGTTGTCGGGGAGTAAAGAGACTCATCGAAAATACTGCAATATGGTTCATATTGGCCACTAGAAAAATTCTGTTTGCCCAAAATGTCCGAATCAAACGAAGCCAGAATCCAGTAAAGGATTCCGACCAAAGTTTGATCGGGGAATACCCAGAGATGGAGAAGGAAGAACACATAAACTACAAAATCATCCAATAATTCGGGGACCACCAAAAAAGTAGATTATGCAAGATGCTTGTGGGAACATGTGACAAAGGACACCCACTTTTGAAAAAGCTAAAAGTGGGACAACACAAGCACGCGGAGTCAGGACAGATGACCAAACAATTATTTGAGCAAATGGCGTAAGCAACGACATTATATAAATCAACAAGAATTGAAGTTCGCATTTCAAGCTCGGCTTCAAGTCTATATATATAGGGGTTGTAGAAGGCTATAGACATCGAACAACCTCTTTTAGTCTTCGAAAAAAAAAATTATCTTTGTAATATTTGAGTGTTTAATTTCTAGGATAGTTAAGTTTTCTTTTAAGTTTATATGTAAGCGAGTGCAAGCCTCATATATGAGAGGCTAAATAGATATTCTCTTCCCAAAAGTAGGTTACTAATGTAATAAATTTTCTTTAAAGTTCTTAACAAAAATAAGGCTTTGTATTAAGAATGTCTGATTAATTTATCCCTTTGAAGAATTATCTTATACGCCTGGAGTAAAAAACGAACAAAAGTTGTGCTGAGTAGTTTCTGAAGGAGTCGGATAACTTGTAGATCATATTCCCTGTTGGTTGAAGTTGGACGATTGTGGTTTTCTATCAAACAGTCTAGGGGCAGTAATTTTCCGACTGGTTGGATTGTGAACCATCTCACCCGGTGATGTTTTGGTTAAAGAAATGTATGAATTTTAAGGGATATTTTAATTTTACGGAAGCATGTTGGGCCTGATATAGTCGTAATGGACTATATCCATTTTTAATTGAAAGACTCAGTTTGGAATGGATAAAACATGGTTGCGAGACCTTTGCAGAATTATGCCGTGTTGAGTTTATAGACTAGAAACCTGACATGATCCCTTAAAATCTCGGATTAGAGATTGGATCTAAGCAGGTCTAACAGTGCCACGAACAAAACATTTGATAGAAATTGAGGTTTGTCATGCCTTGAGAAATTCAGGAACAAACTGTTTCCAGGGATAATATTAATTTGATTAGATTGTGTGATAATTCTAGAATTTTGTGGGTTTAATGCAACAATTTGAGTTTAGATGGAATACTAAAAACCATTTTAATGAATTCACATAACTATGGGGGCAAAATTATTCATATATAGTAAAGTGTAAACATATTCGTAGTTCAAGAGGCATAGTGTATCAAATTAAAGTCTAGGAGGCAAAGTATAGAAACAAGTCAAGTTTGGAGGGTTTAATATATTTAGCCATGTTAGGAATGAATTTTGGGTAAATCTGACTTTACTGCTCTATACTCTCATTGAATCTCACTTTACCCCTTTGTACTTTCAATTGTATCACTTTACCCCCTTGTACTATCAATTTGTATCACTTTATCCCCTTATACAATTTAAATGCAATTTAATCCTTCCATTCCTTTATTAAATGGCCTAATTGTTCATGCTATTATTTTAATTTAACAATGGCATCAAATACATAATGTTTTTTTGAAAAACTTATTTTCTATTTACTAAAATTAATATAGTTCCTATTAAATAACTATATTATAGGTTATTTTCTTTAAATTAATATATTCATACATTTTTTCATAATAAATCTAAAAAATATGTATTATCTTGTAAAATAATATTTTGAATTATAAATCAACCACTAAAATGATAATTTTTATATTTAACATAATTTTTTATTAAATTATGATTATTCAATCAAATAATTGAAAAATTACTAATAATATTTCCCATCTTAAATAAAATTGTATTATCTATATATTATATAATTTTAAGTTTGTGATGAGTATTAAATTAAAAGTATAAATATTTTAGCTAATAGAAAAATATATCCTATTATATATTAATTTAATAGGGACTATATTAAAGTTAAATAATTTGCAACTAAATCTAAAATATAATAAATTTAATATTAAGCGTTAATTAATCAAGTTGTGAAAGTTAATTTAGAAAATAAGTACAAATTTATTAATATTAAATATTTTAAAATGATTTTTTAATTTTAAAAACTAATAGATAGGGTCAAATGGTCATTGTTTTGATTATATGAGTACGGAATAATATTTTAAAAACATAAGGGGGAAAAGTGATACTAATTGAGAGTATAAAGAAGTAAAATGATACATTTGAGAGTATAAAGGGGCAACGTGATACTCAAAGAGAGTATAGAGGGAAAAGTGATATTTACCCTATTTATTTTTGACAAAATTATCACCTGAACAAAGTAAGGTATTTGATAAAATTTATGGATAAAAACGAGTGCAGATAATATTGACATGACAAGAATTCCAATGGTTTGGTGAATTTATTTAAAATATTATTTAAAATTAATATTGTCAAACTTTCTAAATATTAGAAATTAATATTTCTTTTAACAAACAAATAATTACTTCACCTTTTTTAGTACATATCCTGAGATGGAAGGAACTGGTGCGAATCGAACTCCAAAAACCTCTAGTCTAAGCATGAGTGTCTTAACCTTTGGAGTACTATCCGATTCCCTATTTCTTCCAAATTTATATGTGCATGATTTACTTTCAAAATATAAAAAAAAATTAAATAATTTTTAAATTATAGGATTATTGTGATTTTCATATATATGTACATTTACATATAAAATATTAAACATAAAGTTGAATATGAAAATTAAACTCAAGACCCACCCTGAAATCCATTATACTTTCAAAAACACGCTATAAGCGAAGCGAGTCCGGACGAGTACACACTTTATTGTATAATAATTTCCTAGCAAAATGGTAATTTAGTCAATACTATATACAAATTATTTCATTAATTTCCACCATTCATTTCTAATTGCAATTTTGCAATCGGAATAAAGTAAGGAATGAAACTTTTATTTCATTCTCATTCCTTGTATATACCAAGTATTGAAATGCTATGCGTATACCATCCATTTCCCATCCCAATTTCATTCTATTCCCAGTTAAATCCACTTATTCATACCAATCTCACCCTCTATTGTAAATTTAGCTAACGTGTTAACTATTAAGAGAGCTGGAGTTCATTTATTAATCTGTATGAAATCCAAGTTTGTAATGATTTGATTGAACTGATAACGACAATAGTTTGGATTTCGATTTTGTCCTCTTTGCCAACCAAGCAACTGCCGACATCCCCTAAGATATATAGAAGCAGAAGTAGATCAAACAAACAATCCCTTGCAACTTGAATGAAAAGCCAAAAGTAACTTATTTCATTTGTTGCAAAGAAGTCCGTAATTTCAGCTTGATTCATAACTACTGCTAGAGCGTCGAGCCGACTTTGTACTGAGTTTCTCAAGTGGTAGAAATAATGATCTTTTAAAATTAATCATTTGGACCCGATTATAATTAAATTAAGTTATTTGAAAGACACCTTTTAATCTCGTCCTTTCAATGAATGGCTACCATAGAAATATTGCTTTAGAAATGGGATGTCTAATTGTCTATTGATCGAATTTTAATCTGAGATTTATTTTAAATGAATTTATTTAGACTTAACTTTGTGAAGTATAGATCTTCATTCCCAAACTTGCCCAATGTAATCATCAGAACCGAAGATGATAAGTTTAAATAAACTAGATGTGACCCCGTGCAATGAACGGATATTTGTAAGGCATCCGTTTCGTACTCTGACACGTGCATTTTGTACCATGACACATGTATTTTCCTAATAATTCTATGAATTCTATCTCCCCACATAGTAATAACTTTAAAATAGCATCAAACAATAAGGGAAATACAATTTAATATTTTTTAATTGATAAAGTCAGAAAAAAACATCATACATCGGAATTATGAAAAATACGTTAACGACTATGTATTTGTCTTTGTACATAATTATATATAATGTTATATACAGATATATATCTTGAGATACTGAATTGAATTAAAATAAGTATTTTCAATTGAATTTAATCAACTTAAATATAATTCTATATAATTATGAAGAAATGTGCTAAGTCCAAATAACAACTATACATATATCACAAATAGCCAAAACTTGAATACAAATTGATGTCCAATAACCCAGATGCATAATATTTATCAAACAAATTTTTGAGTAAATATATCTTACATTTTTATTTATTATATTTATTTTTTATTTTATATATGCAATATGTGTGTCAAACTGAAGATCGTAAAAAAATAATTAATTTGATATATTATACGTCAAAATGGTTCAGAAATAGAAAAGTTATTACATTTAAAAAAAGACAAATATAAATAATTAATGCAACACACACAAATTCGGAAAGATATTTTTATATAATTCTAATTAAAATGCCTTAAAAGTTGACCCAAAAATTGCCATTGCAATAATCAATATTTTTTTATTGTACATATTTTAATTACTTTTTCTAGTAATGTGAAATTGGTGGAAAAGTTTCCGTACTACTATTTATAAGTGATTTTCTCTTTATATTTTTGAGGTCTCCATTTTATATTGTGACATGTGCATTTTCTAATAGTTCTATGAATCATGTCTAGATACATTGTAATAATTTTATAATAGCATCAGACAATAGGCATGAAATACAATTTAATATTTTCTTATTGATGAAGTCAAAAAAGAAAAAAAATATCATATCTCAAAATCATGAAAAGTTCATTAAAGATTATATGTTTGTCTTCTTACATATATTAGAAAATTTATTGTACAGATTTTGATGGTGCTCATAAAACTTATGTTAGAATGTTGGCACTCCCAAATTTGTTGTAAGATTTTGTACTTGCATTTTTCTGTAATAGATAGGAAGTGAGTTGTTGCATACAACTTTGTTGAAGATCAGAAGACTAGAAGAGTTGTGGAAGAGAATGGAAGACTTCCAGCTGAGTAGACCATCTTTTAGAAGACTCTCAGTTGAGTTCACAAAGTTCAGAATACTTATAGTTAAGTCGAAGCGGGACAGAAGACTGGCAGCTAACTCAAAGTTCATAAGACTTTGAGAAGACTTAACATTAGAAGAATCGCAACTTTTTATCTCAAGACAACTGATGACATATCCGTTGCAAATAGACCAAGAGATATATTCATTCGAAGAAATCAAAGTACGATGTTTGACCAAAAAGAGCATAACATTTAATGAAGACTAGATGAATGTAGCAATTGAGAAACACTTGCATTGTTGCGGATTTTAGGCTCCTACAACGCTGAAAAGTAACATGAAAGGTCAACTCAAGGCTGCAAGAAAAGACATGCCAACTATCCAACGAATTGGTTTGAATTTTGTCTATCTCTTCAACAGACAAAAGCTCTAGTCTTATCTATAGGTGGTAGGGGGCAGGTTATTGATGTGTGTGGTGGATCCAGAAAAGGGGAGGTTCTTCCAAATAAAAGGCTGAGGAAATATCAGAGAGATACGACACTAAGAGCTTTCAAGCAGAAAATTCAAAAAATTCTCTCAAGAGCAGTTTAGAAATATTCAAACATTTCTCACGCCTAAACTCAGAAAGCAACATGTGTTTATTCATCTAAAGAACTAGGTTGTTAGATCAGTTGAAAAGGAAATTATTTGAAGAAATGAGTACGGGTAAAGTCTAATAAGAAATAGTATAAATGGTAAAGCGTAAAAATATGAATAGTATAGGGGTTTAGTGTAATTTTTCTTTTTAATATTAATAAGAAAAAATAACAAAAAAAATGCCCCCGCCCTTTTTGAATAAATACATTTTTACGCCCATTGGACTTTGTTTATGCTTTGTTTTACTTCTGTATGTTTGGGTTGACTTTTTCTTAATTTTTTTATGCTTTTACCATTTTGTCTCTTCGTCTTTCTTCTATATCAATGCTAAAATAGTTACGAAAAAATTATGAAACAATATTGAAACAATTGAGTTATCTCACTAATTGAGTTGTTTTACAATTGAAACAATTGAGTTATTTTAGATTGAACTCGTTTTCTACCTTTAATGGTGGTAAGCTTTCTCTAAGTTGGTATTTAATCTGCATTGTTTCTTCTTCTTTTTTAATTTGTATTTTCTCTTTCAATATTTTTTTTGGTTACTGAAAACTGCAATCTTTTGGATAAGTATTCCTATTACTTCAAAGTTGATGTAATTTTTATTTTCTACTCATTGTCCATTATTGTATACTATTGCTAGAATTGTCTCCATATGTCTGCAAGAAGGAATGATATTGTATTAGCTAAAACATGTTTGAATACTTTTCAAACAACTTTAGAAATTAATAAGAGAAACAATAAAATTGTATTAGCTGAAACACGTTTGAAATATGTTTGAAACAACTCTAAACATATTGGAAAAATTTGTAAAACACCATTAAAATAATTTTAGAAATTAATAAGATAAGCAATAACATTGTATTAGCTGAAACACGTTTAAAACAACTTCGTTACAACTTTGAAACAATAAGTTCAAATAATTGCAGATAGATGGTTAAGTTTGATACTTTTCCATTGCGAATATGAAGCAAAAGACATTATTGAAACAATTTTGAAACAACTTTAAAACAATATTGAAACAATTTGAATTTGGAAGAATTATGTTCAACTAAACCAAATGCAAAAATTTCAGCTAGAACTATCAATTATACGCACAATATATAGAAAATAATAGAAAAAATTACACTAAATCCTCTGTACTATTCATGTTTTTATACTTTACTATCGAAACTATTTTTTTATTACACTTTATCATATGAACTATGTGAACTTTTGCACTTTGCCCGATATGGACAATTTTGCCTCTAAATTTATTTTTCTTAGAATAATGGAAATAGTCTATTACGAGACCCATCACGATTTTGTATATAAAGTTAATGATCCCTTAAATTCTTACATTTGTTTGACTGGAATGTAGTCGAGTATTCCTAGCCAATTTTCAATTGTTCCTCACAGCCCAATGCAATTTTAAAACTACTACTTCACTACCAACCTTAACTAACGTTGTCATGGTTCGTACCAATACTACAAAGGAAAGTGAAAATCACAGCGAAATTTTTTACATTATCTTTGAAAGATTTTACATTCATCGTAGAGGATAGATGCGTCAAAGATAAATTGACGAGAAAAATGGGAGATATTAAAATGAAAAAAGAAAGACCTGCTATTTTGCCCTAAGAAATCGGAATTATATCATTTTCTTGCATAAAATGGATTCTTTTGTTTTCCTGACAAACAACAAATTTTCTCAGCTAATATTAAAAATATTTATGGCGAACGAACTTATTTGGTCGCCAGCTATTTAATTATTTTAATTCTATTTAAATGTTAGTGATGAAAAATAAAGTATTTGTCGCAAATTATCAGGCGTGAAAGCACTCATCTAATCTACCGCAAGTGTACGATTGTCAAGTTTTAATATAGTGTAATGAGTAGGGTTGTTATATCCACAAGGAATGTGTGTGTAAGTACCAAGTATAAATTATCTATGTTATATATGAGTGATCAATAATAGGTGAATGTGTGGATTTATAACTAACAATAAAAAATATAAATTGAAAATACAAACATCTAAGTCTACGGGAGAATTATTCTAGAGGTTGATTTCATCTTGTTATCACTTATGTTTGATTAACAATTTATCTATCTCAATCAATGGTTTGTAAGTTGAAATTCACAATTTAATCAACTACCTCTCTCAAGTGTCTAGTGATTTTAAATTATAAAACAAGATTTCGATATTTCTATAAAAATATCAAGAATTATAATTCGAAATAGAACAGTAGAATTTCTACAACAACTTCAAAGGATTTATAAATCTCTCGATTATATAATTTCCTATGTTGTGTTATTCTAGATCTGGTATTAAATCCATTCTCTCGAATGTGGATTACACATCATGCATCAAAGATTAATGATCATGTAATCAAGATGTAATTAATACAAATAACACAAATAAACCATGAATTGCATGAAATAAAATAGATATACAAATCAAACATTAGGTCAAACAAGATTACATCAATCCCCTAGAATATCTAATTAATCCATCATATAATGCGCAGAAGAAACTCGATATATAAGAATTAATACAAGAATAAGAATTAATACAAGAATTATACTGGAAAGAAAGGGAAGATATAGGAAGAACTTATATTTGATGATTTGATCGGTTATTCTCCAAGGATTTGTTGAAGAATTAATCTAGTTCCCTTCCTGTTCCTCTACGTTCTCCCCAACTGAGCTCCATGTTTTGTATCAAATTCTCCTTCCCTGGGTCTCCCCGTCTCTCGGTGTGTTTTTCTACTGCTGAACTCACATGTATTTATAGCTGAAGTTTATTTCTTTTTCTTCCGTTATTTTATTCTGTCATTTGGACACTTCTGTTGTCCATTTTCTCTTGTCTTCCATCACTTCCTTCTTTTCTCCTGTATTTCTTTATCTTGTTCTTATCTTTCGGCTTATTAAGCTTTCTTTAATGTAAAGAAAGGTTTTTGTGGTTTTTTGCCTTGTAAAGTTGAATTATTGCTAAAGGATATTTGATAGGTACTGCGGTATGTGTTAAATGTATCGCGGTAGAAAGCAGGTGAAATTAGGATTGAAACGCGACACGAAACATTGCACCACGGTACATAGTAAAAATTAAATGTGTACCGCGGTACAAGCATACATACCGTGGTACAGGCACAAAATTTGAGGGTGTACCACGGTACACACATCTCGTATCGCTGACAGGATTGTTTTGTCCGCATGATACACTTTGTACCGTTTATCTTGATTTTTCTTCAGTTATTTCAAAGGTGTGACTCATTTTTCGTCCGTTTCTTGATTCTTTGATACCTTGATACCTATTACAACTTGATATACAAATTCAACAATAATTTTGACTCAATCTACTCAAAAGCAACACAATTTCTAAGTCTATGATACCTAATTTGTTGGTAAAAATCCAACTTAACAAATACCTGCAAACATGAATTGTTGCTTGTCCTCAAACAAACTGAAAACCAATGCAACAAAGAAAAACTTTTTGAGTTTTACAAGTGATATCAATGCCTCAAGAGATTTTAAATATTACATGATTTAAGGAATTTGCAAAAATGTAAATATGTTCATTTATCAATTAAGCTTGCAAGTTCCCCTCAATTTCGTGACTTCATATGTGAATACAATCGATGCCTCAATTCTATTGTTGTTGCTCAAATAAATAGTCAAATATTTTCTAGTGATCCTTTTTAACTTCTTTGGATATAATTCTAACATCAATCTCCACATTGTATGCAATAAAAACATAAGAATCAATAAGACTTTCACGGGTTGTAATGTAGCTCGGGTTAAAAGTATGAAAATATAGATTAAGTGGCTACAATGCACCCAACCATATATAGCAACAACCAATTTCAAGAATTTGTAAGTGTTTTCCCTTCTTGTCCCTATTTTTTCTTCTTCTCCTTTTTTGTTTTTTTGTATATGTCGTGGACAATCTTCCTCTATCAAAAATATACCCATCTTGACTCAAACTATCTCGTTTGTATGGATTTCATATGAATGGTGAAAACATGTTATTTGTGAGATTTTATCATTTTTGGCTTGAATAATCAATATGATGTGAACGAAAAAGTTTTACTAAGCTCAAAATGGGTACTAGGGATTTTTTTTTGGTAGGCTATATAGGCTTTAGCTTTTCCAAAAATGGCCTAAATAATTTTCCTAATGTTATATTACTGTATAAAATTATTTTGAAAGATGCTTAAACATATCCTTGAGTTATAGGAGATCATTTAGTTAATATTTTAAAAATTATCTGAGCAACTTATTAAAAATTGACACAAGGATTAAGTGGAATAATTAAGTCACAATTTCAAAATTTATCACATGCCTTTTTAACAATTAAACACATCACACATAGACTATTCATCAAATCATGCAAATTTAAAATAAAAAACATCATAGGCTACATAAAGGTACTAAAAAGTTATCATGATGCATAATAAGTGTCAAAATACAACCACCTCCTCCCTAAACTTAAAATGTGCATTGACCTCAATGTATGAATGATATACAGTAAAGAGTTTTAAGGTCAATAAACATCCTGGTAATCCATCAATCGGTGGGTTCATCGTCATCCGGGGTAGGTGGATTGAGTATCATCAACTTCCGGTAGGAGATAAATAAGACGAATCAAATTTTGGTGAAAAAATTATATCTTGCTTCTTCACACCTTAACCCGAATATGTTGTTCAGGTCTTCGTCTATTGACATTCGTGGAGCATGTCAAGTAATTCTTCCTTTTTAAAAACAATGATGAAAATCCATGTCCGGGGAAAATAGAATGAGCTTTTAATTGTTGAAGAATTAGACGGTAGGTCGCCATTCTTTGTTGGTCGATATTTGGCTCCAAGGGATTGAAAGTGGAAGACCAGTCCTCGATTTGTGTGAGCCATCCTGAAATGTTAGAGGCAAAAGAAGACAAAAGGTAAAATCCACAATTAAACAAGTTGTAAGATAATTTGTATTCCTAACCCTATTAACGTCAAATTATCATTCAAAAGTTAAAGAATTTTGATCAAATTGCATCCAAATATATCATCGAGTATTGCCGTGTGACATGGTATGCAATTTTATCAAGAATTAGTAAAAAATTTCATTGAAGCATTTTATCGAACACTTTGTGGGCATCAATTTAGATAATGTGAATTTGTGAAATTTGAAAAGTGTTTAAGCCCCAAAAATCACAATCAATTCATCAAATATGCTTATCAAGTTCAAATTATCATATATCATCAATTGTCATAAGTATAAAAGCACACTTTGGTGAAAAGTCAAATTTGTTCATATGCTTCAATATTGAAAAATTCTATCAATTTACATGAATTTTGAGTAATAAGGGGAAGATAATTACCTTGTAACATGTTTAACTTTAGCCAAATTGAGTTTAGAATTTTTAGAAAAAAATCGAAGTGGAGGTAAGGAGAAAAGATTGCGTCTGGGTTGCTGAAATGCTTCAACATTCTTTTTATTGAAAATTCAAATAAGGTTTTTTTTAAATAAAGGTTGTACCATGGTACAACCCATTTGTACCATGGTACAAGAGTTTGGTGCATTTGTGTACCGCAGTACATCATTTTTTTCTTTTTGTTTTATTAAAAAAATAATAAAAAAAGAAAATAAAATACTGAGACACGGTTAGGGATGGCAGTGGGTAGGGTACCCACCCATTTAAGAGTATCCATACCCGAACCCTTACCCATCCTAAACCCTATTAAAAATTTATACATATTACCCGTACCCGTCCAAAACTCATTTGCTAATACCCGCATACTACCCAAACTCGCCTAGAATCCAGTTGTTTTATAAACATATATAAATATATAAATATTTAAATGGCTATTTAAATAGGTACTTAAAAAATAAATTATTAGAAGACTATTCATCAACTAAATTAAAAGAAACATAAATTTAATCGATAAACTAATACATCATTTAGTCTAAATTATTATATCATCATACATCGAGTTTTATCAAGCTTGACAAAATAAAAAAATGTAACAATTCCATGTATTTTTCGCCCAAAATGGAAATCTATGTTGGATTCCTCTATTTAAGCTAAAAATATTTTCCTTAATTATTCTGAAAATATTTTGTTATATATATATATATATATATATATATATATATATATAGGGATGTGATCTCGTGTGGCAGCCTCTTACCATGTGGCAGTGTGGATTGATCTCATCCATCCACAATTTTTATTCAAAGGTCCAGATTGCTATTAAAAATAACTGATTTATCAATTAATTAATAGGTGGAAATGGTGTAATAGTAACTAGCAAAATGCCATAAATCACGCCCCTACAATCAAGGAATTCAATAATATCACGTTTCCATAACTGAAATTGTGCACCATTTTAATAGTTGAACTGTACATCATTTAATAACTGACTGCCCATCATTTTATATCTAACAGTACATCATTATATAACTAATTGTACATCATCTAAAGGAACCATAAAGACAAAATGGTGTAACCATCTTTCTATTTAATAACTTAATTGTGCATCATTTTATATCTAACAGTGCAACATTGTATAACTAATTGTACATCATCTAAAAACCCAATAAAGACAAAATGGTGTAACCACGTTCCCATAATGACGCCCTACAATCATGGATGTGGTAAAGATCACGTTTCCATAACTGAATTATGGACCATTTTAATAGCTGAACTGTGCACCATTTATTAACTGACTATGCACCATTTTATATCTAACAACGAATTGTTGTATAACTAATTGTACATCATCTAAAGGAACTATAATGACAAAATGGTGTAACCATCTTCTCATTTAATAACTTAACTGTGCACCATTTTATATCTAACAGTGCATCATTGTATAACTAATTGTACATCATCTAAAAACCATATAAAGACAAAATGGTGTAACCACCTTCCCATAATGACGCCCTACAAGGCTACAATCATGGATGTGATAAAGATCACGTTTCCATAAACTGAATTATGCACCATTTTAATAGCTGAATTGTGCACAATTTAATAACTGACTGTGCACCATTTTATAACTAACAGTGCATCATTGTATAACTAATTGTACATCATTGTGAGTAAACCACAAATGAATGAAAAATGAGAACAATCGTAAAACCGGGATTGAATGATGTACAATTAGTTATACAATGATGCAATCTGTTAGATATAAAATGGTTATCGATCGATTATTAAATGGTGTACAATTCAGCTATTAAAATGGTGTACAGTTATGGAAACATGATATTAATTAATCCCTTGATTGTAGGGGGTGATTTATGGTATTTTGCTAGTTACTATTATGCCATTTTCACCTATTAATTAATTGATAAATCAGTTATTTTTAATAGCAATCTGGACCATTGAATAAAATATGTGGATGAATTGGATTAATTCACATTGCCACACGGTAAACCCCCTACCACATTTGATCTTAACCCTATATATATATATGTATTCTTATATGAAAATATGTAAATTGGTGCTTATATGGTCGGGTGTCCATGTATATACGATACCCGTACCCAATTAGATAAGCGAGTTTGGGTAGAGGGTACCCAAGGGGGTAAATCTTTACCCTACCCATTTATAAATAGGTATTGATTTTGCATCTCATACCCATCCCAAACCCGAATAAACTTACCTGTGAAGCCCCGATTTTTCCAAAGCTATTAGTTGAACCTTATTGTTGTTTAAGCTTTTGATCGACTATTTTATCGCGTCATTTTGACGGGTAATTAATAATAATATATACATTTTGTATTTTATTTCATTTTATTTAATCACTTGTGATCATGATCATCATTAATTCTATTCCTCATTTATGATCACTTGATTGATCATTATTACTATTTTTGTATTTATTAGTCACCTTAGAATTTTAAGAGACTATTTATTTTAGAGACTTTTACCTTATAGAATTAAGATGTTGATTTAGATTAAGTGATCATGAGACTTACAAGTGATCAAGGAAATCACTAATTATTTTGGAGATTGATATATTTCATCTATTATCATCAAAATTGGGACAAAAAAAAATATATGGAATTACCATTTTACCTCATAGTGGACGACCATGATGGATTTTGGGATAAAAATATCATCCAACTCTTGTACACATACACCATATATTAGTCATCTTGTGTATAATTATATCATTAATTCAAACATTATACACATCATCTTATACACCAATTCTTTATTACTATTTTCCCCAACTTATTCCCACTTAACAAACATTCTTCTTATTCCTCTCAAATTCAATTGACCCACACTTTGACTTGCATTTTTGTCTCCATGCAAGAGACAAATTACAAGACACAATTTGATCAAAATTTCCTCTCCCTCTCTCTCATACTACACGGCCATTATGGCATTTTTTCATCAAATTTTCATTTCATTTCTCATCAACACATTCTAATACTCAAAGCCTTCTCCTCATTCTCTCTAAAAACTCCCAACATCTCTCTATTCTTCTTCTTACTTTCTTCTTCCATACTTAGAAAAAATTCAACATTTTCCTCCTCATACCTCATAAAAATCGAACCACTATACTAAAAGGTAAGAAATTTTAGCTTCAATCCATTTTTGGATATCACATTGTTCATCTCTTACACCTTCTTAACTTAAGTTTAAATTTGGTTTTGGAGGTACATTTAGAAGACTTTGAAGGTTAGAGCTTGACAACATTTGAAGAAGGACCTCAAGCTTGAAGAAGAATATAGTAGAAAAATTTGACTACAAGGTAAGAATTGTGTACTAGACCCTTCTTTCCTACTCTTCCTATTTTTTTTCAAATTTTAACACCCCTTTTTCATTTTGAGAAATAGGGGCTGACCTTAGGAGATTTTTGGAGTTGAGCCAAATTTCCAAATTTTGAGCTTCAACTAGTCTCCAAACATCTACTACACAAGGTAAAGTGTAGTCCTTTTCATTTCCTTAATTCCTTCTTTTTCTCCTTAATTTTTCTCTCATTTTTCTAACTCCAAATTTTGATATTTTCTTGACTTAGGGGCTGACCTAAGAAGCCTCATCCAAAAATTGTGAAATTATCCTTTTATTTCACAATTTCCAAAATTAAGGTGGGTGGAAAATTATTTTTCCAACTTTTAGGTGTTTTATTAAAATGCATGTAGAAAATTTGATCATGAGCCTTGAGATATATATAATCTATGTATTGCATGTCAATTTTATATATCAAATCATGAAAATTCTCAAGAGTTGCTCAAAATTACTATTTATTGAATTTTAGGTGCATGCATGTACACTTTAATGCTTTAATTGATGAATTCTTGTATGTATTGGACATGCATGTGTATGATCTTTAAAATCTATGTTTTGGATGACTTATAACCTGGAAAAGTCGAGCATAATTGATTAAATTTCAATTTTGGACTTAAAAATGTAAAAATGGAAAGTTGGTGGACTAAATTGCAAGAAAATAAAAGTTAAAGGACCCCTCTGCAAATTTCGAAATTTGGGACTGTACTCAGGTTCAAAAATGACTTTTGGACATTTTAATAATGTTTTAATAGTTTTAAGATAAATAAAATCAACCTTTAAAAGCCCAAGGACTAGATTGTAAGATTTTGAAAGTTTAAGGGCTACTTTGCAATTTTTAAAAACTGTACCAGACCTAAACTTTATAAATTGAAATTTTTACTTTTAAGTTACTGGGAATCACATATTTTAAAGGTATTCCAAAAATCCAAGTGGTTAGGACTTGAAAACAATTTTTCTAAATTTGAGGGACTAATGTGAAAAATATTAAACTTGAGGACCCAAATGAAAATTCCAGGACTTATGCAGCCCATGCACCTGGGAATACTAACTTAACTATAACTTAATTGTATTTTGGACCCAAGGTTCAAATTTCATAACAATTGGACCCTAAAAGCCTTAAAGGCAATTATTTTAAAATGGGACAAAAATGATATTTTCAAAAGTTGAAGGACCTACACATATTGCTTTTAAAAACTGCTTTTGTCCCAATATCCTACCAACCTTAGTGACATTTTCCAACTGGAATCACATTAAAAGCCCTTCCGGTTTGTGAGTTCGAATTTTTTAAAACTTAAGGTCCAAATTGACAATTTTTACAAATTTGGGGCCAATGTGAAATTTTTATAAAAACTCGACCATAAAACTTTAAAAACCTGAATCTCTGTACAATTTGGAGAATTTAGGAACTGACCTCATAATTTTTCAAGGTCGGGATATTTAATTATTCAATTTTTAACCCCAAAAGTGTTAGTTTTTTTTTTAAAACGGGGCTAAATTACAATTTTCCTTTTATAAAGGACCTCACTCAAATTATATTCTCTTTTACTAAAATCGCCCTGGACTCTCTGACTTGGAGATTTAATTTAAATATTTTACTTTCCCAAAAACCCCTAACTTATCGGATCAATTTGACCGATTAATATTTTAAAATTTTTGCCTTGCTAATTGATTCTATAATGGGACTTATGTTCCACCCAATCTTTCAAGATATCGAAGGTTGCTTATCCTTCCGATAATCATCTTCATCCAAAAACTCCACCAACGCCATAATTGCCACTCGCGCGCTTTCCAAAAATTTCCTAAAGCGCTTCCCAAATCAATAATACTCGATTTGCTGGTTGACTTGTAATTGTAATTACTTTCTGCCCGAGTCAACTTGGTGTGTCGAGCTTCGGAATGGATACGTCGGGGATGGAAAGCTCGGCTGCTATTCCACTCTTAAAGGCCCCATCGCCCTAATCCCAGGCGAGGGACGGAGTTTGTCCAAGGAAGCGGGTCGTAGTAATCGAGGTATAATCATGATTATGACAGATCCGAATTTGGGATTTTGTCTTTGCCTACGGAGCGATAAGGTGCGGTCTTGGACCATCGATCGGGAGTTACAAGGTAGAAGCGAAGGAATCGCTGTCCTCGATCCACACACTCGGGAGTTATCGTCCCGTTTTGGTTGGCGTTACCCCTGCTTTTGCATTGGTTGCGCTACAAGTCCGTACGCAACCATTAATTGCCTTGCATAGATTGGCGTTACACTTCCGCACGCAATCTCTACTTATTTGTATCACATAGTGCCTGTGTTGAATTTTCTTAAATTGTATAAAAAAATTATTATTTAAATAATTTATCATGACGCTTGTGAATTGTGTGAAACCATGCATCATACTCATGCGTTTTTCGTATACCTGTTTTCTCACATTAACTATTACGCCACACTACGCACACGATCACCCCATCCACCGAGATTTTTGTCTCATCCTTTGTTTTCTAACCTTAGATGAGGATTTCATTTGGGGATGAAATGATTGAGACCTTATACTTTGTTGGACGTATCTTGTTGTTGATCGGACTCTTTTCTTATTATGTTTTTGTTGGACTTTTGTATCCTAATCAATTCGGGTTTGTAATTGAGGCGTATGACCCTTTGACGTTAAGTTACTACCTTGTTGAATTTCGGATTGTAATCGGTGATGGGATGTAGACTTTAAGTGATAAAACATTATTTATTTCATTTGCTATTTAGACTCTGTTTTATTGGGTTCTCATTGGTATTTCGGGATTTGTTAGTCCATTTACCCGCATTCGTCCCATTAGGTTTTGGGCAGGTGGGTACCCGTGTCTACCCATCCTGTTGTCATTCCTAGATACGAGAGTGCCGTGTTGCCCTCTGGAAATGAGGAATTTTTCAACATGGTCCAATACGGCCGTGTCCATAGACACGACACAACCGTGTTTGATTTCTTTTAATAAAAACACGATTGTGTCTTTAAACACGATTCATCCGTATACCATAAGAATTTGGTGTGTACCACGGTACATGTTTTATTTTATTTTTTTTAGAAAAAATAGAAAATAGATATATTTTAGAAAAAATCACTCTATTAACTATCAAAAAAACCCAAACGCTCACATGCACACATCAATTTAACAAATCACACACACCTCGGGTTGTATCCCGAGAAGGCTAAATTTGTAGTCTTCAGCCAGACTATTGTTTTACTCAACCTGTATCTAAAAATAAGTGTCGATCATGCCACGCTTAGTATTTTCTAATAGTATAGGCGATCCTTTAGTGCATGTAAGACGTAGATGATTTAAGATCGCTTTGAGGATATTTTGGAAATAAAAAAATGTGTAAACAGTGTTTCAATTATAGTAAAGATATTTCTATCTTTATTCATATTAAATATCAATGAATCTATAGAGCATATGAATTGATCATCATTTTCAAGAATTGTTCCATCTAGTGCATTTTTCTTAAAATTTGATAAATTTGTATTAAAGCTTACATCTAGAGTGCACACATTTTTATTAAAAAGAGGATTTTGAATTGAGCGAGAGATAGAAAAACTCCCTGAGTTAATTTGATGTGGCTCCTCTTGTGATATCAGATTGCACTCTTCAAAAGTCTCCTCCAAATTTTGATGGGTGTCCACCTTTTTCATATTGGGCAATTCATGTTCATGATTTTCTACTTCATCGGGTCCCAAGAATAATGACAACTCTTCATTGTTAATTTGGTCGATCATTTGTTAGAGTGGCGTTGATATATGTTGATATTTAATCTCGATTTGTTGAGATCTTGTCTCGCCTCAAAGTTTTCTATTATCAATTTCCCGATGTCATGATGTACTCTCTACGATAAACTGAGCAAGAATTTCCTCCAATTTGGACTCGACGTTTTATCTCAACTTGTTGTTTTCGTGTCTCACAGTCGGCTAAGAATTGATAAAATGTTTCTTCCAAGTGAGACGCATGTTCTTGTGGCTGATAAAAGATTTCATGATTTGCAATTTCCTGGTCCCATACATTTTCTTGAGGTGGATAATTAGGAACAAAGGTGTTCACTTCTTGACTTCCAAAAATTCCCATAGCATTATCGGTTGGCCAATTATTTGCATACATTATAATTTCGTCCAACGATGTGCTTTCAATAAAAAGAAATTAAAACAATAAAAAAACAATAAAAAAAATTAGTCAAATTACAACTAGACAATCAACCTTGATATCACACAAAATATATTTCCCAACAACGGCGCCAAAGACTTGTTAGGCGTGAAAGCACTCACCTTGATATCACACAAAATATATTTACCACAAGTGTACGGTTGTCAAGTTTTAATATAGTGTAATGAGTAGGGTTGTCGTATCCACAAGGAATGTGTGTGTAAGTACCAAGTATAAGTTATCTATGCTATATTTGATTGATCAATAATAGGTGGATTTGTAGATTTATAACTAACAATAAAAAATATAAATGGAAAATACAAATATCTAAGTCTACGGGAGAATTATTCTAGAGGTTGATTTCATCTTGTTATCACTTATGTTTGATTAATAACCTATATATCTCAAGCAATGGTTTATAAATTGAAATTCACAATTTAATCAACTACCTCTCTCGAGTGTCTAGTGATTTTAAATTATAAAATAATATTTCGATATCTCTATAAAAATATCAAGAATTATAATTCTAAATAGAATAGTGGAATTTCTACAACAACTTCAAAGGATTTATAAATCTCTCGATTATATAATTTCCTATGTTGTGTTTATTCTAGACCTAGTATTAAATCCCTTCTCTCGAATGTGGATTACACATCAGGCATCAAAGATAAATGATCAGCTAATCAAGATATAATTAATACAAATAACTCACATAAACCATGAATCGCATGAAATAATAAATAGATTTACAAATCAAACATAAGGTCAAACAAGATTATATCAATCCCCTAGAATATCTAATTAATCCATCAAATAATGCACAGAAGAAACTCGATACATAATAATTAATACAGGAATTATACTGAAAGAAAGAGAAGAAGAAAGAAGAACTTATATTTGATGATTTCATCGGTATTTCTCCAAGGATTTGTTGAAGAATTAATCTGGTACCCTTTCTATCCCGCTACGTTCTCTCCAACTGAGCTCCATCTTCTGTATCAAATTGTCTTTCCCTGGGTCTCCCCGTTTCCCAGTGTATTTTTCTACTACTGAACTCATATGTATTTATAGCCGAAGTTTCTTTCTTTTTCTTCCGTTCCTTTTTTCTTTCATTTGGACACTTCTGCTATCCATTTTCTCTTGTCTTCCATGACTTTCGTCTTTTCTCTTGTACTTCTTTGTCTTGTTCTTATCTTTTAGCTGATTCAGCTTTCTTTGATGTAAAGAAAAGTTTTCGTGGTTTTTCACCGTGTAAAGTTGAATTATTGCTTAAGGATGTTTGATAGGTTCCGCGGTATGTGTTAAATGTATCGCGGTAGAAAGCAGGTGAAATTAGGGATGAAATGCGGCATGAAACATTACACCGTGGTACACAGTAAAAATAAACTGTGTACCGCGGTACAAGCTTACATACGGCGGTACATGTACAAAATATTTGGGTGTGCTACGGTACACTTTGCGGTACCATTTCTCTTGATTTTTCTTCAGTTCATTCACCGGTGTGGCTCATTTTTCACCATTTTTTGTCTATTTGTTGATTCCTATTACAACTTGATATACAAATTCAACAATAATTTTGACTCAATCTATTAAAAAACAACACAATTTTTAAGTCCAGAATACCTAATTTGTTGGTAAAAATCCAACTTAACACAAATTTTAACATATTTTTCTTTTAAATTGTTGTCTTTTTAATTTTAACTTATCATTATCAACGAAAATATCTATTCGTCCCATATTTTTAATATTGACGACGAATTATAAGTTTTCATCGAAAAATAGGTTACGTGGTAAAGTGTAAAAATGAGAATAGTACAATGAGTTTAGTATAGTTTCTTCTTCTAAGGAAAACAAACTTGTAGGGGTACAATTGTCCATATAGGGCAAAATGCAACAATGAAAACAAAGAAAACAATGAAAATAGTAGTAGAAAAAATAATATTTTTCATAAGCAATGAATATTAATGAAATACGCAATGACTTTGAGATCAAAAGTTGTTGATTACCTTGATTTTTGTTTTTTGTTTTCCGCTGCGATTTGTTATGATGTTCTGCAACTTGTTGCAACTTGTTTGTTCTTCCTGTTGTTGTTTGCTGCGATTTTGCTTCCTTGATCCTCTTGTTTTGTTCTTCTGGTTGGTGTTGCAATTTATTTTCTTCTTCTGGTTGTTCTGCAATTTTTTATATGCTTATGATGTTTATGTGATCTAGTTGCAACTTTTATTTAAAATGTTTTCTACATGCTAGAGCGTATTTGCAGTAAAGGAAAGAGGACAGTAGTGTATCTTTAGGGTTTTCTAGGAAATCTACGACAATTATGCTCTTTCTCCCAATAATAATGTAAATATAAATTATTTATAACATTAGTATTATGGATCGTGTCCTTGGCTCATGGTAATACTATCCAAACGGTCCAAGCTAAGCCCCAAATTAAACCCTTATTAAATTCTTAAGGCTTTGACACA
This sequence comes from Rehmannia glutinosa, assembly GCA_016081115.2. Lineage (NCBI taxonomy): Eukaryota > Viridiplantae > Streptophyta > Magnoliopsida > Lamiales > Orobanchaceae > Rehmannia > Rehmannia glutinosa. Next base: position 48,767,303 of record CM071924.1, on the reverse strand, counting down.
ATTGCCCACTTTTCGGAGACAACGACATAGCTATTTACGCTTCCTGGTACTTTTTTGGACAAATTTACGCTCCCGCCAAAATTTTTGGACTTTTTTACGTTGTTGTTTCAAGATTGTTTCAAACATGTTTCTTCCAATAAAATTTCAGTGAAAAATAAATTTTGCCCCCATTAAATAATCTATTTATACTCGAAATCTTATAAAAAATTCAAGAAATATACACATAAAACAACACATATTAAAATCAAATAAATTAAAAATATTATAGAAACAACATGAATGAAAAAACACAATTCCATTGTTGATCCAATGCATGAAAATATAAAAAATATGGAAACAACAAGGAAATAATATAGAAACAAACTAAAAACAATATAGAAAACACCATATGAGCAAAAAGAGTTAAAAATAGGTGAAAATAGTATTTAAACATCGAAAACTATGTGGAAACAACAAAGAAACATCAGAACAACATTAAAAACGGCATGGAAACAACCCAGAAATAACGTAAAAAATATTAAAAACACCACATGAATAAAAAGAGCTTAAAAATAGGTAAAAATTGTATTTACACATTAAACATTACATGGAAACAACAAAAAAATTATTAGAATAACATTAAAAATATTATAGAACAACACAGAAACAATAGAAACAATGTACAAAACAATACATGAACTAAAAATAACATAAAAAATAGGTAAAAGTTATTTTGAAACATCGAAACAATAAAGAAACAACATAGAAACAACAAAGAAACAAATTTAAACAATATCGAAACAACATACATAACATATAACGCATACAGGAACAACAAAAAAATGAAAAAAGCGTAAAAATAATCAAAAAAATAAGCAGGACCGCAAAAAAGAAAAAAATAGGTATAAAAGTGATAGGAGCGTAATTTGTGGTATGTTTACCAGAAAGAGGGTATTTTATGTAATTTCCCCAAATTCTTAATTAAAATGGTCTTCAATCAATTATTTAGCCTATTAGATTTTTTTTTTTTTTTTTTGGTGGATTGGGCTGGCAATTTTTAGGTCCGCCAAGATGGTGGGCCGTCCAATCCTGCCAAATGGAGAGTTGAGATCGGGCCCCATCAACTCGTCATGAACACTCAAGAACCGTGAATAGTATTCAAGCGAGTCAAGTAGTGGTTGCGTATGAAAATGTAATGCCAACCTAAACAAGCAATACGGTCCGCGTAACTCGAGAATCGTGTGGATCAGACAGCGATTCCTTCCTTCTTCCTTGTAACTCCCCAAGCAAGTTGGCACAAGGCCCAATCACCTTATCGCTCCTAGGCATGACAAATCCACAAGGGAAAAGGACATAAATACCCCATTTTCTATACCCAATCCCTGCACAATGTCCATATTCCGCTGAATTTGGATAAAAATACCCATTTCCGCAGAATTTGGACAAAAATACCCATTTTCCGCTGATTTTTGACAAAAATACCCATTTTCCGCTGATTTTTTTGCGTTGGTTTCTTTTTTGTTTCTTTGTTGTTTCAAATATGTTTCTTGTTTCTTTGTTGTTTCATACCTGTTTCATTTAGGTTTCTTATATGTTTCACTTAGCCAACTTTTCATTGAATTTCATAGTTGTATGGAGAAAATCTCAGCTGTGGTATGCCACAATGGACAATGGGAAGAAAATAGAGAGTATACCAACTTTGAAATAACAAGAATTACCTACCAACACACCGAGTAAGACTGTAAGAGTAAGGGGGAAAACAAGAATTACCTACCAACAAAATGTTTCTAGCACTTACAAACCTTTTAAAAATCAGAAAGAAGTTCGTATTTCACGACGCAACTATACAGAAACATCAGTTGTTAATACTGTTCGAAGAACATCTTCACTGTCAACAAGAGCCTAACTACAACATGCAAAATTTGAACAAACCAAAAATCTCATCGCCACATTGTAGGATCAAGAAGCTGGGAATCCCCATGTAAGGCGGAAAATACTAGACTATAGCGGTTTTATCAATCGACATTTCCTAATCTATGTATCTGTAAAAACACAAGGATCGACCACAGGCTAGAAAGCTATTACACTTCTACTTGTCATGATACAAATAATCCATGTATTAGAATTAATTTTTTTTCTCTTTCCTTGCTATGGATGCACAATTTTTCCCTACACCCAGAAAAGATTATACTATTGAAGCATTATGAGTTAAAATGAATTTATTACTTCATGAAAGTTACAGCTCTTCGGGACCAATCTTATCGAATGGTTATATACAAAATTAACCAACGGAAAGAATCTTAGTTAGAAATAGAGCCCTCCGTGAAACCCTCACGAACATCTCCCCGGCAGAGTGGGCACACACTGGAGCACTAGAGAAGAATAGACATTAATTGGAAATGCACAAACACAAGACACACACAAACACAAAGAACAGAAATATAACCAACATCGAAATGAAGCAAAGATCAACATTTACAAGGATGACAAAAAAAAAGCTGAAGAGTATATGGGGAAAAACTACACTATTTCTCTAAATTTAAAAATAGTTTACTACAAACTTTTATCACATGATCCCCTATTTCACAATTGTTTCTTACATGTTTCATTTATGTTTCTTATATGTTTCAACTGATTACACCATCATTAAGATTTACATAATAACAATTCTCTAAAATCATTAGGAAGTGGAGGTAGAAACTCAATGTCGTTGTCATCGTCATCACCATTTTGCAGCTTCAACTTAGCATGATTGTGAAGCAGATGACTGAGCCTTGCTTGTTCATTCTCTGTCTCGAACGCTTCGACGTCCATAACCTTCCCAAACAATAAAGTGCTCGGCATAACAAAGCAACAAAAAATCCCACATTCACTACAAAAGAAATAAAAAAAGAAACACAGTCAGATAGATAACACAACAAATAAAAAAAATAAAAAAGAACAAATAAATGGAAAATACATAAAAGAACAAAAGAAACATAAAAGAAACAACTTCGAAACAACATCGAAACAAATGAAAAACTTCAAATCACTAAATAATAAAAGAATACAGAAAAATCATGCATCGGCAACACATCTTCGAAATAAACCGCGCAATCCGCCTGTAAAACCATACACATCTTCGAAACCCCACCCACCCTCAGCATCTCCATAACCACCGCCGGCGTGGTGGAGAATCGCGCGATGGATTCCAATAAGCACAAAATCCTATCATATCTGAAATGTACATAGTTTGCCAGCCAAGATAGAATTCCATTAAAGCACTACACTTAATAACTTCAAAACTGAAATTAAAACATGTAAGCATTAATTATCAAGAAAGGAACGCGGCGGCGGCGGACACTCGTCAACACGGCGGACACTCTAGCCAGCTCGGGATACACGGCAATGTCCCTCACCCTCCAGCTCATCGCGCCACCATCACCACCCTCGCCATGGCCGCCTTTGCCTCCTCCGGACAACCGGACAACCCTCACTCTGTCACCTCCTCATCCATTTCTCTCCTCTCTCTCTCCCCTGCATCCCTCCTCTCCCTCCCCTTCTCCTCGACTATCCCATCTCTCTCCCCGTCCAAGCACCTCTTCGTAACCTCCACGCAGGCCAATCAAATCTCCATAAATAACGTCGGAATCTCTGAATCGCCAATTTTCGATGATGGAATCGTCATAGTCTACGGAATCGACAACTTCTTCGACTTGAACTTCACTCTAACACTCACGAAATTTTCAGTCCTTGTACTCTTCCTCTCAACCGCCATGGCACACCCTCTAAACCCTAGCATTTTCGAGAACAACCTTGAGGTTGAAAACGAAGAAAAGTTGGAGCTGCGGTGGTGAGCAATCATTATTTATACGCTTTTGTGAGTTTTGTTGTGTAGTTTCTTTTGCGTGGTGGATTCAATTTTAACATTACCTGTTTTGAAATTCTATTATCAGTTTATATATTGATTGGGGTGGAGGGGTGGGTATATTTGGGAAGTTTAGGACCATATAGGGTAGATTAGTGATAGGATGGTATTTTTGTCTTTTTTTCAAAAATCAGGGTATTTTGTGGTATTTCCTCAATCCACTATAGGGTTAATTAGGCCCGGACTGTCATAATCATGACTATACCTCAAGTCTATGACCCACTTCTCCTGTTGGACACTCCGTCCTCCAAGAGTGGGATTAGAACGATGGGACTGTTAAATGGAATAGGAGCCGAGCTGCTTGGTTCTATTCTTGATTGGTCCACTCCGACTGTGAGCTCGACACACCAAGTTGACTCAAGCAAGTAGATATGTGCAGTTATAATATGCCAACAAGGTAGTCAAGTATAAATGAAAATTTCAAAAAAAAAAAAACGGTACAAGTATAAATATGTGAAAATTTGATACGCGGGCGTTTATTGACATTGGCGGTGTAATTATGTTAAATGTAGCTAATTATCAGGAGGATAACTAATCTTTGATGGCTTCGGTATATTATGTGGGAGATTTTCCTCATTGTGAGTTCAAATAGTTATAAGGCGAGGAAGGCCGTTAAATGCGTAAAATTCGGTAAGGGGTCCGTTAAAGTATGGGAATTTTTAAGAAATCTAAAGTTTTATAATTAAATATATACGTCAGTAAATACCAGGGCTATAACATGGGAAAATAATTAATTTGAGGTCCTTGAGAAAAAGAAAACTTTTTAGTAGCCCCGTTTTGGAAAAACTAGTATTTATCGGGTTTGAAATCGAATAAGTATTGATTTCGACCTCGGAAAAATATAAGGTCAGTTTCTAAATTCTCTAAAATGTCCAAAGAATCAGTTTTTCAAAGGTTTTGGGGTCAAGTTTTTGATAAATTCCGTTTTGGTCCTCTTTTTGGTTGAAATTGCCATTTTGTCCCCGAATTAAAAATATTTGGATCTCACTAACCGGAAGGGCTTTTGATGTGATTCCAATTTTAAAATATTACTTATTTCATAGGGTTATTGGGACAAAAACAGTTTTGAAAAAAAGTGTTAGTTTAAATCTCTTAACTTTTGAAAATTCCATTTCTAGTCCAATTTTTGAGATTTTGCTCTTAAGGCTTATTTGTGGTCTATTTGTTAGGAAATTTGAACCATGGGTTCAAAATATTATAAAACTAAGATTAAATACTTTTTACAAGGTACATGGGCTTTATAAGTCCTAGAAATTTCATTTTGGTCCTTGAGTTTGGTATTTTACACTTTAGTCCTCAAGTTTTCAAAAATTGTTTTTCTTTACTCAAAACACTTTGATTTTTAGAATTTATTAAAAATATGAGTTTTTCAGTTATTACAAGTTAAAAATTTCGAAATTTACAGAGGGGTCCTGTACAGTTTCAAAAATCTCATTTTAGCCCTTAAACTTTTAAAATTTCTACAATTAAGTCCTTAGGCTTTCAAGGGTTGGTTTTTATCATCTCAAAACCTTTAAAACATTATTATTATATTTAAATGTCATATTTTAAAAGTAGTACAGTCCCAATTTCGATAATTTACAGAGACATCCCACATTTGTATATTTTTGCATTTTAATCCTCCAATTTTACCAATTTTGCATATAAGGTCCAATAGTGTAATTTTTCATTTATATTCAAAATTTACAGAATATAAATCGAATAAAACATAAAATTTCGAGTACATAGGCATGCATTAACATATCATTCAAGAATTCATCAAATAAATCATAGATTTGTACATGCATGCACCTATTTTTGGAAAATTGAAACTTTAAGCATAATTTTTTGAAATTGTTGGACATATCAACTTGAAATAAACATGCAATACATATTTTCATATATCATACTAATTTCAATGTATACATGCCAAAATTTCAAAATCACTTGAGTTTTGTAAGGAATTTTCCACCCATCTTATGTAGTTTTGGTTGATGGGTTTAGAATTTGTATTTTCTCACTTTCTCTTGAGAAATTCGAACTTCACCAATAAGGCAGCCCCTAAGTGCCAAATGTTTCAAGAATTGGAGTTAGAATATGAAGATTTTGAGGTAAGGAGGAAGAAATTAGAATATAAGGACCAAGAATTCTACACTTACCTTGTGGAGTTTTGTGATTTGAGCCTAAAATGATGAACTTTCTAGCAGCTTCAACACCTCTTAATCAAGATCCATGTCAGTCCCTAATTTCACCTTAACACATTTTTTGGTGTTAAAATTTGGAAATCCAAAAGAGAAATGGAAAAATAGTACTAATTAATCACAATTCTGACCTTGTGTTCTTGATTTCTAGGGATGACTTGAAGGTTCTCTTCAAGCTTATATCCAAGTCTTGTTCTTCCTCTAATTCTTCAAGATTTGGGCTCCTAAGTGTACCTCAAATAGGAAAATTCACCAAGTTAGAAGATGAAAGAGATAAGCTAAAAGAATTCAAGAAGACAAGATGTTGATGAAGGAACAAAAATTTTCTTACCTAGGCTTGATGATTTCGGCCTCAATGGAGAAATGAGGGAGGATTCTTGTGTTTTATTTGGCTAAGTGTTGAAATAAGAAGATAGGAGATGAGAGTAATTGGGGAGATTCTTGAGAGAGGTATAGGGGAAGAAGGAAATTTTGTCTTGTTTTTCTTGTGCTGGTCGAAAATGTGAGATGGGGGGGCGGAGGTGATTTGGGTTTTGTCTTGTGTTTTGTTAGTTTCATGGGGGGCATCTAGCTTGGTCAAGGTATGGGCTTGAGGGAGGATGGGGTGTTGAGAGGTTTGAGAAGAATGTTTGGGTTAGTGGGAAAATGTGGGAAATTGTGGGGGAAAGAAATGAATAGAAAATTGGTGTAGGATTTTTGGTATTGGTTTTGTGTAATATTGTATATGTGTATAAGATTGGAGATAAATTTCTACACCCAATTATGTTCATGGCCGTCCACCTCTAGTCCATATATGGTTTCCATATTTTTTTTTTGGTCCCAAATCAATTCTCAAAAATTTAATAGCGATTCCCACAATCACTTATAGGTATCATAATCACTTATTCTAAATCAAATTCTTATTCCTATATGATATAAATCAATTAGTGAAATAGGTCCCATAAAATTCTAAGGTGTCTAATAATACACAAGTAGTAACAAAGGTGATCAATAAACATACAATTTAAAATTAAAATAAAATGACCAATAATTAAACAAGTAGTTGATCAAATAAATAAAATGGTAATAAGACGTGAAATATTATTAACAATGATCCGTCAAAATGACGCGTTAAAAGTAGTCGCGAAAAATACATAGTCTTCCAACGACGTCTGTTACATGCTTGTATACGATTGAAAATCGAGTGGCTTCACACTACCCGTCTCACGGATAAAAATCTGTGAGACGGTCTCACAAGAGACCGTCTCTACTAAAATTATGCATTGGGGCTGCGCCATTGGACATCAATTTGTATATTCATGTATTTTTGACTATTTATGATACATATAGTTGTTATTTGGGTTTTACTCATTTCTGCATATTTATATAGAAATGCATTTAAGTTGATTAAATTCAATTAAAATATTTATTTTAATTGCAGAAAATATCTTAAAATATGTATACACATATTATATATATTACATATATTCATATATAACATTATATATATTTATGTACGAAGAAATTAAATTTATATATGTATATAAAGAGAGAGTAGTCTAGGAATAGTAACAAAAAAATCCCGCTCATTTCACCTTTACAAAACTTAAAAAATGTTGAACTATTATTAAAAAAGATTTAAAAATAAAAAAAAGTAATTTAATTCTGTCAACAACATGCAATAAAAAATGACATGATTTTGTGTGTGTGAAGCCCTCGATTTTTCGAGCGTGTATTTATTTCATTTATCGACTATGTATTAATTTTGTATTAGTCATGACTACTTTATCGCGTCACTTTGACATATAGATGTTAATAATATTTCGCATTTTATAGTATTCATTTATTTGATGAACTACTTATGTAATTATTGATCATTTATTTCGCATTTTCTATTATTGTTATTGTGCATTTATTAGACACCTTAGAATTTTAAGAGACCCATTTATTTTAATGACTTACATCCTGTAGAAATAAGAAATTGATTTAGAATAAGTGATCATGAGACTTATAAGTGATTATGGGAATCATTATTAATTTTTGGAGATTGATATTATACACCTATTATCATCAATATTGGGACAAAAAAACATATATGGATACCACATATATACTAGAGGTGGACGACCATGATGTATTTTAGGTGTAGAAATACCTCTCAATTCTTATACACATACACAATACTATACAATTATACCCAAATATCCTACACCACAATTTTAAATTATTTTTTTCTCCCAACAAATTCCCACTACTCCAACATTCCCCTCATTTTTTCCCCAACACCCATACTTGTCCATACATTTGACCATCCTCTTGTTCCCCATGCAAACAACACCATGCAAGACTTCAAAAAAATTTCCACCCCTCTCTTGAAGTGATCGGCCATATGTCCTTGTTTGTGCAAGACTTAACTTCATTTTTCACCAACTCATCTCCCTCTCTTACTAACAATCCTCATCCTCTCTAAAATTTCCCAACTTCTCTCTACATTCATCTTCTTCTTTCTCTTCTTCTTAACACTTACCCAAAAAAAAAATACAAGAAACTCTTCCTTCTACTTCTAAAAAATTCGAAACTTATGCTTACAAGGTGAGAAATTTTCATCTTGTTCAATCTTTCTCATATTCTACAAGCCTTCTTACTTCCTCTAATTGTTTAATTGTTTATTTTTTTGAGGTACTTAGGAGCTCAACTTGCAGAACTTAGAGTTTTGAGACCATCTTTAAGAGGAACTTAAGATATATTGAATATATTGGAGTACAAGGTAAGAAAATTGGGTTGTAGCACATTTTCTTTCTTCTTCCTCTTAATTTCGAATTTTGACCCCCTATTTTTATTTTTGGAGAAATATGGGCTGACCTCAAGGGATTTATTTGAGGGTGAACAAGAAGTTATATTTTGAGACCTCTACTTGACACACAGTATCCACTACACAAGGTATGTGTAGTATTTGATCTCTTCTTCTTCTTCTTCTTCTTCTTCTTCTTCTTCTTCTTCTTTTTTTCTTCTTGTTTTAATCCTTCATTTCTTAATCCATTTTTTTTTTATATTTCTTGACTTAGGGGCTGACCTAAGTGAACTTTTTATCAAGTGGTGATTTTACCCTTCTTTTTCACCAACACAATTCATTAGACTAGGTGGGTGGAAAATCTTTTAAATCTCCTAAGCAATTTTCGAATGCATGTAGTATTTCTTGAAAAACTTGATATATATATATATATATATATATATAGGATATACTGCATGTACATTTCAAGTGGTGAATTCCAAAAATTCCCAAGTGATGTTCAAAATTTCCAATTATTGCAATTTAGGTGCATGCATGTGCAATTTATTACTTTATATGATAAATTCTTGTATGATATGTATATGCATGTTCATGCACTTTAAAATTCATGTATTATTTGCCTTATAATCTGGAAAAGTCGAGCATAATTGGTTAAATTATAATTTTTGGACTTAGAATGCAAAAATGGCAAAATTGGTGGACTTAATTGCAAGAAAATGAAACTTAAGGGACCCCTCTTCAATTTTTTATTTTTGGGACTCTTCAATTTTTTATTTTTGGGACTGTACTCAGGTTTAAAAATGATATTTGGACATCTTATTAAAGTTTTAAAGGTTTTGAGAAAACAAAAACCAACTTTTGAAAGCCCAAGGACTAGTTTGTAAAATACTTAAAAGTTTAAGGGCTAAAATGTAAAATTCAAAACTGTACCAGACCTACTTTAATATTTTGAAAATTTTAACTTTTAGGGACTGTAAAATACATATTTTAAATGTATTCCAAAAATCAAAGTATTTTAAGCCTAGAAATAAAATTTTGCAAAATTGAGGGACCAAAATGTAAAATACTAAACTTGAGGACCAAAATAAAATTTCCAGGACTTATACAGTCCATGTACCTGGAAATACACCTTTAACTATAGTTTTATGATATTGTAAACCCATGGTTCAAATTTCATAACAATTGGACCCCTAATAAGCCCTAAAGGCAAAAACTTAACTATGGGACTATAATGGAATTTTTAAAGGTTAAGTGACCTAAACTTGCCCCTTTTAAAAACTGCTTTTGTCCCAATAACCTACTGAACTTAGTGACATTTTATAATTGGAATCACATTAAAATCCCTTCCGGTTTGTGAGATCCGATTATTTTAAACTCGGGGCCAAAATGACAATTTTAACAAATTTAGGGCCAAAATAAGAATTTTCCAAAACCTCAACCCCAAACTTTTGAAAACATGAATCTCTAAACAATTTGGAGAATTTAGGAACTAATCTTATAATTTTTTGAGGTTGAGACAAAAACTTATTCAATTTTAAATCCCAAAAGGACTAGTTTTTACAAAACGTGGCTAATTGTAAAATTTTCTTTTAACAAGGACCTCAACTTAATTATTTTCTTTTCTTACAGCCCTAGTACTACTGAATTGTATTTATTATTTATAAAATTTGGTTTTCACAAAATTCCCTTGACTTAACGGATCACCTTGACCGGTTAACACGTGTTCGCGGGGCGACTTCCTCGCCTTGTGACCTTGAATTACAATGGGGCTTATGTCCCACTTAAACTACCAAATCATCGAAGATTAGTTACCCTCCCGATAATTAACTTCATCCAAATTACTCCACCAATGCCGATAAATGCCACGTGCAAATTTTCGCATAATTTACTTGAACCGCTTCCCTGAATTAATTTACTCGACTACCTTGTTGACATACTGTACTTGTGATTATATTCTTGCTTGAGTCAACTTGGTGTGTCGAGCTCACAGTCGGGATGGACTCGTTGGGGATGGAACGGGCAGCTCGACTGCTATCCCCTCTCCGGCCCCATCATCTTAATCCCACAATTGCGACGACGTGTCCAATGGAAATGGGTCGTAGTACTTGAGGTATAATCGCGATTATGACAATCCGGGCTTAGCTAGCCCCACTGTAATTTGTCGTGCCTATGGAGCGATAAGGTGATAAGTCTTGGACCATCTTGCTTGGAGAGTTACAAGGAAGAACGAAGGAATCGCTGTCTGATCCACACAATTCTGGAGTTACATGGACCCGAATACTTGCTTGGGTTGGCGCTACATTTAGTACGCAACCACTACCTGTCTTGCTTGAAATCACATAGTGCTTGTATGTACATGAACTCTTTCTTCAAAACCTTATAAATATATTATTTTTATATATATCATGTTTCTTGCGAACTGTGTGTGATACACGCATCATAACTCACGCATTTTTCATACAACAATTTTCTTATATTTATATATATCGCCACACTCGCACATGATCACTCACCCACAGAGAATTTTCGTCTCACCCTCTCCTATTTTGAAACGGCCAGATGAAGAGTTTGTCGACGACGCTGATCAAGCCACGGAGTGATCTTTCCGTGCTTCGACCTTGGGATTTTTATTTACTGTTGCTTGGACTTCTCTTTGAGTTTAAGTTGTGATTTAAGGGCGTAGGACCCTTTGAATATTAAGTTTATGTTTTAAGTTATGTACTTTATGTAATTTTGGATGTTGATGTTGGGATAACTTTGTATTTCCGCTACTTTTAACTCTATCTTAGTTGGATTTATGTTGATGTTTGACTAGATTGTTTGGTTTATTTCCGTTTAAATTCTGGATCGTCGTCACGTTCCCGTTTGGGGCGTGACAGATTAGAGTGTCATCAAAGCTCGGCTACTAAGTGTTAGATAAATGTTTTTATCATGATTTTGATTATTTTGTTCGATTTTGTTCAAATAAGTTTTTAAACCAAAACAATGTCCCTAAATATTGTCTAAATATTTCCGATCGACTTAAAATGTTTTTACTATTTTTCGGAGTATTATTTGGAGTTTATTTTCGATAAAAAATTGGACAACACATTTGTTTCAGGCTCGACCGGTCGCCCTATAGGGCAACCCATACCTGAGTTGAGTTTTGAAACAGAAAATGGGACGTAGAAAAAAAAGAGGGAAGGTGACCGGTCGACCAGGTGGTCGACCGGTCAGGGCGACCGGTCGACCCCTGGGCGACCGGTACCTGGGAACACCTCTTTTGGTTCAGTCTTCTCTGTTTCGATTTTTTATCAACCCCAACCGGTCAAGACCAAGGGCGACCAGTCGCACCCCCTCTCCGACCGGTCCCCCTGTGTAAAAATAGCAGGAATTTAATTTCAATCTTATCTCTTCACGACCGGTCGCACCCCTTGTTTATCAGCAAACTATCCGTTGCATTTTTAGATAATTTTTCCCTATTTTGTGGGATTGATTTCTAACAGCTATATTGATGATTTTAAATGGTTTCTTTTGCAACAAATCACTCCCCAAGGAGGAGCCTATGTCTGAAAATGAAAGCCAAGTCCTCTCCTATAAATAGAGGCTTCATTCAAGCAACAAGACACAATACTCTACACAAGCAAAGAGTAATCAAGCAAACACTTTCATATATCTTGTTGTATTAGCCTTAGCACTTTCACTTGCACAAATTTGAGGTCTAGGCTTTCAATTCTTGATTACACTTGTACTCATATTGTATCAATCATTATTGAGTTGTAATCTTGATTTTGGTCATCATTCAACACAAGACATCCTTGTGAGTATTCTTGTAGTGAGAATACACTTGGGTGATCTAGGTGATAGGTGTTTGAAGGTTGTGGTAATCTTCAAAGGTGTTGTAAGAGGGTTGTGGTAATCCTCAAGGTGGTGTAAGAGGGTTGTGGTAATCCTCAAGGTGGTGTAAGAGGGTTGTGGTAATCCTCAAGGTGTTGTATTAATTTTTGGTAAATTAATAAAATCTTTTTTTCTTTTTGAAATCCATCCCGGATATACTGGGGTGGTAGAGGATTAGGCCCTAGGTGGGTTGAACCTCTATAAATCGAAGTGTGCTATTTAATTTCCGCACTTAGCATTTCATCTTTGCTTGAGTTTTTCAAAAAAGAGGGCAAAATCTGAAAAACCGAGATAATCTATTCACCCCCCCTCTAGATTATCATAGCCACTTGGACTAACAGTAAGATGGAAACTTACACCGAGCTGGCCCAGGATAAGACTCTCGGTCTGTGTTGGGTAGTACCGTGACTTGACTATTTAAGCTTGAATTTGATTTCATAGGGACATAGACCCGATATTAAGTTTGATGATACATTATGGAGAACCATACCGCTAATGTTTAGACTGAGTTAATAATTTATGTACTTGGAGATTCCATAGTAATTGTTGTCTTAACTTAGTTGATTCTTGACTAGTTTTGCTTGTTCTTCTCTATCTTCCCATTTATACTCGTCTGATGAACCCTAGTTGTGTTTTGACCAGGAATGGAGCCAGAGATGCCGACTTGGTCGACGATTTGGGAGGCTTGCGTGGAGCGAGACTATCATGAAGGAATGGCGATGCACTGGCACCAGGAGTTCATTCGGGCCAATTCAGAGTTGCAAGAAGAGTGCAACCGCGTGCGGGGACTTGAACACCTCCTGGCGAAGAGCCAAGAGGACAAACACTCCTTAGTTCTGCTAGCTAAGGATCGCAAGGACACTATGCGAGGACCAGATCCAGCTACTCCAAGAATGCATGGACGGCATGCGAGCGAAGATAAAGTGTGCCAGTGATGGACAATACAAATGGGAGATGGATGCACATATGTCGAGGGACACGATCGATCGCCTCGAGGAAACCCTTATTTAACAGATGACTGTCATCCAGGACCTCACAGAAGCCCTGGTTCAGAGGGACGCGCCTTAGAAGCTGCTCTCGCAGCTAACGCCCCAGCACCGCCACCGCCCGAGGCGGAACTGGAAGCCGATCCAGAGGCAGACGATGAAGAGGATCCCAAGGAGGATCCCGAAGATTATCCAGCAGAGTCTGAAGAACCGGACGAGGCACAGGAAGCCGCTCTGTTGGAGGACGCACCGACGCCCGATGAATGGCCCAAATTTGCTGACTGGCCAGATGCTGAGGAGTGGCATGAACTAGAACCGATCGAGATCATTAACATCGAGGATGACAGTGATGACGACAACACTGTTACCGAGTAGTTAGGATTTCATTCCTTGTGTTGTATTCGAAGTGGTACTAGATGTTGTATTTCCGGATTTCATTGTATTGTTGTTGTACGATCTTATTTCCATTCGTGTACTTCGTATTTTGTATTAATGGATATGCCTTTTCTCTTACTGTTGATTATGTGTCTTGTTATTATTGCTTTTGGCATGTTATGACTCGTATTACTTCTGATCATTTAATGTATTCATTTATGTTATGATTTGCAACTAACGCTTTGTGATATAGAATGGACGAACATAGGGAATGTGGTAGACCCCGCCGAGTTCCACGAGAAGACGCAGACGTCCCAAGGGACCGTACCCCTTCACCCGAATCGCCACCACCTCCTCCCCCAGATGCGGGAGAGAATCTGACTACTCAGGCACTACAACAGATATTAGTTTTCATGAGACAGCAAGCAAGCACCTAAATAGAATGCGCCAGAACCCGCCCGGGAGGCAAATAACTGGGTATTAGAATGATTTCTGCGATTTGTTCCGTCAGATTTCTTGGGAGAGCCAGACGATGTGAAGGCGGAAGATTGGATCGAGAAATTAGAGAATGTATTCAATGCTCTACAGTACTCAGATGAGCAAAAGGTGTCTCTTGTTGTATTCAGGCTGGAATCTACAGCGAGAGATTGGTGGAGATCAGTGGATAGAAAATGGATCCAAGACAGGGTGGCCAGAACTTGGGAGAACTTCTTGGCCGAGTTTAATGAACAATATATTCTGCAAGTTGTAAAGGAAGCACGTAGGGACGAATTACACAGATTGAGACAGGGAAACATGTCGGTGGCTCAATATGAGTCAGAATTTCATCGATTGTCCAAGTATGCTATGGGGACAATCAGTACTGAGGAGGACAAACTGTATAAGTTTACAAGGGGACTGAAACTGGAACTCCAGAAACAACTTTTGACTATTGAGTTGGTGACATATTCAGCTGCGGTGAAGGAAACTCTCCGTATCGAGTCAGGACTGCACCACATTGGATCAATTCAACAAAGCAGGCCTTCGAACAGTCTTAAGAGGCCGGTTATGGGGCAACCATCTAAGCAGCCTGTCAAGTTTCAAAAGGGAACAGTTGGATGGACGGATAAAGGAAAGGGACCAGTTCAGGGAAAACAGGGACAGACATGCCCGCATTGCCAGAAACCAGGACATACTGCCAATGATTGTTGGCGCAAGCAAGGGAAGTGTTTGCATTGTGGCAGTAATTAGTACCAGTTGAAAGATTGCCCGAAGTATGATGACAGAAACAAATCGGCGCAGCCACAGAGGCCGCGGAATGGTCAGGAAACTGGGCGAGGATGCCCGCTCGAGCGTTTGCACTAGCTGGACATGAGGCTCCAGAGGCAACAAATGTGGTGGAAGGTACGCTTCTAATATCTGACCACTATTCTCAAGTACTGTTTGACCCTGGATCATCGCATTCATTTGTCGCAACGCACTATGTACAAAAGTTGCATGCATGCATGGAACATATGCCTGTATGTCTAGAAGTATCAACTCCTATGGGCGCAAGCCAATTATCAGATATTATCTATAATGCATGCGAAGTTAAGATTGATGAGATAAACTTCTCTGTTGATCTGATCTTACTACCTATATCCGAATATGATGTGATATTGGGAATGAACTGATTATCTGCACACCATGCACAGATGGACTGCCATCGCAAGTCCATCAAACTATGCGAACCTGGAAAGCCCGAAGTGGAAATTTTGGGAAGGGCACGAGTCAAGATTGCCCCAATCATTTCTGCCATGAAAGCGAGAAAGGCAATCGCTAGTGGGGCACGAGGGTACTTGGCGTTTATAATCAACAAGCCCAAGATAGAGATACAAATTCACCAAGTGCCCATAGTATCGGAATACACGGATGTATTTCCACAAGAACTCACCTCTGTCCCTCCAGATAGGGAAGTCGAGTTCACTATCGAGGTATTATCGGGAACCACCCCGATTGCCATAATGCTGTATAGAATGGCTCATATAGAGTTGCAAGAGTTGAAGACTCAATTGTAGAAGTTGATCGAAGTGGGATTTATCCGACCACGTACGTCCCCGTGGGGAGCACCGATACTATTCGTCAAGAAGAAGGATGGAACATTAAGGTTGTGCATAGATTACCGCGGTCTTAATAGAGTGACCATCAAGAATAAATATCCCCTCGCGAGAATTGATGAACTGTTTGACCAACTTCAAGGAGCGATGGTGTACTCGAAGTTTGATTTGCAACAGGGATACTACTAGTTGAAGATCCGTGAAGAGGACATTTTGAAAATGGCATTCCAGACCAGGTATGGACACTACGAGTTTGTAGTAATGCCATTTGGTTTGACGAATGCCCCCGCAGCATTTATGGATCTGATGCATCGAGTCTTTCGGCCTTACTTGGATCAGTTCGTAGTGATATTCATCGATGACATACTCGTGTACTCTAAGTCTAGAGAAGATCACGAACGTCATCTGAGAATCATCCTGGAGACACTACGAGAGCATAAACTGCATGCCAAGTTCAGCAAGTGTGAATTTTAGCTTAAGGATGTCGCATTCTTGGGACACATAGTATCCAACAATGGAATTGCGGTAAATCCTTCGAAGGTACAGACAGTAGTTGAATAAAAACAACCCGAATCAGTAACAGAGATCAGAAGCTTCTTGGGATTAGCTAGATATTATCGAAGGTTTATCAAGGATTTCTCCAAGATAGCCGGTCTACTCACTCGACTGACCTAGAAGCAAGTCAAGTTTGAGTGGAACGACATGTGAGGCTAGTTTCTAGAAAATGAAGAAATGACTTACTACAACTCCAGTCTTAGCCTTTCCGAAGGGAATATAGGGCTTTGCCATTTACAACGATGCATCAATGGAAGGATTGGGAGCAGTACTCATGAAGGAAGGAAAAGTCATTGCTTATGCATCACGGAAGCTCAAACCGTATGAGGCCAATTACCCAATGCATGACTTGGAATTGGCAGTGATAGTATTGTGTTAAAGAAATGGAGACACTATCTCTACAGGGCGATGTTCACAGTTTTTACAGATCATAAGTGCCTGAAGTATCTATTCTCATAGAAAGATCTCAATCTGAGGCAACGGAGATGGATGGAGTTAATTGAGGACTATCATTTTGATATTCAATACCATCCCGGAAAGGCTAATGTAGTAGTCGACGCCTTGAGCAGAAAGGTGAGTTTAGCTAGACTAATGATTCGGGAGTGGAAATCATTAGAAGAACTGAGCATTTGGGATCCGACGAGAACCAATACTTAGATTACATGTGCCAACATTTCAGTTAAACCCGATCTACTGGATGAGATCAAAATAGCACAAGAGAAGGACGTACACCTCCAAAAGCTGAAAGAGAAGATACTTAAAGGAGAGAGACCAGAATTTTTGGTACCCGAAGATGGGATTATAAGATTTAGAAATCGAGTGTGTGTACCAAATGATGATATAATAATTTGAAAAGAATGATGATTGAATATTTTAATTGAATATATAGATATTATATTTGTAAGATTGAGGAAGACAATGGAAATATTTTAAGTAGATAAAGTTGATATAAGATAAAAAAATTTTGTAGGGTAGTGTATAGGGTTGAGAATTGAAATTATAGGTTTGAGATGTTGTTTTATGTGAAAAATGGTGGGTAAACAAACATGATTCCATTTTTATGAATAGTTGGAAATTGGAAATGGTGGTTTGGAAACATAAACAAACAAGGCCTAAGATTTAGAAATCGAGTTATTGATATACTATACATCCTTGAGGAAACAAGTTGTATAAGTTTTGTAGCTGAATTATTGGTGGGTAAACATGAAGAACTAGGTAGCAGAGTTCATTGTGAGATGTTTAACTTGTCAACAAGTAAAAGCAAAACTTCTTACCCATCAAGAGGAGGTCATGATGCTATATGGGTAGTTGTAGACCGACTCACGAAATCCGCACACTTCTTACCCATCAAGAAGACTGATAGCTTGCAGAAACTCGCACAGACGTATATCCGAGAAATCATTCGACTGCATGGAGTACACATCAACATAGTATCGGACAAAGACCCGGGTTTGTCTAAAGATTTTGGAAGTTCCGGTACGAGGAGTTGGGTACATCGTTGAGTTTCAGCACATCGGCGCATCCATAAACTGATGGACAGTCTGAGCGAACAATTCAAACTCTGGAGGATATGTTGCAAGCATGTACATTGAATTTCCAAGGAAGTTGGGACTCGCACTTATAGTTGGCTGAGTTCACCTACAATAACAGCTTTCAGGCCACAATTGGGATGGCACCCTACGATACACTTTATGGGCGGAAGTGTAGATCCCCGCTACATTGGGAGATTGATGATCAATGGACTCCAAAGGGAAAACAAAAGTCAACATCGATTCCAAAGGTTGACTTAGTTCAGGAGGCCATGGAGAAGGTCAGATTAATCAAGGAACGGATCCGCATGACTCAGAGTCGCCATAAGAGTTACGCGTATAAAAGAAGAAAGGATTTGGAATTTGAGGTTGGAGATGAAGTATTCCTTAGACTCTCGCCACGGAACGTGTTAATCAACCTGAAGAAAGGAGGCAAGATGAGTCCAAGTTATGTTGGACCCTACAAGATACTACAGAGGATTGGAAAGTTAGCCTACCGACTTGAGTTACCGACACAATTTGCAAGAATGCATGATGTATTTCACGTCTCGAGGTTGAAGAAGTATCGACCAGATCCCGAGCATATCATCACACGTGATACTCCTCTTCTGATGGATAACATATCCTACACAGAGAAGCCGATTCAGATTATTGACCGGCAGATACGCCAGCTGCGGAAGAGAGAGTTTCCGATGGTTAAAATGGTGTGGTAGAACCATAACCGAGATGAAGACGCAACATGGGAGATAGAGGAAGACCTGAGGAATCAATATCCCAAGCTATTCTGAAGGGAATTTGGGGACCAAATTCTTTTTAGAAGGGGAGGATGTGAATCCCTTGATTTTTCGAGCGTGTATTTATTTCATTTATCGGCTATGTATTAATTTTGTATTATTCATGACTACTTTATCGCGATACTTTGACGGATAAATGTTAATAATATTTCGCATTTTATCGTATTCATTTATTTGATCAACTACTTGTGTAATTATTGATCATTTATTATTTTTTATTCTATGTTTAATGATTACTTGATTGATCATTATTGTTATTGTGCATTTATTAGACACCTTAGAATTTTAAGAGACCCATTTATTTTAGTGACTTACATCCTATAGAAATAAGAAATTGATTTAGAATAAGTGATCATGAGACTTATAAGTGATTATGGGAATCACTATTAAATTTTGGAGATTGATATTATACACATATTATCATCAATTTTGGGACAAAAAATAAATATATGGATACCCCATATATACTAGAGGTGGACGGCCATGGTGTATTTTAGGTGTAGAAATACCTCTAAAATCTTATACACATACACAATACTATACAATTATATCCAAAAATCCTACACCACATTTTTAAGTCATTGTTTTCTCCCAACAAATTTCCACTACTCCAACATTCCCCTCATTTTTCCCCCAACACCCATACTTGCCTATACCTTTGACCATCCTCGTGTTCCCCATTTAAACAACACCATGCAAGACTTCAAAAAAAATTCCTTTCCCTCTCTTGAAGTGATCGGCCATATGGCCTTGTTTATGCAAGACTTCACTTCATTTTTCACCAATTCATCTCCCTCTCTTACTAACAATCCTCCTCATTCTCTCTAAAATCCTCCAACTTCTCTCTACATTCATCTTCTTATTCTTTCTCTTCTTCTTAACACTTAACCAAAAAAATACAAGAAACTCTTCCTTCTACTTCAAAAAAATAGCATAACAGTTAAGGAAAAGATCTAAAGCAACGGCGGATGGGAATAATCAGAATGTTGTGGATAACAGATTTAACGAGGAATGCCCACTTGGGGCGAATGGACAGGATCGGATTGTGGAAAGGCCCACGAGAATGGCAGTTAGGGACTACTTCCAACTGGAAGTTAGTGGAATGTATGGGGGTGTAGTCCACCTGCCGATCAATGCAAACAACTTTAAACTAAAACCTGCATTGATCCAAATGGTTTCACAAAACCAATTTGGGGGTAGAGCCGTTGAAGATCCAAACACACATCTGGCACAATTCTTAGAGATTTGTGATACTGTCAAAATGAATGGTGTTTCTGAGGATATCATTCGATGCCGCCTTTTTGCATTCTCTCTGTGCGATAAGGCTAAGGGATGGTTATGCTCTCTAACACTACCCGTATCAAATTGGGCTAAACTAAGTCAGCGGTTTCTAGCCAAATACTTTCCCCCTAGTAAGACGCTGCAATTGAAATCTGAAATTGCCCAGTTTAGGCAGTTAGATGCAGATCCGTTATATGAGGCGTGGGATAGATTTAGAGAGTTGTTTAGGAAGTGCCCTCAACATGGATATCTCGATGTAGGTCCCAAGGGGTGTAAGTAAGGTTTAGAATGGGGGGTTGAATAAACCTTACCAACTTTTCGATTTTAGACCTTTTAAAAGATTACAGAGTTAATTCACAGCTAAGTCCTTGAGGGACAACTAAGTTAGTTAATCAGCAGAGTTAGCCACTCATGATTTCGATAAGATTTGTTGATAGAATAACTTTCATTTGTTTAGGCTAAACCTTAACTTGGCTGTGATGAATTTTTCAGCGGAAGACTTAACACCCTTGAATTTGATTTAACTTTGTTTTAACACTTGGTTTTAGCACTTTGTTAATTATCAGTTGGTTAGCAAATTATCAGCAGATATAAAGTATGTGTCCAGGAATGTAAATATGCTGAAATATAAATGACACAGGTAAATTTTATAGAGGTTCGAAGATGGGGTAATTCTTCTACTCCTCTCTTCTCCAACTCCTGGATGAATCCACTAAGTAATGATCAGAGTACAAAGTGGTTATCAGTCTAGAGACAAGTCTTGATCACGCAGCTGACATGCTCCTTGGACTCAGTTTGGAGATGCCTTAGTCACACAGCTGGCTTCTCGTCCGACTCGGCTTCTTCTTCGGGGTATTTTGCCTTGCTCACTGCTACTTCAGCTCACTTTCTCAAGCTTCTTGGATTTGATCACGAAGCCCTCCAATGACTTGAGATTGGTTCGACCTTGAACCTTCCTACAATCCTTCTTGGAAAGTAGACCCCTTTTGATTCTTCAAAAGTTTCCTCTTCAACAGTTTGAAGTTGTCTTTCCTTCACGGCTTGGTGTTGGATCGATTTCCTTCGAGATTTAGGCTTGAGGATTTTTCTTGAATAACTTGAGAATATTTTGTAGGTTACTGTATGAATGTTGTTTGTTATCTCAGGTGTTCAAGGTAACCTTTTCTCAAAGTGATTCCTCAGCCTTTTATAGTGAACTTTCAAAAATCTGCTCGTTGAAGATATATGCTAATTTTCAAAATGCACTTGTGTTCGTTGGCTTGTCTTTTCTTGGTCTTCAATCTTGAGATGTAGACCTTTCCTCGTATTAAATGAATGTTTAGCTTTTCAGGTTCTGACACGAGGTGCAGTGCTTCCCATTGTTTTATTCCTTTTGCACACTTCTGGGACTGAGCACTTTAAGACATGGCAGCATGGAAGTATTACTTATTTAAGTAATGTTCTTGACTTTTGTGCAACGGATTCTTTTCAGTTAACTCCTCTTTGCAGCTGCCTTTTCCCTAGGTGACTTGAGTCTATTCTAATGATTGAAAGACTCATCTATCACTTCATCTTGAGACATGGCTTCTTGAGTTGACTTGACTGACTCTTCATACAGTTGTATCACAACATATACTCCTTCAGTCGAGTCCTTGATCTTCTTTCTTGTCCACACTCAGTTGTTCCTCAGCGGAGTCTTCACTTCAGTCTTCAGTTGACTTCTTGTATTCGCAGGCATTGCTGACTTGACTCAGCTTGTTCAACCCTATCTGTTACAATACAAATTACAAGGAAAATGGGGTGCCAATTTTTTAGTCTAAGTTTTACATGGCATTCATCAAAATCTAAACAATAAATTTCCTAACAATTTCCCCCTTTTTGATGATGCCAAAACTTAAAACATACAAACAACAAAGACACATACAGTCAATGTAGTAACAAGAAATGTATGCGTAGAATCAATCTCTTTATTGATCATAACATTATTGTCCTTTACACAGCTGTTTACAATGTGTATCAGAGCAATCAGAGCATACTTATATCTACGCAAATTATAGACGTCTATGCAAAGATATATAAATTATAAATTTTTCATTTAATGTACAGAAAACTTACATGCATGTGTATTTACAACAGTAAAATACATGAATGGGTTAGCAGCAACATTTCATCGCCTTTTGCCTTTTTTTTTTCTTTTTTTCTTTGTCTTCTTCAGCTCTTTCTTTTCTTTTCTTCTTCTTCGCTTTCTTCTTTTCATATGCCTTCTTGACTTCATCTTTCCCTTTTCTTTCTTGTCTCTCTTGCCACAATTTGAGTTTGCCTCTTATTTTCTTCTTCGATTCTTTTGACATATTCAACATTTTTCCTCTCCACTTCCAGATTGGCTACTTCATCGTATCCAGCCCAGTAGATCCTTCCCTTCTTGCCTGACTCTATATATTCAATATTTTGGGTAGAGGTCTAGGTTTAAAGCCTCCACCTCCACCACTTCTTCCTCCTCCTCTGGGCGTATCTTGTGAGTCTTCTTCTTTTGAGACATATTCAACGCCTTTTTCGCACAACTTCAGACCTTTCTCACAGTACAAGTCCCAGGCTTGGGCTATGGACATGTTTTTAAAGTATCATTCGGATTCGAGTGTTTTGAATTCTTCAACTGATCTTGGCTCTTGTCCGTCATCTGGAATGGCATCTATATCTTTACCTGCCGAAATGCCTCTGAAATGTTTCAACATTTCTTCAACACGGGCATCCGTTCTCTTGTCGAGCTCGTCCATCTCTGCTTCTACAATTTTTCTCTTTTGAGACATAGGCACAGGAGTGTTGGAGCGGCAGAGTCACCGAAAGTTTGCTGATTATGCTAGATGTGACATGACCTTGCTGAGTGGTTTCAGCAAGCATTAAAGTCACATCCTTTGACCTTTCCCCCTCAATAGTTTTTCCCTTCTCCTTCCTCTTCTCATCAGCTGTCTCTTTCTTCTTCTCAACAGCTATCTCTTTCTTCTTCTCAACAACTGCCTCTTTCAACATCTTCAGGTATTCCTCTTTCTCAACAGTTGTCTCTTTCTTCTTCTAAACAGCTGCCTCTTTCAACATCTTCAGGTATTCCTCTTTCCCCTTTTTGGCATCATCAAAGGAGAGAGGAACCCCTGGAAACATCCCAGCAAACATGAAGTCCAGTCGGCTTATAGCTGAATTCTGCTTGGAGTCTGCTGCGGAGTATCTTTCAAATTCGAAATTCGGCGGGTGGCTTTGGACTCTTTGCCACGGTTTCATTTCGGCCATGAGAAAGCTGAATTTGGCATTCATATTCTCCTCAACGCACAAAGCTCCATTTCAGTTGTATGAGAGGCATGCATTCTGTCAATATTTTCCTGCATCCCCTGCTTCATGTCAGCATTATCAGCGCTCCAGACCAGCATTTTGTTGTACAATGCTTTAAAGTGTCTGACTTGCTCGTATCGCATTGTACTCTGCTGCTGACACCATTCCCTAATTCTGACCACTATCCCTCGCAAGTCTACTGTTAGGTTGGCATCCCTGTTGTCCAGTTGCATATCCAGTGAGACCTGGTGCCGTTCAATCTTCTCAATCTCACCAAGGATTGTCTTGAAGACTTCACGTACCTCAGCTGTCACCTCGGTTTCAGCTGGCGGCCAAGCAGCATCAAAGTCAAAATCTGTTGGAACAATTGAATCGAAGGGAATAACTGGATCAACTCTGATGTTGAAGCGTCTCTGCTCACGAGTTGTTTCTTCTTCAAGATCGGGCAGCTCTATCAAGAAAGGGAAGGTTTCTTCGAATGCATCATCACGTACATATGGAATTGATTCTACAGTTGGTCGTGCCTATGATGTGCCTGGTTGAGTCAAGCCTGCTGCAGCTTTGGGAGCCTACGCAGATGACTCGGTCTCAGCTGGGCCTTGTTGAGTAGATTGGCCAGCTGACTGAGCCTCAACTGTCTTAACAGCTTCGTCGGCCTTAGTAGATTCTGCTAAATGAATTTGCTTGTCCTCAGCTGCTTTTTCAGCGTCATCGGAGGATGATTGAACATGGGGGTTAGGTTCATCATCGAAGTTAAAAGTTTGACGAGCAGCTTTGAATTCTGGTTTGCTCGTACTTGGAAGAACATCCACAGCTGAGTCCTTTGCAGCAGGGGTGGACTCAACTTCGTCTTCAGATCCCAAGAATGTTGTATCAGGATTATCCTGGGAATCATGAAGAGCGCTGATTTCCTCTTCTGAGTCAGCAATGATGACTTGAGGAATGCTCTTTTCTCCTTGATTGTTACCCAGGGAAGTCTCAACCTCCCTTGGGCCTTCATTACCTCCTTCAGTCTCAACTGCAGCGAGGCCTTGTACATTCCCTTCATCAGACACAACTATCTTAGGGTCTTCTGCAGTGGCATCCACAGGAGTCTCAACTCCTTGGATTGCACTTTCATTGGCCAGAGTGTTAACTCCCAGGGCAGATCCATCATGTGCCTCGACTGCAACAACAACGTCCTCAGCCTGCAAAGCTGTTGGCACCTCAGCTGGGACAGACTCAACTGTCCGAGCTTCGTTAGTGACAACTTGTTGTTGTTCTTTTTCTTTTTCTTTCTCCACTTCGCCTCCTTCCTTTTTTGTGGAGTCATCTGCAACATCCTCCGACCTAGCTGCAGTGGAGTGAGTTTCCCGCTTAGCTGGTGCACCAGCTGAGTGACTGATGGTGGGGTCACTCTGCTCCAGACTCCCGGCAGCTTCCATTGAGTGCTCAGCCGTGGGGGCAGGTGGTAAAACACCTTCATTAGGGGTTGGCTCAACTTGGGTGCCCAAGTTCCCAGTGTCATCACCATGTCCCTTGGATCCATCCTCTGAGTGAACAGGGGAAGTGGTTGCAGCAATAACTGTGGCAATCTGCTGTACCACTCCCAACGGATCAATTTCTAGGAGAGATTTGGAGGACTCTCCTGGTCCTTCCATCATCTGTTGCTCGTGCATCAATTTGGATTCCCGCATGGCTTGCTGCATGTCGAACTTCTCCTTTGAAGCAGTAGGATCCATGTCCTCATCACTTCCCGAGAGCATATCAATGTGAGGATGAGTATGGTCGCTGGTTCTAGTGAGAGGGCATATATTTGCCTTCTCACGATATATTTCCTTTGCTTTGGCTTTTTCCTTCTCCTTGAAGATGTGGAGAATATCCATACAGTTATCTTCACTCAAGGCCTGAAGCACAGTGTTGACTCAGAGAAATTGCAATAGCTCCTATTCTTCTTCTATGAACTCAGGGCGTTCAAACTGCTGCCTTGAGTGACTCAGCTTCCACACCCTCCATTTGTGTAGACGGCGCTGAATGTCTGGGTACACAGGAGAAACAACAATCACATCATCATCTTCATCCTCTTCCTGTCCTTCTGTTTTAGGGATGGACGGTAATAAACTCTGCTGCTCTTCTCCTTCAGCAGCATCCGTGGCAGGTGGAGACACAGTTCTTTCAGTAGGGAATTCACCTGTCTCCGCCACTTCTTCTTCCTCAGTTGTTCTGTCCACAGCAGGGTCTTCTA
Organism: Rehmannia glutinosa; assembly: GCA_016081115.2. Taxonomy (NCBI): domain Eukaryota; kingdom Viridiplantae; phylum Streptophyta; class Magnoliopsida; order Lamiales; family Orobanchaceae; genus Rehmannia; species Rehmannia glutinosa. Next base: position 48,741,472 of record CM071924.1, on the reverse strand, counting down.
ATTGCCTCTGCTGAACATCCTCAGCAGACTTGGTTGTTTCTTCAATAACTTCTGGAGATTGCACTTCTTCAGCAGTCTCAGAGATTTTCTCCAGCTGAGGAGCAGACTCAGCTGTCTTCTCAAGCTCCAATAGCTTGGTGAGTCTTCTCCTTCTCTTGGTCCTCACCAGAGGAATTTCTGGTTCGAAGACTTCTTTGGGCTTCCTTCTCCACCTCGGCTGCGTGGGCAGGCGACTCGACTGCAGGGGCATGTGCGTCTTTCTTCTTTGCTGCAGGGGCAACTTTCTTCTTCGTAGCTGCAGGGACAACTCTCTTCTTTGGAGGGGAGGAATCAACTATATCAACAGGGTCAGCTGATTCCCCCTCACTGGTATCTGCCCTCTTGGCATAGGCTCTCTTCTGGGCGCCAGACAAGTTGGCTCTGAACATCTTCTTGTTTACATGGAAAGACTTTCCATGTCTAAGGGGAATGCCCTTAACCTCCATCAGATGGACAATAACTAGGCCATAGCCAAGTGATCCTCCAAAGGATCCGTCCTCCTTAATGGATTTGTTGCCAACGTTCTGGCAGAGTCTGCTGTATACGAATTCTGCCCAATTGATCTTCTTTTCTTCTATGATCGCAGCCATGACGATCAGCTTGGTTTTGGACAACTGATTGAAGCTTCCAAACTTCATGTCTACACCCTTAGCGACGATATCCATCAGTTTATGATAATCGTCCTTCAGCAGCTTCTTGTCAGCTGTGTAGACCACTTTCACAGCACACTTGGGTTTGGCCACTTCCTTCCATGCAGCAGCCAAGTTGACATCGGTTTCATATATCTCCGGCATGCCTTCCGACGGCAGTAAACAGTGCTCCGCAAGGTCCTTAGCACTGATTAATATGTCCTTGCGGTGGACGGAGGACTTAATCCCTTCGTCCTGCACCTCGGCGTTAACATAAAACTGGGCAACTTCTTCAACGTATGTCATTTGATACTCCATCGTGAGAAAAGGTTTGAGTCCAGATTTCTCAATTTTATCTGCTATTTTCTTCACAAGGGTTTCATTGGAACCCTGCTTTATCATCCCCTCAAAATCCACAGTTGATCCTGTGTGGATTTGCTTTGCGAGCTTGGTGAAATCATGTGTTGGTGCCATTTTTAGTGAGTTTTACCGAACGGAACTTGGTAAACCGACTTGAGAACTTGTAGGGTTTTCGAGAGAGAAAAGTTTGCTTTCTTTTGCTTCGGAAGATGAACAGTTTTGTAAAAGTGAGAGAGAGGATTGAAAACCGTATATAAGGATTATGAAAGAACGGGTTGTTGGATTTTAAAATATGATCAAGATCAATGGCTCAGATTTAGCACGTCACATTGCATTTAATTTCTCGCATTTAATGCGGCAGCATTTATATCCAATCATATGCTTACTGTGCAACTTTTGACTGTACCCGTCATTATTACGCTGACGTCATCCTTAAAAACATTCATGCTCATTAAAAACGACTGCGTTTTTGTCACTTAGCTAATAAATGACTCATCTGACTCCATAAATGACTCAACTCTTCTTCTCTCTATTCGTAAAGTGACTCAGCTGTCAGATAACTCGATACAGCTGACTTTTCGATACGGCTGATTCACTTTGCTGGTTCATGAGACTTGTTTTCTTTTCATCTTTTCACGTTCCATCTCTTCTCATTGAGTCTTCTGAGTGTCAACTCAACTCAATTAACCCTAGCTCATGCTTAAGCTCTTCAAATCTTGATTCACATAAGGGTTTGGTGAATATGTCAGCTAATTGTTTATCAGTTGAGATGTATTCCAAGGTGATGTCTTTCTTTTCAACATGATCTCTTATAAAATGATATCTGACATCAATGTGCTTTGTTCGCGAATGCAGCATAGGATTCTGAGTGATTGCAATAGCACTTGTGTTATCACACATAATTGGAATCTCTTTTTTTTCAATTTCATAGTCTCTTAGTTGTTGTCTCATCCATAAAACTTGGGCACAACAACTGCCCGCAACTATGTACTCTGCTTCAGCTGTGGATGTGACTATTGAGTTTTGCTTCTTGCTAAACCAGTAAACCAATCTGTTTCCAAGTTCCTGAAATACTCTTTCTGTCAACTCTACATCCAACATAGTCAGAGTCTGAGTAACCAATAAGCCTGAATCCACCTTCCTTTGGATACCATAGGCCAACTTCTTGGCATCCCTTCAAATATCTTAGGATTCTCTTAGCTGCAGTCATGTGGCTTTCCTTTGGTGCAAATTGGAATCTTGCACATACACCTACTGCAAAGATGATGTCTGGCCTGCTTGCTGTTAGATAGAGCAGTGATCCAATAAGTGCTCTGTATCTTGTTTGATCTACAGCTTTACCATTTGCATCCATGTCCATCTTGACTGATGTGTTCATTGGTATTTTCACAGAAGACTTCTCTTCCATACCAAATTTCTTCATTAAATCTCTGGTGTACTTTGTTTGACTTATGAAGGTTCCATCCTTCAGCTGCTTAACTTGAAGTCTTAGAAAGAATGTCAGCTCTCCCATCATGCTCATTTCAAATTTGCCTTGCATGAGGTTTGAGAACTTATCACATAGCTCTTTGTTTGTGGATCCAAAAATGATGTCATCCACATATATTTGAACAAGCAGTATACTCTCCCCATCTTGAATTCTGAAGAGTGTTCTATCCACTTTGCCTTTGGTGAATCCATTGTCAGTTAGAAATTGAGACAATGTGTCATACCATGCTCTAGGTGCTTGTTTCAATCCATATAGAGCTTTCTTGAGCTTGTACACCTTATCTCCAATGGTTTTCTGCTGAAAACCTGGGGGTTGCTCAACATAGACTTCTTCTTCCAACAATCCATTTAAAAATGCACTTTTCATATCCATTTGATATACAAAGAAGTTTTTGTGTGCAACATAGGCAAGAAACATCCTTATTGCTTCTAATCTTACAACATGAGCAAATGTTTCATCAAAATCTATTCCCTCTTCTTGGCAATACCCTTTGGCTACCAATCTTGCTTTGTTTCTTACCACAGATCCTTCTTCATTCATCTTGTTTCTGAAAACCCATTTTGTACCAATAACATTTTGATGGGTTGGTCTCTGCACCAATTCCCATACCTTGTTCCTTTCAAACTGATTCAACTCTTCTTGCATGGCTTGAATCCAATGTGTGTCATCCAATGCTTGGAACACATCTTTTGGCTCGATTTGGGAAATAAAACAAGTGAACATTGCTTCTTGCTGAGCTCTGGATCTGGTTCTCACACCATCTCTTACATCTCCAATGACAAGCTCTGGTGGATGGTCTCTCAGCCATCTCACATCAGGTTGAAGCAAATCAAGCGGGTTGTTGTCTCATGATTGTGTTGTCTTGAGCAGCTCTTTCATTATCATTTAGCTGCAGATTTTCCAGCTGTCTTTGAGACTCAACTATCTCATCTTCATCTTGGTTGATTTCTCTTGCTTCAGCCTCTACATAGGGACTCTTCTGCATGGTTGGCTGATTTAGCTTATCAGCTAACTCTTCAATATCTTCCCCATTCACATTAGGTTCATGAAAAACCACATGAATAGATTCTTCTGTGACCATAGTCCTCTTGTTCAGTACTCTATAGGCTTTGCTTTCAGCTGAGTATCCCAAAAAGATACCTATATCAGCTTTAGCATCAAAAGCCTTTAGATTATCTGTGCCATTGTTGTGGCTGAAGCATTTACATCCAAATATTCTAAAGTACCCAACATTTGGCTTTCTCCATGTCCATATTTCATAGGGAGTCTTTGTTAGCTGTCTATTAATCATGCATCTATTTTGAGTATAGCATGCAGTGTTTATGGCTTCAGCCCAAAATCTTTTAGGCAATCCTGCTTCAGCTAACATGGTCCTCGCAGCTTCCTTGAGAGTTTTGTTTCTTCTCTCTGCTACTCCATTCTGTTGTGGAGTCCTTGCTGCAGATAATTCATGAGCAATACCATTTTCAACACAATACTGAGTTATTATTATCCCATTGACAAACTCAGTTCCTCTATCAGACCTTATCTTTATAATGGTTTGACTCTTCTCATTTTGAACTCTTCTAATCAGCTGAGGTAACTTCTGCAAGGTTTCCTTCTTTTTGCACATAAAGATTGTCCATGTATATCTTGAATAATCATCCACCACCACTAAAGTGTATTTCTTTCCACTTATACTGGCTGGTTCAACAGGACCAAACAAATCCATATGCAACAGATGCAATATTCTTGTTGAAGATGGACTAGACTTCTCTTTGAATGATGATTTGATCTGCTTTCCCATCTGGCATGCATCACATACACTTTCCTTCTTATACACTGAGTCTGGCAATCCTTCAACAAGATGACTCCACAGTCAACTTGATTCGGCTGTACTCTTTGCTAACAGACAAGTGCTTGGTGTGGCAGTCGACCAATCTACCACATACATGTTCTTTTGTCTGGATCCTTGCAACACTACTTCATTTGATTCAGTGTCTTTAATTTGGCACACTCCCATATTGAATCCGACATTATAGCCCTTATCACAGAGTTGACTGATGCTTAACAGGTTGAAGTTGAGGCCTTCAACATATGCAACATCTGTGATTTCTAATCCATTTTTCTTGATGGATCCAATGCCTCCTATTTCCCCTGGAGCTTCATTTCCTCCAAATATGACTTTTGCGCCTCTAATTTCCTTGAATTTTGACAAATTTTTCTTGTTCCCTATCATGTGTCTGGAACAGCCACTATCCATGTACCAGGTTCCTTGGCACTCAGCTGTTCCTTGAACCTGCAATCAAGGAAATTAGTTTTTAGGTACTCATGCTTGTCTGGGTCCTGAGGGGTTAGTACTGTAAGATGATCCAACCAACCTATAGCCAAATGATCTGACTCTAAGAGGTTGCCATATATCTGTGCCATAATCATAACTCACCTTGGAAAATTGCTTGGGGGCTTTAGGCTCATACAACTGTCTCTTTTGTCTGTATAACTGTGTGTGTGTTTTAGCAATTCCCTTCTTTGGATAGTTGTGATATTTCTGAGTGTAGTGCATGGGTGCATATGTGTGCTGATGATAGCTCTTTTGCCTATGGAATGACCTTTGCTGAGTTCTAGGCCTTTGCCATTTGGGCTTATATTCCATAGGTCTTTGCTGATATTTTACATTATTCCAATCAACTTGGCTTGGGTAGTTTCTACCATTCCCATCATATGTGTTTTTTTGATAAAACTTCTGGGGTTTTTGGTAGCTCTGTTTATTCTTCATAGAGTACTTCCTATTTGGAGTTTGCTGAGGAACTCTGCTGGATTTCTTCTCAGCTGTCCTCTCAGCATATTCAACTTGCTGTTTTCCTTTTCCTTTATATCCAAGGCCAGTTTGTTTGTGATTGTGCTTTGGAGTGAATGTGGGTGCAACATTTGGTGTCTTGGATTTTTGAGATGCTTCATTACTTGAAGATCTTTTTTCCAAAATCACTCTGGGAGTTTGACTGTGCACAAAGGAATTGAATCCTATGCATGTCTTATCTCCACACTCTTTTTGGCTCATAATAAGGTCATCCAATGATTTAGATGCCTTTTGTAAATGATGCAATCACATTTTTGAGATCATTTTCCCTCTTTTCTATAGAAGCTATCTCTGCTATTAGTTTAGCATTCTCAGCCTTCAGCTCTTTGTTCTCATCAGCTATGTGACTTAGAGTACTCAGCTCCTTAGTCAGCTGTAAGTTTTGGCTTTTGAGCTGGTTGTTTTCCTCGTTTAATAGTGTGTGTGAGGATTTAATGTGCTCAAAGTCTTTCGTCATTTTGCCTAATGAATCATAAAGATCAGTGGGTGATGAAGTGTGTGTGTCACAATCAATATCACTAGAATCTGAGTGAGATGAGTTAGAGTGTACCTCATCTTCTTGGTCATGTTGATCTTGTTCTTTAGCCATTAGACAGATCATTGCTTCTTCTTCAGAATCACTTGAGTAGTCAGCTTCACTACTCTCGAGTCTGTTGCTTCTTTAGACTTTTGTCTCATTAGTCTCAAAGTGACCAACATAGCCCTTTTCTTTTCATGTCTTCTTTCTCTGAAGACTCTTCTTTCTTCTTCATTCCTGTATTTATTGACTACTGGATATGGACAGTCAATAGCAAAGTGTCCTGGTTGTCTACAATTCCAACACAGGTTCTCAACCCTTTGATCAGCTCTTTCCATTCTTGGGTTATCAGCTCTCTGATATTCAACCTTTTGATGCTCAGCTTTCTTGGGTGGCCTGTCTTCCTTTGACTTGGAGGGAGCTGAATGTCTCCTGGAGGATTCACCCTTGTTTCTTTTATAGTTCTTGTTGAATAACTTGTTGAATCTTTTAACCATCTGGGCAATTTCCTCCTGGTCAATGGCTTCCTTGACCTCAGCTCTCTTCCCATCCTTGACTATAAGTGCAACTGTTTTGGGTATAACTGTCTCCTTTTGATCTTTTCTTCTCAGCTCAAACTCGTAGGCTTTGAGGTCTGAGAATAGCTCATGATTGGATGTTGTTGTGAGGTTCATTGAATGTCTCAAGGCCATAACCTTCATTTCACATTCAGCTGGGAGGCTTCTCAGAATCTTCATACACATTTCCTTATGTGTATATTCTTTCCCAAGTGCTGATAGTTCATTTGTGATTTCAGTGAATCGAGCATCCAGTTGATCTAAGGTTTCACCTGCAAGCATTTTAAAATTTTCAAATTTTTGTACAACAACGGACAATTTGTTTTCTTTAATTTGCTCATATCCTTCACAAATTAAAGTTAATTTATCCAGATTTGTTTTGCAGTTTGACAAGATTTGACTTTGTTGAACAATGCTTTGTCCAAGGTTTTGTAAAGTATGTCCTTGGCTACATTGTCCAAGTTGTATCTTTTTATGTCCTCGTTTGTCCATTCGATCCTTGGTTTCTCTACAGGGTGGTCTTGCTTTTCAATGACTTATTCTCTTTCACCAAGTGGGCCGCTCTCCGTATAATCTAGTTGTGTTCACTTTCAGGATTTGCAGTGGCCCATCCTCTATCACTATCCACATTTCATCATGTAAAGCAGATAGATGAGCCTGCATACAAATTTTTCAGTCATCAAATTCTTCCATAGTGAACATAGGAATGCGTGTCAAATTTGCTTCCATGATAATAACTTTGCTGAATAAAATAACTTTTGAAAGAGCAAGTGTTAAAAATTTCTTTGAAAGATTGGAGAACTAGTTCAGTAACCAGTGCGGAAGGCTCAATGAACCAACTGCTCTGATAACACTTGTAGGTCCCAAGGTGTGTAAGTAAAGTTTAGAGGGGGGGTTTGAATAAACCTTACCAACTTTTCGATTTTAGTCCTTTTAAAAGATTACAGAGTTAATCCACAACTAAGTCCTAGAGGGACAACTAAGTTAGTTAATCAACAGAGTTAGCCACTCAACAGACTCGATAGAGCTTTTGATAGAATAACTCAGCTGTTTAGGCTAAACCTTAACTTGGCTGTGATGAATTTTTCAGCGGAAGACTTAACACCCTTGAATTTGATTTAACTTTGTTTTAACACTTGGTTTTAGCACTTTGTTAATTATCAGTTGGATAGCAAATTATCAGCAGATATAAAGTATGTGTGCAGGAATGTAAATATGCTGAAATATAAATGACACAAGTAAATTTTATAGAGGTTCGAAGATGGGGTAATTCTTCTACTCCTCTCTTCTCCAACTCCTGGAGGAATCCACTAAGTAATGATCAGAGTACAAAGTGGTTATCAGTCTAGAGACAAGTCTTGATCACGCAGCTAACTTGCTCCTTGGACTCAGTCTGGAGATGCCTAGGTCACACAGCTGGCTTCTCGTCCGACTCAGCTTCTTCACAGGGCGGCTACCTTGCTACTTCAGCTCACTTTCTCAAGCTTCTTGGATTTGATCACGAAGCCCTCCAATGACTTGAGATTGGTTCGACCTTGAACCTTCCTACAATCCTTCTTGGAAAGTATACCCCTTTTGATTCTTCAAAAGTTTCCTCTTCAATAATTTGAAGTTGTCTTTCCTTCACAGCTTGGTGTTGGATCGATTTTCTTCGAGATTTAGGCTTGAGGATTTTGCTTGAATAACTTGAGAATATTTTGCAAGTTACTGTATGAATGTTGCTTGTTATCTCAGGTGTGCAAGGTAACATTTTCTCAAAGTGATTCCTCAGCCTTTTATAGTGAACTTTCAAAAATCTGCCGTTGAAGATATAGGCTGATTTTCAAAAAGCACTTGTGTAATACCCGAGCCTCACACTGCTCACTAGGCCAATATAATTCATGCATTACATGCAGGTTATGTGCTATTTGCATAATCTTTTTGTTTTATGTGGCATGACTAGTTCTTTAATTTTGGAACTCACCTATGGTGTTAGTTGTCGGATTACTAATTTAAGTAGTTTAAAAAAAAGTGTATTTAGTGGTCGGACTATTAGATGCTATCTATTAAGTTACACGTGGTAGCTATTCAAAGAATTACAAGATTACACGTGGTAAATTTAGGGGTGAAATGTGGTAACGATGTGGGTACGGAGATATATAATATACAAATATATGAATAATATATATAATACATAAAAGAGAGTTGGATATTAAGGTATAACTTTATGTGTGACAATTGCAAGTGATATTGTAATAATCTGTATAACTTATATATATATATATATATATAATATAAATAATGAGTTCAATACTAATTATATATATATATATATGGATACTGTATTACGTGATAAGTCTGATCACTTGTTTATAGAATTAGTCAAAGTACTTATATAATATAGTATTTTTGGTTATATCTATATATTATAAACTAGTTCACATATAGGTAATTACTAATATGCCAATACCTAGTCTACACCTATATATATAGCTAAACCGTGTGCATGTGTGTAATAAAACATAGAATATATATATATATATATATGTCTGTATGTATATATATCAATCCTTAAGTCATGAATCAGCTAATTCATATAACAAAATATGAATTTTTAAAAGTTGACACTTATCAAATCGGTAACCGCCTTAGAAGACTTATTATGAAATCAAAACACACATGTAATCACACAATCAAAAGGGAACCGAGACGTCAAAGATAGGGAGAGTTCTTGGTGCAATAGAGGAGAAGACGACTAAGAAAAGAAAAAAAGGAAGAAGAAGAAAGGGGTAAGATATATCATGCGAACATAGCTCTACGAATTGGTAAATAAACTCCGAATCAACCTCTCTTTCATTTGGTTTAGTAATCATGATACAAAATAAGGCCTATCGTGATTTTATATGTGTTGAATATAGGAATTGCTTCAACTTAGTTTTGAATATTATCAATTAATTTGTAGTTAAGTTATAAGAAATGTTACTAGTTACTTTTAGAAAGAAATTTGTTGGATATAATCAGTAGGCATAAATTTCCAATTGCTCCAGTATATGTTTGTATGTTAAGAATTAAAGTAAAAATGGGTTTCTATTATAATATTTAAAAGCTTAGCGGTTTACCTTGTTAATTTAAGAATCGGGGTTTTCCATGAGATTTGGAATAGTAAATCTGGAGATGTAGAAATAGAAATTGATAGCTGATATTTTTACAGGTTGTCGGACATCTGAGGATAGGGAGGAGAGACATTTTAACTAAGTTCTAATAAATCTGAGGGAGTTTTAGATTCTCTTTTCTTGATCTTTTTGATCTTTCGCTTTGCTTCTTCTTTTTTTTTGGTTATCTGTTCTCATCTTTTTGATATTGTCCAGGTTTTGTTTCCGCCTTCAATGGCGGATTCCGGTTCTAGTCCGCCGGAAAATCCAACTCCGAAGCATGGGTCATATGCAGATGTGACAGCTTCAACTTCTCATCAATCCAACCTCCCTTTTGATCCAAAGAAAATCGTTCCAATTGGCATTCACGAGGAAAAAGATGGACAACAAGTTCTTGGTTTTTCCGCCTTGGAGAATGATCGTCTTGCAGAAACATGGAAACTCACTTTGATAGGTAAGTTCTCGTTCGCGATTCCTCACCCTAAAGGAATTGCTTCTGGTTTTTCTGCTCTGAATCTGAAGGGCCCATTTTCTTGGAGCTTTGCAAACCCTTCTCATATTATCATCAAATGACATCTGGAGGAGGATTACAATATGTTGTGGATGGGTACTATTTGGTCGTTGGGGGACTGCCCGATGCGAGTCTTTAAATGGACGCCACTGTTTAATCCTAAAATGGAAGCTCCTCTTGCACCAGTGTGGATTCGCCTTCCGGGGTTGCCTATACATTTTTTTGATCAGAATGCTTTATTTGCTATTAGCAAAGTGATAGGCACACCCCTTCAGGTGGACTCTCTCCGACAAAGAACACGATCCAGTTATTGTCATGGCCGGGTATGTGTTGAATTGGATTTATTGAAAGAGAAAATAGAAGAGATTACTCTTGAGTTTGCCGGTACCACACACAGTCAAAAAATCGTTTATGAACGTATCCCAGACTATTGCACTCATTGCCAGCATATTGGGCACATGATTGAAGGTTGTTACATGAACGGGAATAAACCTCGGCCTCCACCACCTGTTCGGCGCCCCCCTCCAAAATCTTCTTCTGTCGGTCAGGTTTCGAAGGGATCAAGAAGAAATTTTGAGAAGTGTAGGGGGCAAGTAGATATTTCTAAGAGTTCAAATACAGAAAACCCTACTCCTAACCCTATACGTGATGATAATCAGGTTATTGCTTCAAATCATGAATGGATTATGGTGCATAAAAAAGGGCCAAAAGAAACGGGTTTGGTTTCTAGGGAACTTTTGCATTTAGCCAGCAGGTCAAAACATACCTACTTTGAGTCTAGCCAATCGACATCTGAAGGTTCTGCTCCTAATCGATTTGCTATTTTAGAAGATGAGGTTTTTGAGCCGTTGGATGATTTGATACCATCTATGAAGGGTCAAGATAAGGTCAATTTGGACGATCAGACCAACCCTAAGTGTCTCAATCATTCTGTTCCAACTTTGTCTTCTTTTGAGAAGAATCAACAGTCGCATGGCATCAATACAGGTGTAGCACACGCTTCTGATGACACTTTTAAGGCCACTATAGAATGTCCCTTGGGTCCACCTCCTTTAATTGTACAAAAGGTTCAGTCTTTTGACTTGAATAATATTCCCGTTGGGCACCAAATTTTGTCAGATAATTTGGAAATAATTGGGCAAAATCATTCCTCTTCTTTGAATTTGAACATGGTCGAAATAGTGGGTGACAACATTATTAACGGCTCGGATTTTATAAGTGAATTGGCAGAAGGCGTGATTAAAGGGAATAATTGTGGTGCATTATCTGATAATATTCCCCATACAATTTCGAAATCTGCAGACGCTTTGAAGGACTTCAATGGCCAACTTGATGATAATTGGAATTTGCATGGTCCCACCTCTACACCTTTCCATGCAAAATCGCGTGCGGTAATTGAAGATTCTTAATCATTTTGACATTAATCTCAAGAAGATCGCCCATTCTTTACATTTTGACATTCTTGTTTTTTGATCATGAATATTTGATAAAAACACCTTTAATGGATTTGGTTACATTAGGATGGTCCGGCCGGATGAAGTGATCGCGTCGGCGTTAAAAAATCCGGGGGGTTGACAAGTCCGAAATCTCCAAAATAATAAAACAACTCTTCAAAGCCCAAGTATTTTTTGACTTTTGCTCACAAAATGCTAAATGTGATAGAGTTGCTATTTTTAACGTGGAATACGATTTATCTTGGTCCAACGTCATTTGCATGCGTGATTATCATAAATTGCCGATTTGTAACCGGAACCTATGGTTGTTTCAATTTACGCTATTTGATAAGCTTGGTTTATTTGATAATATTTGGGGATTAATGCGATGGATTTACATTTTGACATTGATGTTGACGTTAGAGGATTGGTGGCAATATTTGCTAAATGGATGGTTAGTGATGAGATGTTAGATTTTGCTTATATGATAAAAAATCCGGGGGGTTGACTTTAAAGTTATTTAATAAAACAACGGGGTGTGAGGGGCCTATCTTTACTCTGTGAGGGTGCCTATCCTCTTTCATTCTACTAATGGGCTAGAGGTGGGCTTCGGAGAGACTTGATAGGGCTTTGTATAATGAAAATTTTTGGGTGATGTGTTTACCTCCTCTATTGTTACGCATTTATCTCGTGTTCGCTCATCATGCTCCTTTACTCATATCTTGACTTTCGAGTTTGTACCGCATGTGCCTAGATTTCTTGATTTCCGAGTAATTTTCTAATCATATTTGGATATGTGGATATTTCACCATACTTTTTGCGGGTTGTCAAGGAAGCATGGGGACATCCCATTTATTTGACTTTTTTGGAATGAGGAGTTTGCTAGATACGATTTATGGGACGTGAAGTTGAATAGGGTCAAGCGCGGGGACTTTAAGATTTGGAATCACGAGAGGACGTTTGGTAATATTTTTGATCGGGTTAGGGGATTGTGAGTTATTTGATGCGATGAGGGGCTATCTTCAATGGGCTAGAGGTTGTATATGATAGTGATCCATCTCCGACTCATCTCTATTGACGCATTTATCATCGTTGTGTGGCCGATCATGCGAGCTATGTTTGAAAATGGAAGAGGATTTTGGCGCCGTTTGGTAATATTTTTGATCGGGTTAGGACATTAAGTGGCACCGGGCGTTTGGTAATATTTTTGGAGCGCAACACTAAGTTTTTCCATGGATTTGTTAAGCGAAGCGGTGTCACGCTAGATTAAGTTTTTCACTCGATTGATGATGATGGGGTGGTGATCACACAGATTCACTCGAGATGATGGGGTGGTGATCACACAGGAGATTCGGAAGTCGGCGATTCTTTCTTTCAGTCCTTATTGACTTGACTTGGAGTATCTGACTCCTCTTATAGATGAGTTCTTTCCCGGCTTCCGATTCCGTTGATCTTGATGGACTTTGTGTTATGCCGACGGCTCGGGAGGTTCGCGATGCGGTGTTTGGGATAGATCCGTCTAGCATTTGGGCACGATGGATTCTCATCTTTGTTCTTTCTTTGTTGGGATTTCGTCGGATCGGATGTTGAGGATGCGGTGGTTGACTTTTTCTCGGGTAATCTCATGTCGTCCACGTTCACGGCTACATCTATAGTTCTCATTCCGAAGGTTCCTCACCCTCAGAAGTGGACTGAGTTTCGGCCGATTAGCCTATGCAACGTGACGAATAAGATTATCTCTAAGATTATGAATGCGCGGTTGGTCTCGATTCTGCCTTTGATTGTGTCGCCGAATTAGAGTGGTTTCACACCCGGTCGTGTCATCTCGGATAACATATTACTCACGCAGGAGCTTATCCATGATATCAGCTTAGCCACGGAGATTCCTAATGTGGTGATGAAGCTGGATATGGCTAAAGCTTATGATAGGGTGCAATGCTATTTCTTGTATACAACTATGATTCACATGGGCTTCCCCGTTCGGTGGATTGATATGGTTGGCAGCTGTATTGAGCACTGCGGCTTCTCTGTTCTAGTTAATGGTATCCCTTCTGGATATTTTCTTGACTCGGGGGGCTGCGGCGGCAGGGGATCTCTATCTCCCGCCTTGTTTGTTCTAGCGGAGTATTTATCCCGGGGATTGGATTCCATTATTAGACGACAGGGATATGATTTATCGGACGCGACGGGTTTTCGGTGACTCATTTGGCCTATGTTGATGATGTTGTTATCTTCACAAGGCGTCGACGATGGCCTCGCCACGCGAGGAACTTTTCGGAGCACTATTCGCTACTTACGGCCGGTGGTCGGTGTCGAAGAGTAGATTCTTTCGCCCCACGTTACATTGATTTTACCGGGAGCACATGGTTCATGGTGACATGCTTTGTTCGCGATGACTTGCCGATGACTTATTTGGGTGTCCCTTTGTTCAAGGGGCGAATGACGAAAAGAGCTCTTCCTCCCAGTGATTCGAGGATGTTGGATAGAGTTGATGGGTGGTCGCATCGACATCTCTCCTTTGGTGGTAGGCTTGCTCTTATTCGGAGCACGCTAATGGCCACCCCGTTGCATATTCTTCAGTCATGCGGCCGCCAAAGACAGATTCGCAATAGTTGGAGCAGATCATGGCTAGATTCTTCTGGGGATCCTATGCAGATGAAGAAGACTCATTGGATCTGTTGGGATATTATCCGCCATCCTATTTTCGAGGGGTGGGTCAGGGGGGTTGCGCCGACTTTCGGATATATTGCCGACGCCTTCCGATTACAAGTTGTGGTGGAGGTTACGCGAGAGCCATTCGTTGTGGGCTCAATTCTTGATCAGCAAGTATTGTTACAATGGGCTTCGGTCTCCTCAGAGAGCCCTGTAACACATAATCATAGTCATCGGTGGAGGCGCTTGAGGCGGATTGGTATTCGAGCCCGGGAGCGGATTTTCCGGTCTATTGGTAGTGGCGGCGTGTCGTGTTAGTTTCGGGATGATACTTGGTTTGGGCATTGGCCGCTTGCGGATCATTGTTTGGATCGCCATTGGGTCATATGACGGTTGATTGGTTCATTCGCGATGGTATGTGGAATAGAGATAGATTGTATCAGGTCTTGGACTCCAGATGTGGGCTTCCTGAGAGTCTCATTGAGGATATATCCAGGGTTCCGATTCTGCTGGGGTCTGAGGATATCATGCGGTGGATGTTTACCTCTCATGGTGGGTTCTCTATGTCTTCTCGCTTGGGATTCTCTCTCGGGGTAGAAATGCTCGTAACCTTCTTTATGGTGCCATTTGGAACGATGCTCTTATTCCTACTATCTCAATATTCCTTTGGCGCCTCCTTCGTAATCGTCTTCCTGTGGATATCAAGCTTCGGGCACGTGGCACTTCCCTTGCCTCACGTTGTTGTTGTTGCTTGAATAATCCACATTCATCTCCTCAAGTCGAATCTATCCCTCACCTCTTTTTGATGAATGATACTGTTTAGTCCGTGTGGAATCACTTTCTTCCTTGGTTTGACACTACACTTCCACACACCACTGATATGATATTGTTCCTTTCATTTTGGAGGAATCGCACACACGGATCACACACGAGTCACTTGAGTTTCTTGGTTCCCTGCTTGATTTTATGATGGGTCTGGACGGAAAGGAATAGTGTCAAGCATCGACACCTTCCTTTCTTGGCATCTCACATTATTTGGCAGGTGGAGCGGTATCTCTGGATTCTTGTTTGGTCGGGTCTCGAACCCATCAGATTGGTCTGGATGCTTCCCTACTGTTGGCTTTTTGTAGGGGAGTGCTCCACCACAGGTTCCACGCAGGCCGAGGATTGTGAGTTGGCGAGCCCTTCAGTCTCCTCAAATCAAGCTGAACACAGATGGTTCGTTTGATCGGGAGACTTTGATTCTTTGGAGGAGGGGATTGATTCGAGATCATTCGGGCGAGACTTATGTTGGCTTTTCATTGTTCTCTCAGGCGGTGTCTAGCTTTCATGCCGAGCTTCTAATACCGGAGATGGGACTCCGGCATGCCCGTCTTTTTCTCTTGATTTGGATCGAGTTGGACGCAGCGGCGGTGGTCACCACGATCACTTCCGTGGCCTTGGCTCTTGGCGGGTTCAACACACCCCGATTCGCATTCGGAACATCTTTGAGGACCTTGATTTTCGATTTCCCACATACACAGAGAGGGGAATTGACCAAAGCAGATCACCTTGCGAGTTGGGGGCTGCTGCCCTTGGCAGTCATATTATTGATGAGGGCACGGCTTCTCACCACCTCCTAGCGCTCATTCGGATGGACCAGCTGGGATATCCGAGCTTCAGATTTTCATAGATCATTGGTTCTTTTATTTTTAGATATCTCATTATGATAGTCTTTCTAGATATCGTAGTGATAGGTTATTTGTTCTTTGATTTTCTCCCGCCTTGACGGGATGACATTGTATGACATTTGGATTGTTTGATATACAGGTAGGGGATCACGCGTCAATCCCCCACCCCCCGGGGTGTTATTTTTCTAAAAAAAAAACTAAGTTGCAATAGGATAACCAAAGGTGAATAGAGGTAAGTAAAAATCCATCTGCAACTGTAATGCATGAACATAGTATTGTTTGAATTGATTGTATTATATGTGACTGTGGTATCTTGTTGAATATGCGTGGATATTATATGTTGCATAATTGGCTAGTATGATATTGCAATATGGTGCTTGGTGAGCCATGGAACATGTCATTCACAGCATTTGCATGTGCATGCATATTACGAGAGGATGTTTCGCATGCACGAAAATACTTTCTAGAAGAAAATGGTTGTTTGTTGACCACTGCTAGTGCATCGAGGCACGCTGGGCGTGCTTATGATATATGTTTGGGTATAGCAGGTGGGATACTTCCTGGTGAACACAGAGCTAGATAGGAGATGGGCTCTTGGTGGGTCACAGGAGGATGGTCCATCTGTGAGTACCTATGTGTGGCCCTGCGGGGTGGGATACTTCTTGGCGGACACAAGGGACGCAAATAGGCGACCCTTGTCTGGGCCGCGGGAGGATGGTCCACACGTAGATCCATACTGATATTATTGGCCATTTGATTATTGCTGTGTGCAGAGCTCTTTTCCGGTGCATAGTAGTTGGGTCAGGGGCCCAAATGAAAGAAAATGATTTTGAATAAAGTATTTCGATTCATAGATTTTACATGTTAGCATTACATGTTGGAGAAGCATCATTATTCTTTGGACATGCATGATTTTTACTTGCTGAGCTTTAGCTCATGTAGTTCATGCATTGCAGGTGAGCATAGGAATACCTGAGCTTTTGGCTTCTTGTGCGATCTTTGGAGTTCCTTCAGGTTTTGAGGATCATGGATATGGATGACGACCTGTTGGGCTATGTTGATGGGTCACTTTCTCTTTTTGGTCCTGTATTATATTTTGATTTAGGGTTGTACCCACTTTTGAAAACTGTTATGTAAATATGTACATGTAAATAACTTAGTGATGTGGGTTATGTGTTTAGTCAGATGGATGTCTGTTGTGTTTAATAACAGGGTTTGTTACCTCTTTGCTTATGGATATGGGTTGTCATTTTCTTACAAGTAAAGTGATCTTGCTTGTTTGTTGTTAAAATGGCACAGGAGAAAAAAAATGTACAGGTGTATAGGGTTTACACTGTCAAATTTCACTTTTTTATATTGCTTAGTAATGTAGTAGTAGGGGTGGGCGTCACAACTTGTGTTCGTTGGCTTGTCTTTTCTTGGTCTTCAATCTTGAGATGTAGACATTTCCTCGTATTAAATGAATGTTCAGCTTTTCAGGTTCTGACACGAGGAGCAGTGCTTCCCATTGGTTTATTCCTTTTGCACACTTCTGGGACTGAGCACTTTAAGACTTGGCAGCATAGAAGTATTACTTATTTAAGTAATGTTCTTGACTTTTGTGCAACGAATTCTTTTCAGTTAACTCCTCTTTGTAGTTGCCTTTTCCCAGGTGACTTGAGTCTATTCTAATGATTGAAAGACTCATCTGTCACTTCATCTTGAGACATGGCTTCTTAAGTTGACTTGACTGACTCTTCATACAGCTATATCACAGTTGATACTACTTCAGTCGAGTCATTGATCTTCTTTCTTGTCCACACTCAGTTGTTCCTCAGCGGAGTCTTCACTTCAGTCTTCAGTTGATTTCTTGTCTTCGCAGGCATAGCTGACTTGACTCAGTTTGTTCAGCCCTATCTATTACAATAAAAATTACAAGGAAAATGGGGTGCCAACTTTCTAGTCTAAGTTTTACATGGCATTCATCAAAATCTAAACAATAAATTTCCTAACACTCGATTACCAACAGGTTTAGTATTTCTATGATGGTTTAAGTGGCAACACAAGAACTATTATAGCTATTGCATCTGGAGGTGCACTGCTAGGGAAATATCCAGATGAGGCAGTAGAATTGTTAGAGGAGATGACAAACAATAGTTACCAGTGGCCATCCGAGAGATCCAATGTCCGACGTGTGGAGGAGGTCCAGGATGAGAAAGATATCATGCTCATAGAACAATTATCCATGCTGAATATGAAACTGGATGCGATGCATCAAGTGGATCCTAGAGATCTTGCGGTTGTTGAAGAATAGGCTAATTTTGTGGGACAACAAAGAAACTTTAACAATAACTATAAATAATCAGACACCCAATCATCTGGGGCTGTGAAACCATGAGAACATTTCATACGCTAATAACAAAAACATTTTGCAGCCACCTCCAGGATTTAATGTGGCTAAATTAAGGCAGAGCGGAGTTAAGTGACAAGAAAGCATCCATAGAGAAAATGATATCCTCGTTTATCAGAGAAACTGGGGCTAGACTGAACAAAGATGAAGCACAAATAGATAGGATTGAGGAACAAGTCACTCAGTTAAACACAAATGTGAATGCAAGACTGAAATCTTTAGAAACGCAAGTAGCCCAAATCACTACTACAGTGGGAGGTCAACATCAAAAAGGCAAATTCCGAAGTGATACTAAACTTAATCCAAGGGAACAGAGCAACGCCACTCGTCTGATGGATGGTACAGAATATGAGGGCTCAAAGATTTCAACCGACACAGTTCAGCGACAGTGAAGCTAGAAATCTGAAGTCTGGCTGAAGACGTAAAACTTAGCGCTTTGTGGGAGGCAACCCAAATTATTTCTTATTTCCGTTTATTTGAAAGTCTGTTTTAATTGCCTTCGTTTAATTTAATTTTAATTCAATTTTTTATTTTAGTATTAACTTACTTTTTAGTTTTGTTTGTTTTTTGTCAGTTGTTGTGTAAGAGGCATCACGACAAACTCCGGGTTTTATTAAAAAGAAAGTGTGAAAATCAGTTCACACGACCGTGTGAAAATTCCACATGGGCCATGCAAACTGATCAATATAGACCACTCATACGACCGTGTGAACAACGCAGCAAACAACAACACATAGTCGCACGACCCAACAGTGCGAGCTCGCGTGGGCCGTGTGAAATGGTTATATGAAATTTCTTCCCCTTTTAACTTCAAACACTTAAATTTTAACCCACTTTTCTCTCAAATCTTTCCTACCCAAACCCTAACACTCGAAATATTTCTCTCAATACCCCATCCCATCTCTAAATCTCTTCAAATTTCACTTCATATCTTACACCACAAATGCAAATTCTTCATCTTCTCAAGAACCTATCGCTAAATTCTCCCAATTTCTCAACTTTCACAAGTTCTTCTTCAAGTTTGGGGATTCTTAATATTCAAATTTCAGATTTTATAAACTTCAAAACTTGATTTCTATAGCTTCTAGAGGAGGAGAAAGAGGAACTAAGAGGAATACAAGAAGGAGAAAGGAGCAAACACTGGAGCCCGAACCCGAGCCCCAACCGGAGTATGCGGTCGATCAACCAAAGTTCTCCAATGTAGTCATACCGGATGAAACACACCGGGCTCGATGGGCGGTTCTCTATTTCTGACCATAGATTTCTACAAGGTATCTCGATGAACCTACTCTCGCTAATTTGGGTTTGTTGGAGGATTTTCATGCATTATGTGGGCGTATAGATTGGCATGAATTATTAAATGGGCATTGGACTAGTATTCGATTTATACGCTTGTATTCTTGAGTAGTTTTGAATTCGTAGTCCGAAAATGGAATTTGATAGGAATTAGGTTTCGTTTAGTCAATTAGCCGAGGGAGTTATCAATTGATGATTTGAGTGCGATTTGTAGAACTCCGGCTTATGGGGTGGAGGAATATGATGAATTTGATAAGTATAAATTTTGGAGGGAGATAACGGGAAAACGGGTTTACACGCCGGGTACCTTGAAGGCGTCTAGCATTCGGAACCCCATATTTTGCTATGTACAACGTACTTTAGCGGAAATGGTGTTCGCGAGGGAAGATAGCAAAGGGGCCTTACAAATAGACGAATTGTTTATTATTTGGTGTATGGCCTCAGGGACGAAGGTGGTGCCAAACGCCGGGGCAATGATAGAACGACAATTTGATAGAGTGAGGAAACAAGAAAGGGGGGATTTGTATTGGTGGGCTTATTACTCCTATAGCCAAGCACTTTGATGTGAGGTTTGAGGGGTATGCAGAAGCCGATGGACCAAAATTGATTGATATAACTCTTTTATCCGCCATGAAGATGATTCAATTTGATGGGCGTGATTATTGGTTGAATCATGCAGATAGAACTAGAGTTAGGCTCCCTAACCCGAATGCTACAGCCGTCAGAAATAGGAGTAATTGGTTTATGAGAGGTGATCAGGGGACTGCTGCTCAAGAAGAGCAAAATGAGCCTATGCAGGAAAGGGATATGCCGAAATCCTCTAGACAAGGGGGTAATCGGCCATGGAACATGAGTGATAGGCTTGAAATGGTGGAAGCCGATGTAGGCAAATTAATAGATGATACTTATTAGTTGACGGCGATAGTTGATGAGTATCATCTCGAGTATTTGAGAGGTTTGACGCCATCACCCAACATCATTAGTACATGTACGAGATGATGTCTCATATGGATCAGTGACATATCTCACAAGGCCACTACGCTCCGCCTCCACCACTACAGTGATTTGGTAAGTACTTTTTACGCATTTCTCTTTATTTTGACAATTTCCTCATATGTTCGGGATGAAACATATTTTAAGTTTGGGGGGTGTCAAGAATACGTAAATTAGTACTGTTGTATTTTCCACTGCATTTAGGATTGCATGTAGAGCATAAAATTTGCATAAAATTTTTCAAAAATATATTTTCGATTTTTTTAGTTTTTATTTTAGCATTTTTCTCGCTTTAGCATGTTTATTTGCTTTTGAGTGATTTAGGATCAAAATTTTGAAAAAGTACAAAAAACTTCCGCATGATTTTACTATGAGCATTTAATTTTATGAGATGAAATATTTTTGTGAATAATGTGATGAATTGTTGAGGAGATATCTTTTACTTGTTTGGCATTAGTTGAGAAAATTGGGTATTTGAGCATGATGCGAAAAATAAGTCTGTGAGCTTTTGTGCCTATAACTGCTTTTATATTTTGCAGTCTTATTTTTTTTCTTGAGTTTGTTATTGATGAATGATAAAATTCAAGAACTTGCTTTGATATCTTCATTGAAGCCATGTGTGTGTTGAATTTTTGAAAATAATTTAAAGCCTTCATTGTTTAGCCTACTTAGCCTAAAAAGCCTACCTATAAACTCATGTTTCCCTAGTTAGCCACTTTGAGCCTTAACTTTTTACTGTTAGCTACATTTTGATCTTTAAAATTGAAAGATGATTTTCATCCCTAAAATTATTTGAGCTTATAAAAGACGAATAGAGTGGGGGAGATCCGGTGAAATTATGAAAAGAAAAAGAGTGAAAGTTTGAAAGAATGAGGGATGAGTAGGAATTAGGTAAATAAATGAATAATGAAGCTCGAAAATAAAAATGAATTTCTAAAAAAATGAGAAAGAAAAAAATCGAGCAGGAGCAAGAAAAAATAAATTTTCTGAAAATTTTGAAAAATTGAGAGCTTGAGGTTAAAGAAAAAAAAAAATCAAAAAGGCCTAATGATAAAAAAGATGAAAAGGGTGGAGTTGAATATAAAAAGGAAATATCTTGAAACAATGATTTTTAGATGAAATTGGGTTGGTGAGTTGCAAGTCTGTGTGCTTAAATTAAATTTGCTCAAATCAAGTCATTTAATCCAAATTTTTCCTATGCTTACCAAAGAGCCTACATTACAACCAAATGAAAAGTCCTTTTTGATCTTTAAGTTGTGCACACTAAATTGGTAGAAGTGTTAGACGATTTGAAAGCCTATGGTAGTTCTACATTCATTGAATTGATTTTGAGTGCAAACACTTTCCATACACTTTGAGAGTTGAGTGATACACTACTTCTTGTAAGTAGCGATGGTAAGTACTCGAAAGAATATTAATTATGCCAAACTTGTGATTGATAACTTCTTGATAATGAATTGCATGGTTTACTTGAATATGGAGTCGAATGAGATTGAATGATTATAGTGTTCTTGTGTTTCCTTTGTACCACTTGAGATTATTTTCCTTTGCAGCAGACTACCGGCAGTCACTCTGCAGTCACTCCGCTGGTCACTCAACTTGAAAGAAGAAGACCCCAGTACAATACACGCCCAGAGGTAGAGGAAGAAGCAGTGGTGGAGGAAGAGGTTTCAGACCTAGGCCTCTGCCCAAAAACATTGAGTATGTAGATCCGGCAAGAAAGGAGGGATCTACTGGGCTGGTCTTGACCAAGTAGCCAATTTGCAAGTGGCTAAAAGCAATGTTGAGTATGCGAAAAGAATAGAAGAAGAAAATAAGAGACAAACTCGGCTATGGGAGGAAAGACAAGAGAGATTAAGAAGAGATGTAGCTGCCCGGAAAACATATGAAAAGAAAAAGAAGCTACTGGAGATGAAAAAAGAAGAAGACCGAGAAGATGACGAATCGAGGAAGATGAAAGAAGGAGGGTGAAGGAGATGAAGTGTTCTTCGCCCACCCCTTCATGTATTTTACTATGTAAATACATACTATGTAAGTCTTCTGCAATAAAGCTGTAAATTCTTTATTTTTTTGTGTAGACAAATGTTTGCTCTGATACACCTTGTAAACAATTGTGTAAAATAACAAGAATGTTATGATCAATAAAAGGATTGATTCTACGCATACATTCTATGTGAATGCACTATCTGTATGTATCTTTGCTATTTACATTTTGAATGTTTTAAGTTTTGGCATCATCAAAAAGGGGGAAATTGTTGGGAAATTTATTGTTTAGATTTTGATGAATGCCATGTAAAACTTAGAATAGGAAGAAAGGAAGTTGTGCACCCAAATTTTTGCAATGGGAAGCATAACACCGCATTGTAATAAAAAGTCAAGAACAACTCATACGAGGAAATGGCAATTCAAGGATCGCAACAAGACAAGCCAATGACCACAAGTGACTTTCAAAAAATGCTATCTCTTCAAGACAATTTTTGAAAGATCACTACAAAAGGAAGGAATAACTCGAGAAAAGGTTACGTAGGTTACGAAGATTACCTTGATCATACAAGCAAGAAAGAAACAATTTTTTGTAACCGAAATATTCTCAAGTTATTAAACACTCAGGGCTACACTACGAAGAACATCAATCCAACAGAGCCGTGAAGGAAAGATAAGTTGAATAGGAAATTCTTGAAGAATAAAGGTGTCTACATTCCACGAAGGATTGTAGGAAGGTTCAAGGTCGAACCAAGTCTTGAGCTTTTGAGGGCTTCGTGATCAAATCCAAAGAGCTTGAGCAAGTCAAGGAATCCCGTGAAGAAGTCCCAAAGTCGATGAGAATCGGTGAGTGATCAAGGCATCTCTCATCGAGTCCCAAAGGATCAAGACTATGTGATCAAGACTTGTATCCTGGATGCTACCACTTTGTATCTTGATCAATACCTAGTGGATTCCTCCAGGAGTTGGAGAAGAGAGGAGTAGAAGAATTACCCCATCTTGAACCTCTATAAAAACTTATCGTGTCATTTACATTTCAACACTTTAAATTCCCGCATCTTATTTGCTTAACTTTCTTTGATAAATTTGCTATCCACTTGATAATTTCTAAGTACTAAATCAAGCTTTAAATCTCTACTAAACCAAACTTAAGGGTGTTAAGTCTTCCGCTGAAAAACAAACCACGAGTTGAGCTAATTCGGCTTTTAATAAAGTGAGTTATTCTATCAACAGCTCGATTGAGTGCTGTTGAGTGACTAACTCTCTTGATTAACTAAATTGGTGTCCACCTAGGACACAATTTGTGTAGTATCAACTCGAACTTTTAAAAGGACTAAATCGAAAAATTTGGTAAGGTTTATTCAACCCCTTCTAAACCTTACACTCACACCCCTTGGGACCTACAAGTGGTATCGGAGCGGTTGGTTCATTGAGCCTTCCGCACCGCAGTTCTTGAACTAGATCTCCAAACTTTTCAAAGTCCGCTTTAGTACTTAAATTTTCAAAACTCCTCTTATCATTAAAATTTATTATCATGGAAGCAAATTTGACACGCATCCCTATGTTCACAATTGAAGAATTTGATGACCGGAAAATTCGTATGCGTGCTCATCTATCGGCATTACATAATGAGATGGGGATAGTGATAGAGGATGGGCCACCGCAAATCTTAAAGGTGAACACAAATTTGTAAGAAGAGCTGCATTTGAAGGTGAAGAGGATGTTGCCCCAGCATGACTATGGTTGAAAAACCAAGAACCGAATGGACAAATGATGACGAGAAAAAGATACAACCTGGACAATGTAGCCAAGGACATCCTTTACAAAACCTTGGACAAAGCCATGTTCAATAAAGTCAAATCATGCAAAACGGCTAAAGAAATGCTGGGACAAACTAACATTGATTTGTGAAGGCTCGAGCAAATAAAAGAAAATAAATTATCGGTGGTCGTACAAAAATTTGAGAATTTCAAAATGATCGCAGGAGAAAACCTGGATCAACTGGATGCCCGGTTCACGTAAATCACCAACGAGCTATCTACACTTGGAAAGGAATATACACGAAGAAAATGTGTATGAAGATCCTAAAAAGTCTCCCGGTGAATGGGAAATGAAGGTCATGGCACTAAGACAATCCATGGACCTATCGAAGACCTCCAACCATGAACTATTCTCGGATCTCAAAGCCTACGAATTTGAGCCGAGAAGAAAAGATCGGAAGAGACAGTTGTACCCCAAAACAATGCTCTAATTGTTAAGGATGGAAAGAGAGCCGAGGTCAAAGAAGTCATTGATCCGGAAGAAATAGCCCACGATGGTTAAAAGGTTCAACAAGTTCTTCAATAAGAACTACAAGAGAGACAAGGGCGAATCTTCCGAAGACACTCGGCCCCTCCAAGTCAAGGGAAGATAGGCCAACCAGGAGAACAGATCATCAAAAAGTGAATATCAAAGGTCGACAATCCAAGAATGAAAAAGAGTGATCAAAAGGTTGAATATCTATGTTGGAATTGTAGGCAACCAGGTCACTATGCCATTGATTGTCGATATCATGTAGTCAACAAATACAGGAATGAAGAAGAAAGAAAGGTCTTGAGAAAGAAGACAAGAAAAGAAAAAGGCAATCAAGCCGCAGAGATCAGCGAGAGACAAGCCAAGTCAAGAGAGACAAGTGATTGAGAGCAACTACTCAAGTGACTCTGAAGAAAGAAGCCCCCGATCTGTTTGATGGCCAAGGAGCAAGATCAACCGACCAAGAAAATGAGGTACACTCTAACTCATCAAACTCGATTCTAGTGAGCATGACACACACCCATCATCACCCACTCATCTTTATGATTCATTAGGCAAAATGATGAAAGATTTTGAACACATTAAATCCTCACACACACTACTAAATGAGGAAAACAACCTACTCAAGAGTTAAAACTCACGGTGACTAATGAGTTGAGTACTCTAAGTCAAATAGCCGATGAGAATGAAAGTTTAAAATTTGAAAATGCCAAGCTAATAGCGAGAAATAGTCGCCATAGAAAAGAGGGAGAATGACCTCAAAAATGTAATTGCCTCATTCACTAAGGCATCTAAATCATTGGATGATCTTATTATGAGTCAAAGAGAATGTGGAGACAAGACAGGTTTAGGATTTAATTCCTCTGTGCTATGTCAAACTCCAAAAGTAATTTTGGAAAAAGGATCTTCAAGCAATGAAGAGTAAAAAAAAATCCAAAACTCCAAAGGGTGCACACATATTCACACCAAAGCACAATTACAAGCAAACCGCCTTGGTTATAAAGGAAAAGAAAAAGACGATTGATTGAGCCATTTGAAAGGACAACAGAGAAGAGATTCAGTCGAGTTCATCAGCAAACTCCAAACAAAAAAATACTCTGTAAAGAAGAAACAGAGCTACCAAAAACCCCAGAAAATCTATAAAAGAAATACATATGATGGGAATGGTAGAAAATATCCAAGCCAAGTGATTGGAATGATGTGAACTATCGGCATAGACTTATGGAATATAAGCCCAAATGGCAAAGGCCAGAACTCAAAGAAAGGCCATTCCAAAGGTATAAAAGCTTTCATCAAAGACACATATGCACCTAAACACTACACTCGGAGACACCACAATTACCCAAAAAGGCGATTGCTAAAACACATACACGGGCATACGAGACAAAAGAGACAATTTGTATGAACCTAAAATCCCCAAGCAATTTGCCAAGGTTAATTATGATTATGGCATCGATAGATGGCAACCCCTTAGAGTCAAATCATTTGGCTATAAGTTGGTTGGATCATCTTACAATTCTAACCCCTCGGGACCCGGACAAATATGGGTACCTAAAACTTAATTTCCTTGATTGCGGGTTCAAGAAACAATGAGTGCCAAGGAACCTGGTACATGGATAGCGGTTGTTCCAGACATATGACATGAAACAAGAAAAATCTGTCAAAATTCAAGGAAGTTAAAGGAGCAAAAGTCATATTTGGAGAAATGAAGCTCAGGTGAAATAAGAGGCATTGGATCCATCAAGAAGAACGGATTAGAAATCACGGATGTTGCATATGTTGAAGGACTCAACTTCAACTTGCTAAGCATCAGTCAACTCTGTGACAAGGGCTATAATGTTGGATTTAACATGGGTATATGCCAAATCAAGGATGTTGAATCAAATGAAGTTGTGTTGCAAGGATGCAGACAAAAGAACATGTATGTAGTAGATTGGTCAACCGCTACACCCAAAGATTTGTCTATTAGCAAAAGCACAAATTTGAATCAAGTTGGTGTGGCACAAAAAGCCGAGTCACCTAAATTTCAAAACGATTAACAAGCTTGCGAAGTAATCTTGTGGAAGGACTTCCGGACTCAAGATACAAGAATGAGAGTATATGTGAGGCATGTCGAAGGGAAAACAGATCAAATCATCATTCAAAGAAAAGACATGCCTATCTTCAACATGAATATTACATCGCTACATATGGATCTATTTGGCCCAAAGTGGAACCAAAGCTAGCATAAGTGGAAAGAAATACACCTTGGTGGTAGTAGATGACTACTCAAGATATACATGGACTATATTCATGTGTAAAAAGAAAGAAACTCTCTGAAACCGCCACGATTGATGAAGAAAATTCAAAATGAAAAGAGCCAAACCATTATCAAAATAAGATCGAGACAGAGGAATGAGTTTGTCAATGGGATAATAACTCGATATTGTATTGAAAATGGCATTGGTCATGAATTATCTGCAGCAAGGACACCACAATGAGAATGGAGTTGCGAAAGAAGGAATAGAACTCTCAAAGAAGCAACAAGGACCATGTTAGTCAAGCGGGGTTACTAAAAAGATTTTGGTCAAGCAATCAACACAACTTGCTACACTCAAAACAGGATGTATGATAAACATACGGTGACAAAGACTCCCTATGAGATTTGGACGGGGAGAAAACCAAATGTTGCATATTTTAGAATATTTGGATGTAAATGCTTCATCCATAACAATGGCAAACACAATCTAAAGGCTTTCGATGCTAAAGCGATGAAGGTATCTTGTTGGGATACTCGGTGAAAGCAAAGCCTACTGAGTACTCAACAAAAGGACTATGGTTGCGAGAGGAATCCATTCATGTGGTATTCGATGAGCCAAATGTAAATGGAGAAGATATTGAAGAGTCACGGTGATAAAATTTGAATCATCCAAATATACTGAGAAAAGTCCATATCAAGTTTCGAAAATGGAATTGTAAACTCGAAGAAGATGAGATAGTTGAATCTCAAAAATAATTTGGAAAATTTGCGGCTAAGTGATTACGAGAGAGCCGATCAAAGCAACACAACTGCTAGACGATCAATCCGGCTAACTTACTTCAACTGATGTAAGATGGTTGAAAGACCATCCACGAGAACTTGTCATTGGAGATATTAGAGAAGGTGTCAAAACAAGATCGAACTCAACAAGAAGCTATGTTCACATGCTTTATCTCGCAAATAGAGCCCAAAGATGTGTTACAAGCATTGGATGACACACATTGGATTCAAGCTATGCAAGAAGAGTGAATCGGTTTGAAAGAAATAAAGTATGGGAATTAGTTCAAAGACCCACCCATCAAAATGTTATTGGTACTAAATGGGTGTTTAGAAACAAGATGAACGAGGAGGGTTCGTGGTAAGAAACAAAGCAAGACTAGTAGCCAAAGGATATTGCCAAGAAGAAGGAATAGATTTTGATGAAACATTTGCTCTGTGTAGCAAGATTGGAAGCTATAAGGATGTTTCTTGCCTATGCGACTCACAAGAATTTTATTGTATATCGAGATGGATGTAAAAAGTGCATTCCTAAATGGCTTATTGGAAGAAGAAGTGTATGTTGAACAACCTCCAGGATTTGAGCGAGAAGACTCTTGGAGATAAGGTATACAAACTCAAGAAAGCTCGTATGGATTGAAAGCAGGCACCCGAGCATGGTATGATACTTTGTCACAATTCCTAAGCGAGAATGGATTCACAAAAGGAAAGGTAGATAGAACACTTTTGTAATTCAAGACAAGAAGAGTATCTTGCTTGTTCAAATATATGTGGATGACATCATTTTTGGATCCACAAACAAAGAGTGTGTGAAAAATTTTCAAACCTCATGCAAAGTAAATTTGAAATGAGCATGATGGGAGAATCGACATTCTTCCTTGGACTCCAAGTGAAACAATCGAAGGATGGAACCTTCATAAGTCAAACAAAATACACCAGAGATTTAATGAAGAAATTTGGTATGGAGGAGAAGTCTTACGTGAAAATACAAATGAATACATTAGTCAAAATGGACATGGATGCGGATGGCAAGCCTGTAGATCAAACAAGATATAGAGCACTTATTGGATCATTGCTCTATCTCACAAAGAAACAGCCGGACATCACCTTTTTGTTGTAGTGTATTTGCAAGATTTATTTGCAAGATTTCGGCTAAGAGAATCCCAAAAAGAAAGGAAGCCAAGAAGTTGGCCTATGGTATCCAAAGGAAGGTGGATTCAAGCTATTTGGCTATTCGGACTCGACTATCTTTGGATGCTATTTTGCACATGTCAAATGCTTGGAAACGAGATTTTAGTTTAGCAAAAAGCAAAATTCAATAGAATACATAGGAATACATAGGCTGCGGGCATTTCTTTGTGCCCAAATCCTATGGATAAGGCAGCAGCTGAGAGACTATGAAGTTGAAGAAAAGGAAATCACTCAGAATCCTGTGTTGCACTCAAGAACAAAGCATATCGATGTCAGATATCACTTCATAAGAGATTATGTTGAAAAGAAGGACATCATATTGGAATATATCTCAATTGATAAACAGTTAGCTGACATATTCACAAAACCATTATGTGAGTCAAGATATGAAGAACTCAAGCATGAGTTAGGGTTTATTGAGCTGAGTTAACACTCAGAAGACTCAAAGAAAAGAAATGAAACACAAAAAGAGAAAAAGGATTGAATTCTCAAAATCAGCTAAATGAATCAGCCATGTCGGAAAGACAACTATATCGAATTAGCTGACAGTTGAGTCACTTAAGAGAACTGTGACCAAGAAGAGTTAAATCAGCTAAGGGACAAGCAGAGTCATTTATGAGCAAAGTGACAAAAACGCAGTCGTTTTTGCTAAGCGGGAATGTGTTTAAGAATGACGTCAGCATAATGATGATGTGTACAGACAAAAAGCTGCATACCAAGCTTATGATTGGATATAAATGCTACCGCATTAAATTCGAAACATTAAATGCCAATCGGCGTGCAAAATCTAAGCCGTTGATTTCGATCATATTTCAAAACCCACCCGCACGTCCTTTCAGAAATCATACTTACCCCATTTTCTCTCACATATCACCAAAACGGTTCATTTCTATCACAGAAGCAAAGGCAAAACTATCTCAAAACCCTCTCAGTAATCAAATACAATTTCTAAGTTTCTTTTATGTGAAATCCTGAAAAATGGCATCAACCTATGATTTTGTCAAGCTAGGAAAACAAATCCACACAGGGTCGATAGTAGATTTTGAGGGCATGGTCAAACAGGGTCCGATGATGCCCTTATAAAGAAAAATTGAAAAGCTCGAAACATCGGTGAAACCATTTCTGACGATGGAGTTCTCGATGACCTATGTGGAAGAGGTCGCACAGTTCTACGTGAACGCTGAGATTCACGATGAAGGGATAAAATCATCTGTTCACGGAAAGAAGTTCACCATCTCTGCCAAGGATTTGGTGAACACCGCTCACTACCGACGGAAGGAGCATCGAAATCAACGAAGCTAATGTAAACCTGGCTTGCTTGGAAGGAAGTAGCCAAACCCGACTATCTTTGATAAAATAGTTTACACAGCAAACAAAGGCTTTCTTTGAAGGAGGATTACCACAAGCTGTTGGACATAGTTGCCAAATGCATAGACATCAAATTTGGCAGCTTTGACCAACTATCAAAAGCAAAGTTGATCGTAATGGCTGCGATCATTGAAGAAAGGAAAATAAACTGGGCTGAGTTTGTCTACAGCAGACTCTGCCAGAATGTAGGGAACAAATCCTTCAAGGAAGATGGTGCATTTGAGGATCCCTAGGATATGGCCACGGTGATTGGCGGTGATGGAGGTGAAAGGAAGTTCCTCTTAGACATGGAAAGGCATTCCATGTAAACAAGAGGATGTTCAGATCAAACCTCTGCGGCGCACGAAGAGAGCCTACGCCAAGAGAGCGACACGAGTGAGGGGGAATCGGTGACCGACTCTGAAGAAGATGCATGTTGTTTCCTCTCCACTAAAGAAGAAAGTTGCCCTGCATGGTGCTAAGAAGATCTTTGCTCTTGCAAAGAAAAAGAAAAACAAACCTACTCCTGCCCCTTGCATCCGAGCTTGAGAAAGTCACCCGCCCCGCAAAACCGTGTCTCCTGAAACAACAGCAGTGTGGTCGAGAAGGACTCTCAACTACCTTCTCCGATCGTCAAAAAAAAGAAACTGAAAAGCCAAGACGGCTGAAGAGGAAGAAGGAATTAAGAAGAAAACAAAGAAAGACCGACCCCGCCACCCACGACTCGAGAAGAAACTCTCTCTCGAACCGGAGGTCCCTCCGTCCGAACTTAGAGACGACGAAGAATCATCAAGCGATCCGAGCTTGAGAAACCGGAGTCGACCACTCGGCCTAGAGCAAATACAAGAAACTACTAAAAAGTAGAGTCCCCGGATATAATTGATGAAACAACTAAGTCGATGAAGGCGATGAGCGGAGCAAGGCAAATCAAGACACAATCGTAGTTCGCACACCGAGGTGAGTGAGACACAAGAAGAAGGCGATAGAGATGATAGTGATGTGATGATCCTATCCCCACCTTACCGGACATCCAAAACCGTCTGCGAGAGTGGAGGAAGTGGAAATTGAGTCGATCGAGGGACCGGTTCAATGACCTGAATTTATAGAAGAGGAAGAGAGAAGCTGCTGAACTTCCTTGGTGACCTCTGTGATCAATTTTGAAGCCTTTGGATGAAGAAAAGCGCCACGGATATCTTGCATATCTTCAAGGACAAGGACAAGGAGAAGGAGAGACGGCGGAGGAAGGCGAGGCACGAGAGAAGGCCAAAGCATCGCCCTCTCACTGGCACCACAAAACATACACATCCTCACCTCGACATTCTATCGAGAAAGTGATGAGGATCGGGACCCCTTCTTTGCCACGGAAGAGTCGCAAATACAGACAAGCAATGCATGAATCCCAAATTCTTCATGAGAAAAGCATGATGGAGGGACCGGAGAGTCCTCCAAAACACGGTGAAATCGATCCAATGGGAGTAGTGCAGCAAATCGCCACCGTTGTTCTTTGCCACCACTTCCCAACTCACTCAAGGAAGAAGGAATTAAGTGGGGAAATGGCGATGGCGGGGTTAGTGGGGACCCCATCTCGAGCCAAACCCTAATAAAAGGTGTCTTACCACCTGCCCCAACGACGAACACTCACGTTAGAAAAAAGCCCGGGGAGTTTGGAGACGAGTGACCCCATTCCAAGTCACTCGGTGATGCACCCGAGGGGGAAACTCCCTCCACCGTATGTAGAGCAAGGTCGGAGGATCTGCGAGATGACTCCACAACGAATCTAGGAGGCGAAGTGGAGAAAGTACAAACACAAAATGAACAGCAAGTTGGCAAAACGAAGCTCGAGATGAGAAAAAGAAGAAGATTGAAGATTGAGATCTGAAAGTGAGGTGTCAAGCGCACCCCTTCATGTATTTTACTAATGACATACTATGTAAGGCGATGCAGAATTCTTTAAGCACGAGGAAGGAACAACCCTTGGGAGTTAACACTCACAGGCGATGAAAGTGCAATCCAACGGGTTGAGACTCAATGGATGCCACCACGAAGACCGTAAGAATGCAGTTTTGACATCAAAAAGGGGGAAATCGAAAAGAGATTTTGGTGAATGCCTCTTAGCGGAAGTTGGCACCCAAATTTTTGTCTGTAAATCGCATTGTAATTGAGGCTGCGGGAGGTAATGAAGGCCAACGGGAGGTTGAGACTGAGTATGGCGGGGTAAAAAAGAACTCGATCAAGGAGCTAAGAGTAGAGAACATCACTCCCCTGCTATCATTGATCCATCGGGGAAAAAGGAGATAAGCGCTTTATGATTCCCAGGATAATCTGATGTAACCTTTCTCGGGATCGGAAGCGACAAAAGGAATAAACCAATGGAGTCATCCCCCGTGTGAGATCCAAAAGAGAACAACTCATGAGGATGTTCCCAAAGACGAGCAAGTCGATCTCAAGACTACTCGTCAAACTTTCAATTTTGATGGTGAGCCACCAATGGAAATCTCATCATCGTCCGATGACGAAGAACATCAATCCAACACGATAAAGCCGAGGAGATAATCCACTCAATTGGAGAAACCAGAATAATTTGAGACCAACGGTTCTGTTGAGAGCTTTTGAGGCTCAAATGCAAAGAGCTTGAGTTCCACTTCACAAAAGACCCCGGTGAAACAGTCATCTGCGCAGCTCCCAAAGATCAAGCAATTGTGTGTGAGAGGTTCGACTCAAAAGGAACTTCATACCGCGCACCTCTCATGGAGAAGAGAGAACAAATCCCGATCTTCGAACCGTGATGATTCCTTTGTAGAATCATTTCCTTTCTCTCTATTTGAGGTACCCGACCTCCCTTGATAAGTCTAAGACTAAAGAACGATCTCTACTAAACCAAACTTAGGGTGTTAAGTCTTAACTGAAAAACAAACCACAACTGAGACAGATCTTGTTCTCCCATCCGACACCATCGTTCGGTGACTATGACTTTTTTTGACTAAATGGCAAGGTTTATTCAACCCCCTTCTAAACCTTACATGGGACGCACCTGCTGAATTTGCAAGTTCTAAGAAAGTAACTCTACAAGTAATCTCTGCAAGTTCGCGAGGTGTTCAAAGCATTATTTCTTTGAAAGCTGATCTACGAAGAGCACCACAAGGTTTTTGCATTGAAAGGATGGAGAGGCACCAGGCCTCTATGGACATGAGATCTCTTTTTGGATAACAAAGTCAAAGAGATGCCAACCTTCTTTGAATTTGACAAATATGTGAGCGGCATAATCAAAACTTTAGATCGGGAATGGTGGCAACAACAACAAACAATGCGTGTGGAACAAGTTAGATATTTGAACATTGTTCAACAAGTTTGGTATGGAGAGTTCTGAGAATGATGCAAAAACGAAATTGAGAGAACATATTGAGCACATGCATGAAGCTCACACTTCCGGGAGAGATAAAGCTGCTGCGTGAGCAAAATAAGAGTGATCTCATAGAAACACATGAGCGTATGGAAGAAAACATGGATAGAAAATTCAGCCTTCTCATGGCTGAGATGAAGCTAATTTCAAATTTACTTCTATTATTTTAACGCTACTCGATCCGATAAAATTTATTATGCCGCATCAACCCGATAAATACGACCTTGCTTGCCATTATTCTATAAACTACATTGTACACTCGACCAAAGAGTGAAAACTCGGCAGCAATCGCCTATCTCGGCTACAGATCTGACTTCCTTGGCAGGAATTATTGGGTCATCACCAAAATTATTAACATTTCCCTTGGCAGTCTCAACTGCCAGTGGGTCTTCAGTCATCCTTTCAGCAATATCAACCACTAAAGGGCCTTCTACAATTATCATTGCAATAGTCTTAACTGGTAATGGGTCTTCGACCAAAGTGACATCCTTAGAGGTCTCAACCTCTGGGATTGCACTTTCAATATGACCAAGAGTCTTAACTGACATGGTCTTAGTTGATCCATCATTTGCCTCTGTTACAGTGGTCTCTTCATCATCACTGTTGTTGCCATTGTACTTGGGAATTCAGCCAGTTGATTCCCCAAAGAGGCATTTGTGGCTCTTAGTTGTGCGCTTTACCTTAGCCAATTCTTTCTCTTTTTCTTCTTGCTTCCTCTCGAAAATGATGGAGGAGGCTTAAAGCTCATTAAGCTTGGACAACTGAGGCATTTTTCAAGAACATCAGAAGCCACTCCTCCTCATCAATCATGTCTGGCCTCTGAAACTGAATGTGACATTCACTCAGCTTCCACTTCCTCCACATGTGCAGCATTGCCTAGATGTCAAGATATATGGGGGGTCATGGTTCATCCGAAGCAGCTGTATCTTTGGCAACAGTATCTTCTTTGACCTGAGGCATAAAAACCTCAAAACCTTCAACAATGGTCTCAATAGATGCTTTTTCAGGTACCAATGTAGTTGTGTCCTCGGCCATAGGCTTCTCTTGCTCAATTTTTGGATGCTCGATAGCAGAAGTGTCCACTGCAGCTTTTTCAATGGGGGCCGTTGCAGTAAACTGCAAGTCACGCTTCCTCCTGGGTCCCCTTTTTCTAAGGGGATTTCTACCAATTCGATCTCACAGTCCTCAGATGCCTTCTTCATAGCTGATTCCTCTGGCTTATCTCTGAAACCACTCTTGGGTTGAGTCTTCTACGTTTTAAAAGCTGCCTTGTGAGGCGCAACTATCCTTTGCTTTCTGGTTGCAATGGGGGTAGTTGGGATGGGACAAGGAGCAACTGTCTCCTCCTCAGGGACACTTTCAGTCGTTTCCCCCTCAGAAGCACCCTTCTTTGGCGTGGGCCTTCTTTTTGGCAGCTAACAAGTTCCCTTGAACAGTCTTTTGGTGACATGGAATGCCTTTCCCCCTGCACAAAGGCACTCCCTTCTTCTCCATTAAGTACCCAATGACTATGACATAGCCAAGGGTGTTCTTGAATTTTCCCTCAACAAGCTCTACATTCTGAACGTTTTGACACAGCTTGTGAATGATGAATTCACTCGTGTTTACGTCTAGCTCTTCCATTATAGTTGCCATCACAGTCAGCTTCATATGTGATAGCTGATTGTATGAACCAAATTTGATGTCGATGCACTTCGCCCCCACATCCATCAATTTATGATATTCTTCATTCATCACGGTCCTGGTAGCTGAAGGATTCAGCTTGTCATTCATCTCTTCTTTATCAATTTCCTTCCAAATCTTCATGAAGTCAAATTTATAGTCTTTCAGCTCAGTAAGTCCGTTGCTGGGAAGGTGAAGCAGCTCAGTAAGTCTTTATCAGCTAACTTGACGTATTTTCCATTCACAGATGAATGGATCCCATCGTCATGAATGAAGGAGTTGACACAGAATATAGTGACATATTCTAGAAAGGTTTGAGGCATAGGCAGGGTAAGAAACTCCAACAACCATGACTTCTCAAGATGTCGGACGATCTTCTTAGCTCTTTCTTTGTTAGATGACTATTTTACCAGTTCTTCTACATCAATAAGTGAACCTGAGTATACTTTCTCCGATAGCTTGGCGAAATGAAGGGTAGAACTCGAAGATTTCTTTGGTGCCATGATAATTTTCTGAGAGAGATTTTGAAGAACTTAGAAGAGTTTTCTGCAGAGAAATTTTGGCATTTTTGAAAGCTTGAATGCAAAGTGAGAAGAGAGAGAAATTTTTTTCCGATATATATGGGACGTGAAAGGACTACTTCGGGATCGTGAAATTTTGAAACTTGATCAACGGTTGAGATTAAACCATAAAAGGCTTTAATTTCATCGCACTAAATGTATGCAACATTTATGGCCAATCTTAGGCTTCTTGTAATAGCTTTTACTGTGCAGCATTAAATAACGCTGACATCATCTCAAAAATATTTCCGCTTTAATGAAAATGACCTCATTTTGTCTCTTAGCAATAAATGTGTCTGCTTACTCATTTTGGCTTGACTCTGCTTCTGTCATCAATCGGCTGATGCAACTCAGTTGTTCAATTAACTCAACTTTCTTGCAAATCCAATTTAGCAATTTTACTCCGCTAGAAGAGTAAAACTCTCCTGAAATTCAACTCTTCCACTTTTAACTCTGCTGAATGATTCTTCTGAGCATATTAACATAGCTCAGTCAATCCAAGCTCATTCTTTAGTTCTTCAAATCTTGATTCACATAAGGGTTTTGTAAATATATCGGCTAACTGCTTCTCAGTTGAGACATATTCCAAAGTGATATCATTCTTTTCAACATGATCTCTTATGAAATGATACCTGACATCAGTGTGCTTTGTTCTTGAGTGAAACACTGGATTCTGAGTAATTGTAATAGCACTTGTGTTATCACACATAATTGGAATTTCTTTTTCTTCAATATCATAGTCTCTCAACTGTTTCCTCGTCCACAAGACATGGGCACAACAGCTGCCTGCAACAATGTACTCAACCTCAGTTGTTGATGTAGCTATTGAGTTTTGTTTCTTGCTAAACCAAGAAACCAGTCTATTTCCAAGCAATTGACAAGTACCAGATGTACTCTTCCTGTCAATTCTACATCTAACATAATTTGAATCTGAGTATCCAATCAATTTGAAGCCTCCTTCCTCAGGATACCACAATCCAAATTCTTGGCTTCCTTTCAAATATCTCAATATTTTCTTTGTTGTTGTCATGTGACTTTCCTTATGAGTAGATTGAAACCTTGCACATACACCTACTTCAAAGGTGAAGTCAGGTCTACTTGCAGTTAAGTAGAGCAATGATCCAATGAGTTCTCTATATCTTGTCTAATCCAGTGGTTTGCCTTCTACATCCATATCCGTCTTGACTGAATTATTCATAGGAATCTTCACAGATGACTTGTCTTCCATATCAAATTTCTTTATTAAATCTCTGATAGATTTAGTTTAGCTTATGAAGGTTCCATCCTTCATTTGTTTGACTTGAAGTCCTAGGAAGAAATTTAATTCTCCCATCATGCTCATCTCAAAGGTTCCTTGCATTAGTTTTGAGAATTTGTCACAAAGTTCTTTGTTTGTGGATCCAAAGATGATGTCATCCACATATATTTAAACAAGAAAGATGCTCTCTCCATCTTGAACTCTGAAAAGTGTTCTATAAACTTTTCCATTGTTAAATCCATTGTCTGTTAGGAATTAAGACAATGTATCATACCATGCTCTTAGTGCTTGTTTCAATCCATAAAGCGCTTTCTTGAGCTTGTACACTTTATCTCCAATAGTTTTCTTCTCAAAACTTGGAGGTTGTTCCACATAGACTTCTACTTCCAAAAGTCCATTTAAAAATGCACTCTTCACATCCATTTGATAAACTGTGAAATTCTTATGTGCAACATAAGCAAGAAACATCCTTATTGCTTCTAATCTGGCAACAGGTTCAAAAGTCTCATCAAAATCTATACCTTCTTCTTGTCAATACCCTTTGTCTACCAATCTTTCTTTGTTTCTTACCATAGATCTTTTCTCATTCATATTGTTTCTGAATACCCACTTTGTACAAATGGCATTTTGGTGAGTAGACCTTTGAACCGATTCCCAAACTTTGTTCCTTTCAAACTGATTCAGCTCTTCCTCCATAGCTAGGATCCAATATGTGTCATCCAATGCTTATGAAATATCTTTTGGTTCAATTTGAGATATAAAACAAGTGAACATTGCTTAATGTTGAGTTCTAGTATTGTTCTTTCTCCTTTTCTGACATTTTCAATCACTAACTCAGGTAGATGGTCTCCCAGCCATCTCACATCTGGTTGGAGTAAGTCAGTTGGATTGATTCTTCTTGCAGCTAAGTTGTCTTGAACAACTTCTTCTTGATCATCTTCAATTAGTTGCAATCATTCTAGTTGTCTTTGAGATTCAGCTAACTCGTCCTCATGAAGATCAAGTCTTTTGGGACATGTATAAAAAAATAAAGATAAAGACTCTTATTCGAATAGTTGGTTGATTCATCTTCTTATCTAACTCATCAATGTCTTCTCTAAATGATTTGCTCTCAGTTGAATATCCAAGAAAGATATTTTCATCAGCCTTAACATAAAAGGCTTTCAGATTATATTTGCCATTAATATGAATGAAACACTTCCTTCCAAAAATGTGAAAATGTCCCACATTTGGCTTTCTTCCTCTTCAAATTTCATAGGGGGTTTTGGATAGTTGCCTATTGATCATACACCTATTCTGAGTGTAGCAAGCAGTGTTAATTGCTTTCTAAAATCTCTTAGGCAAAGCGATTTTAGCTAAAATGGTCCTTGAAAGCTTCCTTGAGGATTAAAAATTTCTTCTTTAGACACTCCATTCTACGTGAAATCATTTGTGTTGTCCTTAAAAAAAAAATGACACAATTTTAAAAAAAACTCATGATCAATACCGTTTTCCATACAATACTGAGTTATAATTCCATTGACAAACTCAGTTCCTATGTCAGACCTTATCTTGATAACGGATTGACTCTTCTCATTTCGAACTCTCTTCATCAGCTGAGGAAGCTTTTGCAAAGTTTCTTTCTTTTTACACATAAAAATAGTCCATGTGTATCTTGAAAAATCATGAACCACCACTAGGGTGTATTTCTTTCCACTTATGCTAGCTGGTTTAACTGGTCCAAAAAGATCCATGTACAGTAAATGCAAAATCCTTATTGAAGATGGACTTGGCTTATCCTTGAAAGATGACTTAATTTGTGTTTCTTTTTGTCATGCATCACAGATAATTTCCTTCTTGTAGAATGAGTCTGGTAAGCCTTCAACCAAATGACTTCTTGCGAGCTTGTTCATAATCTTGAAATTCATATGACTCAACTTCTTATGCCACAACCAACTTGATTCTGCTGTGCTTTTTGCGAATAAGCATGTGCTTGGTGTAGCAGTGGACCAATCCACTACATACATATTTATCCTTCTCATTCTAGATAGCAAAATTTCATCAGTTTCAGCATCCTTGATTTGGCAAACATCCATATGGAATCCAACATTGTATCATTGATCACAAAGATGGCTGATACTTGGCAAATTGAAATTTAGCCCTTCAACATAAGCAACATCTGTGATTTCTAATCCATTTATCTTGATGGATCCAATGCCTTTAATCTCCCCTGGAGCTTCATTTCCTCCGAATATGACTTTGGCTCTTCTAGATTCCTTGAAGTTTGATAAAATAAAAAACAAATTCATTGTCATATGTCTGGAACAGTCATTATCTATGTACCAGGTTCCTTGGCACTATGTTGTTCCTTGAACCTACAATCAAGGAAATCAAACTTTAAGTAACCATATTTGTTTGGGTCCTGGGGGATTAGCACTGTAAGGTATTCTAACCAACCTATAGCTAAAAGATCTTACTCGAAGAAGTAGCGACCTTTCAGTTTCATAATCATAATGAGTTTTAGCAAATTATT
The DNA here is from genome assembly GCA_016081115.2 of Rehmannia glutinosa. Taxonomy (NCBI): domain Eukaryota; kingdom Viridiplantae; phylum Streptophyta; class Magnoliopsida; order Lamiales; family Orobanchaceae; genus Rehmannia; species Rehmannia glutinosa. Next base: position 48,701,749 of record CM071924.1, on the reverse strand, counting down.
TTGGTGTTTTTTGGACATACAGCTGTTTGTTTTGTCTGTATGTCTATGTATGTGTTTGTGCATTTGCTTTTCTAGGAAAATATGGAAACTATCGTGCATGATAATCATTGTGTTTGGGTGTATATGTGAGCTAATTTCTTTGCCTAGGGAATACCTACGATGAGTTTGAGGTCTCTGCCACTTGGGCTTGTATCCCTTAGGACTTTGGTGATATTTTATTTGAGGATTCCAATCAGCTTGAGTTGGGTAATTTCTACCATTTTCTTCATGTGATTTCTTTTGCTAAAACCTCTGGGATTGTTGGTAGTTCTGTTTTGACTTTTATATCTCCTATTGGGAGTCTGCTGTTGAACCTTTCTGAATTTTTTTCAGCTGTTCTTTTAGCATACTCAGTTGGCTTCTTTCCTTTTCCTTTATATCCAAAGCCAGCATGTGAGTGTTTATGATTGTGTGTTGGTGTTGCATATGGTGTTTTGTATTTTTGGATTCCTCTATTGCTTGAGGATTCTTTTTCCATAATCACTCTTGGACTTTGAGCATTGACAAAAGAATTGAATCCTAAGCCTGCTTTGTCTCCAATTTTATTTTGTATCATCATCAACTCATCCAAAGTTTTAGATGATTTGTTGAGTGATGCAATCAAATTTTTTAGTTCTTGTTCCCTCTTTTCTTTCTCAGCAAGGTTTGCTTTAACCTTTGATTCTCAGCTTTCAACTCTTTGTTCTAATGAGCTATGTGACTCAGAGTACTGAGCTTTTCATTCACCTGTGACTTTTGGCATTTGAGTTGGCTATTTTACTCATTTATGAGTGTGTGTGAGGATTAATTTAATGTGCTCAAAGTCTTTTATCATTTTGCCTAATGAATCATAAAGATCAATGGGTGATGAAGTATGTGTATCATGATCACTGTCATCAGAATTTGGATCAGATGAGTTAGAATTTACCTCATCTTCTTGTTCTTTGGCCATGAGACATATCAATGCCTCTTCTTCTATGTCTGAAGAGTAGTCAGCTTCATTGCTATCAGACTTTGTTGTCTCCTTACACTTGGCTGTCTCAGACTCTGCAGCATTCATTGTTTTCTTTATTTCCTGTCTTCTATCTCTGAAGACTTTCTTATCCTCTTCGTTTCTGAATTTGTTGACTGGTGGTTAAGGGCTATGATCTGAAAAGTGACATAGATGTCTGCAATTCCAATACAGATCTTCAATTTTCTTCTTATCGCTCTTGGGAGTTCTCTCTTTCTTTCCTTTGGATGGAGTTGAGTGCCTTCTAGAGGATTTTCTTTTGTTTCTCTTGTAATTCTTGTTGAAAAATTATTGAACCTCTTGACTATCAAGTCAATCTCTTCTTTATGAATGATGTTTTTAGAGTTAGTTGCCTTAGATTCTCCAGCCAATGGAATAGTTGTCTTCGTTACAGTTATCTCATCCTACTCTTTCCTCTTGAGCTCAAAGTCATATGCTTTCAAGTCTTAGAATAGTTCATGGTTGAATATCTTGGTCAAGTCCATAGAATGTCTGAGAGCCATCCCTTTCATTTCCCACTCAACTTGGAGTGCACTTAGAATCTACATACATATTTCCTTCTGTGTATACTCCTTGCCTAAAGCAGACGGTTCATTTGTAATCTTTGTAAATCTGGCATCCAACTGATCCAGTGATTCTCTTGTCATCGTTTTGAAGTTCTCAAACTTTTGCACTACCACTATAAGCTTGTTCTCCTTTATCTGCTTTGAGCCTTCACAGATAAGAGTCAGCTTCTCTGGAATTTCTTTGGCAGTCCTGTAATATTTAACTTTGTTAAACATGGCTTTATCGAGAGTTTTAGACAAAATATCCTTAGCCACATTATCCAAGTTCTATTTGTGTCTATCCTCATTCGTCCGTTCGCATCTGGGTTTGTCCACCTCTACAGGTCTTTCAACATCATCTCATGTTGCTCTAATAGTTGTGTTTAAATTAGTGATCCTAATGGGTCTATCTTCAATGACAAACCGCATATCGTCATGTAGTACATAGAGATGTGTCTGCATGCAAATTTTCCAGTCATCAAATTGCTCAATAGTGTACATAGGAATACAGGATAGATTTGCTTCCATGATAATAACTTACACTCTTGTTCAAACTTACACTCTTCCAGTCATCAAATTCCTCAATAGTGTACATAGAAATTTGTCCGTTGAAGAGATAGACAAATTCAAACTTACACTATTGTTCGTTGGCTTGTCTTGTTCTTGCAGCATTTGATGTTGACCCAACATTTGTATTTAGTACCTACAGGCACCTGAAACATTTCAGAGTTCTGCAAGCATCCCATTGGTCCCTGCTTCTTGCACTCTTTCAGCAAGACAACTTTAAGGTTACATGTTTGTCTCCTTACCAAAATGGGTAAATATTTGACTTTCTTTACAATGGACTTCTTCAGCTTTCTTTAAGTCCTTCAGCTGCTTTACCCCATAAGTTGAGTCTTCTCCTTAATTTCTTGGATGACTCTGTTGTAAGTCTTCTCAAAGACACATCTGATGTACTTTACTGAAGCTCTTCTTGATCACCCAGCTGCGACTCAGCTGATTCTTCTCTATATTCTTCAGCAAGTCTTCTGTATCTTCAACTTCGTTGTTTAGTGACTTAGCTAATTTTCTAACTATTACAAAGTTGAACTTACTCAACTAACTTTCCAATACTAAGTTTTCTAAGCATCAACAAGATCTATACAATAAATTTCTTAACCAACAACGTAAAATATCCGAAAAAATTGGCGGGAGCGTAAAAATATCCAAAACTTGAGAATGCGATGAAATTTGCCAGTGGCAAGCGCCTTGGCAGCAAGCTATAAAATGAGTCATTATGAAAAAGGATGATGGAGGAGGTTAGTGCTCCATCTCGAGCTAAAATCTTCATTATCTTCTATCGATTGCTATATCCATAGCGTTAATGGCTTCCAAAAAAGTGTCCGGGAGCATAAAAAAGTTTTATTTTTTCCAAAATATTGGGTATTTGTGTCCACAACCCTATATTTAATGTTGTGACTCAGATTCTTTTGACCCAATTAGAATGGCTAAATTTAGTTCGTGTTCAGATATTTGTAATATATTTAGCGGGAGGAAAAGGTACGTCGTGTAAAGATAAATATGACAAAATTGAATTGAGAAAAAGAAATGATATATGGGTAATATAATAAACAAAAGTATGGTTGGGAATTTTGGAGCCCGTTGGTTTACATCTCCAGGCTCATTTTTATATTTTCAGTAGTTTTAATATTAAAAATATTTTTACTAAAGTTTCTCGTAAAAATTAATTATTTTCAAAATGGAGGTAAATTATGATGTTATTTTTTGCTAATATATTTTTCTATTAATATTTTACAAAGTTTTTTTCATAATCATTTTAACTTTATTAGTTAAAAAGCTCCGAAAACTACTTAAACCTCACTTTTTTATTTTACTTAATAAAATCACAAGTTGCAATTTTTTGAAAATCCACACATGCACATCGATTTGGAATTAGTGAAAACAATCACAAAATTGCACTGTGATCACTCTTATTGGTATAAGTCAAATAATTGAGTACTTACAAGTTTGACAATATAACAAAAATTAAAAGAGAAAGATAATATCAAAAACATGCAATAAAATATGTACTTACAGGGGGAAAAATAGAACATAAAGAAAACTTGGAACAGATTTCAAAGAAAAATAGAAGAACTTAATGCAGAGATCCAAGGAAAATAGTCACAAAAAAAATTATTTTCTTCCAATATTTCCTAATGTTGGTGCAGATAAAGAGAATTTATTGTCATTTAAACATTGAAATGTATAATTTTTTTATTTATCAATTTTGTATATTAGTTAGATTTGTGATTATCACGAATGTAAAGATAAACAAGATGTTTAACTCAAAACAAATTAAATACTACCATATTTCAAATTATGGTACCTGACAATAAAAATTGTATCCTACAAAATATGGAAGTAAACACCAATATTTTGTGATTAATACAGTAAATGTCCTTCAACTAACAAAAAAATTAGACAAATTATCTCGTGTCATTAAGTAATAAAAACAAGAACTCATATCCTACAGGTATGGATATGAGTCATCTCAAAACAGTAACAAGAAATAATTGATAAGAATAAGTCCAAATGAAAAAAATGTTGGATAAAATTTTATCAATTCAAGTTTATAAAGTCTAACGAGATCCATGGTATTCAACCTCAAGGCGTTCATTGCGGAATTCATTCAAATAATATCATTCAATTCAATAGTAAGATAATAAATCTTCAAATTAATGTTATAGAAAACCAACCTTGGAAGAGATCGGAGGGTTGGTTTTATCAAGAAGTAACAAAATTCATAAATGTTAGCAATTAAGACACGTAAGCCACATAACATATGTGAATCAGAATTACCTTAGCAGTGGATGCATCGATTCACTCGGATCTACGACTCGCCTACAAGCCTTCTTCGTTGATGTGTATCATTCCACGAACTGTGTACGCCAACGCCCATCTTGTTCCACGAACGTCTTGTACTTCAAACGGGGTAGGCATTCCAAGTCGAAAGCCCAAATCAAATAGAAAATTTATCGCCCGACAGCTAAGCTAAAAACTAAAGGATTCAAAGGCAAAAGTCAAAGCGAATATTTGAGCGTAGCACTCCCTAGATATCCAGTCAACTGCTGCGCCTCAACGCATTTCGGGGAGAACCAGCTAGCTCTGGGTTCGAGTGGCATTTCACCCCTAACCACAACTCATCTGTTGATTCTTTAACATCAGTCGATGAACAAAAACTGCAGAATACCGAAGGGAAGGAAAACACATTATCCAATGGAACTCAAGAAAGATCTATAGGCTTATATTAAGACTAGATGGATATGGAAAGAAAGCGGTTCAAAATACTCAGACGTTCTGATTGCTAACTCTTTTTTTCTTGTTATTGATAGAGTGTTCCGCCCCTGTCAAATAAAGTTATAGGGAGAGAACTGGAAGAGAGAAGGAAAAAGAGCAAAGGATTTGCAAGTCTAATAGGAGAACAATGGCTGACACGTTGATTGCCTTCGATACTAGAAAAATAACCCAAGTGGTCTAACCCCCGTGGCGGACCCCAACTGAAAGGCGCTAGACGGACTAACGGTAAGCCTAGGTCAATGTTGAAGAAAATGTTGGAACCTCATGGCTAAGGATAAGGTAATGGAATTGATAGAGAAATTCATAGACCTAGGTAGGATAGGAGAATTGATAAAGGGAATAGAGTTTCTCGCTCCAATAGATCTACTAGAGTATCCACTTAATAAACACACACCTTAGACCCTTGGAGATTTTTGGTGATGCTCCAAGAAGAAAAAAGTAGAGAGAAATTTTAGGAGAGAGATTGTTCTTTTCTTTGTGGGAGAGGAACGATTTTTCTTAGTGTTATGATAGTAGGGAGTGATATCAATATATATCTCAATCCCCTACTTCTATTAGAGTCCTAATATGAGAGGTTTCTAGATAAACCTCATCCAAAAATGACTCTTCTAATATGGATGCACTCTATTGCACCCAATATCTCCCACTCATACATATTTGACTCGACTCATTTGAAACACATCCTCATGATTCTCATCTCACGTCTCTTCTTTCATACAGTGAATATAGTGTGCGACAAAGGAGAAAAGAACTACTGAGGAGAGTTATATTAAATCATCACCTTACATAACTCTGCAACTCCAAAAGGACTTGCTATGTACTCCAAACTATGTGGTTGCACCAAATCAAGCATCTTTTATCCCCCATATAATAAGTAGAGCATGTTTGACTCTCAGCTATGCATCTACGCTCATGACTATGTCAAACGCATTTTTGGCCTATTCGGCCGACCTATGAGACATAGTACAAAGGTGCATTACCAACTCAGTTTTTCCTCATCCTCATGTCAATCAACTTGGTCTTAACAGCTTTCCTAGTCATTCTCCGATAGACCGCATCACACGTGGCCATTGGATCCATGGTAAAGTAGCATCATTAAGCTTACACCTCATGGCACAGTCCAGAGTCCCAAAAGGTACTAAAAACACAATAAAGGCTCACACAGTGACGAAGTACGAATCCATTCAGTCACTTCACTTATGAGGTCATCTCAAAGCACATGTAGTATGAATACATGTTATGATAGAGCTCCCACTTAATTTGGGCATGTCACGCTCTTAACATCATACAAATTTTAGTCCAGATGCTATTCAAGCGCCTGACCTGTGTACTACTCGTAGTCACACCCAAAGTGTCATACGATAGTTCGCACATTCGGCTACAAATATGATTTTATGAAGTTTGGACATATTTCATAATCGATTAAGTATGTCTCATCTTGGCCTCATTGCAAGGCCACTATATTTAAACTTAAGCCTTCGATGTTGTTCCGAGCATGAAGGTGATCATTCGCATCTCTTAGTTGGTGCAAAAATGATCTATCATTAGACACGGTACACTAGCAAATAATAAGGAACAAATTTCATTAATAAATAAAATGTTCATACAGGCCCATAAAACTCAAATTCCACAAAGTCCCACACTTCTAACATGTCTTTGTAACACATCTCTATGCAAATACTTAGTAAAAGGGTCAGCGAACCATATCGCTAGTAGGAATATGCCTGAGAACATTTTGACCTTGCGCAATGCTCTCTCGTATAAAGTGATATATGGTGTCCATATGCTTAGTCCTCCCATGGTACTTGGGATCCTTAGCATACGCTAAGGCAGATGTGTTATCGCAATAAACAACAAGTGCATCATCAACATGCGCAGTAACGTGCAGACTCTGAAGAAATCTTCTCAACTAGATTGCCTCTTGGACTGCTGACGTACAAACAACATATTCAGCTTCCATAGTGGATAAAGAGATACAAGGCTGCCTCTTGCTACACCAAGTGATGGCGGCGCCTCCCAATAAGAATGCAGATCCCGATGTGGATTTGCGCTCTTTTTTATCCGTTGATCCATCAGCATCACTATAGCCAATTAGTTTCAAACTACCTCCATTGTAGCACAAAGCAAGATCATTTGTTCCTTTCAAATATCTAAGTATCCTTTTGATAGAAGCCCAATGATTGCGCCCATGATTACTTTGATATCTACTCACCATTCCAACATCAAAGCATAAGTCCGATCGAGTACACATCATTGCGTACATCAAATTCCCAACAGCACTTGCATATGGAACCTTAGCCATACGTTCCCTTTCTTCTTCTGTTTTGGGGCATAATTCTTTTCTAAGAACACAATTTTTGTCCATGGGTGTGTCAACAGGATTATTATTTTCCATAGGGAAACATTCTAGAATCCTTTTGATGTAAGTCTCTTGAGACAAACACAAGAGTCTTCTAGAACAATCCTGTTGTACCTTAACACCAATTATGTATCAGCTTTTCCCATGTCCTTCATCTCAAAAGTAGGGCACAACCATTTCTGAGTGGCGACAATTATCTCCATGTCATTTCCATCCAATAAAATATCATCCACATATAGTGAGAGTATCAAACAATTCCTCCCACTTCTCTTGACATACACACAACGGTCTTTCTCGATCATCGTAAATCCCATCACGATGATAGCTCGATGAAATCGATGGTACCACTATCTGGACGATTGCTTTAGCTCATAAATAGAACATTTAAAGCGATATACTTTGCGCTCTTGCCCTATTTGCTGAAAACCCAACGGTTGATCCATGTAGATCTCTTCATCGAGCTCTCCATTGAGAAATGTTGTCTTAACGTCCATCTGAAATAATTCCAGTTCTAGGTGGGCGACAAGAGCAAGAATAAGGCGAATGGAGGCAAATCTCACCACTGGGGAGAATGTCTCTTCATAGTTTATATCCTCTATTTGGCCCTTCGCCACAAGTCGAGCCTTATACTTATCAATAGATCCATATGCCTTGTGTTTGACTTTAAGAACCTATTTGTTCCTAATAATCTTACGTCCAGATGGAAGATCGACCAGCTCCCAGACTTTGTTCTTAGCCATTGAGCTCAACTCTTCTTCCATAGCAGCTATCCACTCATTTGCATTTGGGGAAGTCATAGCTTCTTTATAAGTAGATGGCTCATCAACATCCACAGAAGCACACATGAATAATTACCCTTCAATCTCAAAATGTCGACGGGGTATCGTTCCACGTTTGTGTTGGGAAATTTATTTTGTAGATTTTGATGATACCATGTAAAACTTAAACTAGAAAGTTGGCACCCCATTTTTTTAGTAATTTTCATTGTAATAGATAGGGCTGGAAAAGCTGAGTTAAGTCAGATATGCCTAGAAATACAAGAAGTCAACTGCAGACTGAAGTGAAGACTCCGCTGCGAGACATGTGAGTATGGCAAAGAAGGAAAGTCAAGAACTCGACTAAAGGTGTATCAACTGTGAATCAGTTGTGTGAAGAGTCAGTCAAGTCAACTCAAGAAGCCAAGTCTCAAGTTGAAGTGACAGATGAGTCATCCAAGGATTGGAAGCTAACTCAAGTCATCTAGGGAATAAAAGACTGCAGTCAAGTCAAGACAATTGAACGAGATCCGTTAATGAAAGTCAAGAATGTTACTCACAATGGTAACATGTTAAAGTTGTCAGAGATAAAGTGTTAGTTCCAGTTGTGTGCAAAAGGAACAAACCAATGGGAAGCACTGCACCAAGTGTCAGAAACACTGCAACGCTGCAAGACATTAAATACGAGGAAATGTCAACATCAAGGACTGCAACAAGACACACCAACAGATACGAGTGACTTTTGAAATTAGCCTTTCTCTTCAACGGGCAAAATTTCAAAAGTTCACTATAAAAGGCTGAGGAAACTCATTGAGAAAAGGTTACCTGAACCATGAACAAGCAAGTATTATTCAAGCTATTAACCTGAAATATTCTCAAGTATATTCAAGCAAATCCTCAAGCCTGAAACTCGAAGGAAATCGATCCAACACAAGCTGTGAAGGAAAGACAACTTCAAATCTGTTGAAGAGGAAACTTTTGAATAATCAAAAGGGGTCTACTTTCCAAGGAGGATTGTATGAAGGTTCAAGGTCGAACCAGTATCAAGTTATTGGAGGGCTTCATGATCAAATCCAAGAGCTTGAGAAAGTGAGCTGAAGTAGCAAGGCAGCGGTATCGCCTCGTGAAGAAGCTGAGTCGCAAGAGAAGCCAGCTGTGTGACCAAGGTTGTCTCTAGACTGTTCACCACTTTGTAAACTAATTTGTTACTTAGTGGATTCCTCCAGGAGTTGGAGAAGAGAGGATTAGAAGAATTACCCCACTTCGAACCTCTATAAAAATTAACTGTGTCATTTATTTTTCAACACATTTATATTTCTGCATACTTACATCATATCTGCTGATAAACTCATATTTGCTATCCAACTGATTAATAACCAAGTACTAAAAATCGAGTGTTAAAACAAGCTTAAAACAATTCAAAGGGTGTTAAGTCTTCCACTGATAAAACCAACACAGCCAAGTTAAAGTTCAGGTTAAACAACCGAGTTATTCTATCAACAACTCTGTCGAGTCTGTTGAGTGGCTAACTTAGCTGAATAACCAACTTAGTTGTCCCTCAAGGACACAGTTGTTTGAGTTAACTCTATAATAATTTTAAAAGGACTAAAATCAAAAAGTTTGAAAGGTTTATTCAACCCCCCCTTCTAAACATTTCCCACACCCCTTGGGACCTACAAGTGGTATTAGAGCGGTTGGTTTATTGAGCCTTCCGCACTAGTTACTGAACTAGATCTTTATCTTTTCAAAAGGTCTTAAACACTTGCATTTTCAAAATCTTTCATTTTTAGGGAAGTTATTATCATGGAAGCAAATTTGACACGCATTCCTATGTTCACTGTTGAAGAATTTAATGATTGGAAAATTCGTATGCAGGCTCATCTATCTGCATTACGTGATGAATGTGGCTTGTGATAGAGGATGGCCCACTGCAAATACTAAATGTGAACACGGTTGTAAGAAAGAAAGCTGCGGTGAAGGAAAAAAAAGTCTTCTTTGAAGAAAGACCAGCCATGGTTGAAAAACCAAGGACTGAATGGACAAATGATGATAGGAAGAGATACAACTTGGACAATGTGGCCAAGGACATACTTTACAAGACTTTGGACAAAGCAATGTTCAATAAAGTCAAATCTGCAAAACAAAGAAAAGAAACGGAATAAGCTAACTTTAATTTGTGAAGGATCAGAGCAAATTAAAGAAAATAAATTGTCTGTTGCTGTTCAAAAATTTGAAAATTTCAAAATGTTTGCAGGTGAAACATGTTTGATAAATGGTTTTATCATGATTTTGATGATTTTGTTTTTATACCAAAACAATGTTTTTAAGGTTGTCCAAATACTCCTAAATGATTTAAAATGGTTTTAATATTTTCCGGAGTATTTCTTCAAGTTTATTTTCGACAAAATTGGACAACACTTTTAATGATTTTTTATTAATGTATTTTTACACCAAAACAATGTTTCTAAATGTTGTCCTAATACTCCTGATCGGTCTAAAATATTCTCACTATTTTTCGGAGTATTTCTTGAAGTTTATTTTCGATATAAAATTGGATAACACTTTTGTTTTGAGGTCAACCGGTCGCCGTATAGGGCAACCCGTACCTGAAAGTTGAGGAAAACAGAAAACTTCATGTTTGCGAGAAAATGGTCGGGGCAACGGTGCCCTATAGGGCAATCGGCCAGTGCCGTCGACCGGTCGACCTATAGGGCGGCCGTGCTGGGAGCAAAAATCGAAACAGAACTTCTGTCTTTCATTTTTTTGATGAGTGCGACCGGTTGTGGTTAGGGTCGACCGGTCGAGGTGCACGTTGACCGGTCGCCCTGTGTAAATGTTGATACGATTATTTCAAACTCTATTTCTGTGCGACCGGTCGCCCGATGGTTTGACAACAAAATTCTAACCGTTGCTTGTGACATGACCTTTTCCTAAATTATGGAATTGATTTCTAACAGCTATAATCTTGATTTTAATTGCAATTTTTTTGTAGATATCAGATTCCAAGAGGAGCCTATCAAGTATCAATCATCTCCTATAAATAGAGGAAGATTTGAAGCACAACAACAAGAGAGAACAACATAACACAACAAGATATACTCAAGCAAACACTTGGTCTTTCATTGTTATTATTCTTGTTGTAATTTGCCTAGCTTATCACTTTCACATCCTTGAGGTCTAGGCTATTCTTGATTACACTTGCACTCAATTGTATAATTCATTATCGAGTTGTAATCTTGGATTTTTGGGTAATCATTCAACACAAGATATCCTTGTGAGTGTTCTTGTGGTAAGAACACACTTGGGTGATCTAGGTGTTAGGTGTGAGAAGATTGTGGTAATCTTCTTGTTAAGGTGTTGAAGAATTTGGTATTCTTCAAGGGTGAATATTGTGGTAATCTTCACAAGGTGCCGTTTGGAGATTGTGGTGATCTTCAAGTGAGATTGTGGTAATCTCAAAGGTGGTGTTGAAGAAGAGTGTGGTGCTCTTCAAGGTGTTGGTGTAAGATTTTGTTGTAATAATTTTGGTAATTATTAATAAAATCTTTTTCTCTTTTCGAAACCCATCCCGGATATACTGGGGTGGTAGAGCACGTAGTCCCTAGGTGGGGTGAAGCTCTATAAATCGACGTGTGCTATTTACATTCCGCACCTTTGTTATTATCTTGGCGCATTTGTATCAAAAAAGATGGCGAAATCGAAAAGATGGAGATAATCTATTCACCCCCCTCTAGATTATCGTAGCCGCTTGGACTTACAAGTGGTATCAGAGCCAAACTCTTTGGCAAGCTCGTTCCACATCGCGAGTGAAGAGGAACGATCATCGGCTACAAATGAAGTATACCATACCGGCGCCTCCACCACCAAGCCACCACTATTTGATTCCAAAAATTTTATTTTTTGGAAAGAAAGAATGGAATGCTATTTACAAGGTTGCGGGTTCAACATTTGGAACACCGTCATAAATGGAGAATCCATTCCGATGAAAGATACACCACACACCTCCAAAGGCTTCAAAGAGCTCAATGATGAAGAAAAGAAAATCATCTCCTTAAATGGTAAAGCTCTTAATATCTTACATTGTTCACTTACCACTTTGGAATTTGATCATGTTGTAGGTATTCGATTGGCACATGAAGTATGGCAAAAATTAGAAGCCATCTATGAAGTATATGCAAATAAAAGGAGCAACTCAAAAGCATCTACTTCTCAAATGGATACAACATCAAATCCAACAATATGGGATGAGCCTCTTACAAATTCCGATGATGAAGTCGAAAAATGTCTTATGGGCTTCGAAGAAGAAAACGAGGTAAGTTCTAAACCCTCTACTTCTTATGACCATGAATTGCAAAATGAATATAGTGATTTACAAAATGATTATGATGAGCTACAAGATGAATTCCAAAACTTACTTGTTAAATACAAAAATTTGAAAAAGGAATTCATTGTTTTGAAAAATGATAAGGATAGTTTATTTACTTCCTATGAATCACTATCATGTGCTCACACCACCACTCTTGACAAGGTTAGAAACCTTGAGAAAGAAAATAGTACTCTTGTTGAGGATATAAATTGCTTGAAAAATGATTTATCTAAATCCAACTTGAATACCGATAGAATAACCAATATTGTTGATTGTTGTGATAATTCAAAACTAGAACTTGATCATAAGCCTAAGGGTGTCAATCACATGAAAAAGAATCAAATCTCTAAGCACGTTGGTCATTATGCTCCTAGAATTATTACATGCTTTTATTGCGGTAAAAAGGGTCATACGGTAAATACTTTTCGGGCTAGAAATAGCTCTAATTATTGTTGGAGACCTAAAAGTCTCAAGACTAATCCCAAAGGACCCAAACACATGAGGGTACCACAAAACAATGTCATATTAGGTACCCGGCGAAATAATGATCGAAGAAAATTTATACCGCCAAGAAAACATCAAATGACCGTTTCATTTGATCAAAGAAGGAGAAACTATTTTTGACAAAGCCAATTTCCAAGAAGAGGATATAATCAAAAATGGGAAGAACACAATCCATGGAAATGGCAAAGACATCATCAACAAGATGATTTTCAAAGAAGAAGAGACTATCAACAATGGGAAGGACAAAAATATTGGAAATGGAGTAATCAAATGAGCCATCATCAACAAAGTGACTTCTCAAAGTGAAGATATCATCAACAATGGGAACGACACAACCCATGGAAATGGCGTAATTGGTAATCCGTATCTCCCCATTTAAATATGCATTTTATCTTATTTCTATGCATGTTTTTATTTGTGTCTTAATTGCAAAATGAGTTTTCATGTATTTAAATTTTAAATTAAGGTCTTCAAAACTTATTTGTATTTTTAAAATTTTTTGAAAAAAAAGACCTTATATGGTGTTTTTAAAACTCTTGTGCATTTTTGTAGACTAAAGTGTATTATCATCTCCTATGGATTTTTATGGCATGAGCTTACTTGTGAAATCTCTTAGCCTACACTTTTATCATTATGATTTGTGCTAGATTTGTTTTAAGAATTGTGTAGGATTTACATACTTTCACAAATGGCCATTTTGTCAAGAAAGGCATAAATTATCGAGGTACGTTTACTCGTGTTACTTTTACCCTTATAGACTCGATATATGTATTGCCATATGCCTATGTGCTTGTTTTTCATAGTATTTCATACAAGTGCCATTAAGAGGATTTTTAGATTTTTCGAAAGGCACTATTCAATATTTGATTGCACATATTTGCTTTGTCAACTTTTGATACTTCTTTTAAATGAGGTCTCAATTATATGCTATCGGATTTTCAAATTTCAAAAGAGACCTTTTGTAGCTTTCTTAAGCTTATTTGAACTTGCATGATCTATTAGACTCTTGATGATCTTCTAAATGCATAGTATGTGTTTCTTGTTTCATGGTCTATATATATAGTGTCTCTTACTACTATGCTCTTTTGCAAAATATTTTGTGATTAATGATTGAGACATGTTTTTACACTTGGGCTATTTTTTTTCTTGCCTACATAAGCGATGCCATTAATGAGTTTGTTAAGTTGTGTAGATGAGAAATGAAGTACTCCAAATATTAGTTACCTCAAAATATTTGGATGTAAATGTTCTATTATGAACACCTTAGATCAATTGGATGCCCTATGATGATAGTGATGAATAAGACAAAAAGGGTATTCCGGAACAAACTCGATGACCAAGGCAACATTGGTTGAACTATGGCGAGGTTAGTAGCTCGAAGGTATTTTCAAGAAGAAGGTAATTGATTTTGATGTAACATTTGCACTCTTAGCACTTTTAGTAGCTATTTGCATTTTACTTACCCATTCTTGTTTTAAGAAAATTTCAAGCTTTACCAAATGGATGTTAAATCCAATTTTCTAAATGGTTTTATTCAAATATAAGTCTATCGGAGTTTAAAATTTTAGGCCAAATGATTTTTATAAAAGGCCTTGTACGGTTGATAGACTTAGCTATTTTTGCAAAATTATTTTACAAAAGGTAAAGTTGATACTACTCTTCTTGTTTTGAAAAAGGGCAAGGTTATTTACTTGTGCAATTTTTGTTGATAATATTTATGGTGCTACTAATAAGTATTTGTGCAAGATATTTTTCCAAAGTCAATGCAAGGTGAACTCAAGGTGATCATGATGGGGGAGTTCAATTTCTTGCTTGGACTACTAATTATTCAATGCCAAGAAGATGGTTATATTTCAAAATAACTCTTGAAGGAGTTAAGCATTGAAGAAAGAACATCCATTTCAACCTATATGGCTACAAATGTGAAAATTGACAAAAGGTTGAAGTAGGCATGATAATTGACAAACAAGTTCGAGGTACGTTTCTCTTTTATTATTTCCATAGACTCGACATTTTATATGCCATATGTCTGTATGCTCGACTTCAAAAACTATCCCAACGAATCTCATTAAAGTGCCGTTAAAAGAAATTTTCAAATATTTGAAAAGCACTTCTTCTTATGACTTGTTGTATCCATAGTATTAAAACGTTCTTATTTTTTTGGGATAACAAGTCCGGTGTAACTTTTATTTTTCAAAATATGGTTCGTCATAATCGAACTAAACATATTAAGATTCGATATTTTTTAGGGGATTGCATGTTTTAACAAAAACTTGAAGATGTGTTTAATTCCATCTCAAGGATAACTCTCGGATCTTTTAATCGCTCACCGCCTAGTATTTTACCTCATTTCGAGCTTGATTATGACATAATGTATATTGAATGAGGTCTACGTTTGCATTTTGCACGTTTTTAAAACTTAGGGGTGAAAAATCGGATTTTTGGATCAAACTTCGGATTTTTAGACAGAACTCAAACAGTGGGCTGACTGGGGCAAGGCCGACCGGTCGCCCATGCCGTCGACCGGTCGCCCATGCCGTCCCCTTTTTGGTTAAAAATGGTTCTGTTTTCCAGACTTAGCATTTTTGGCTTTTTGGTTCATTTTTCGTCCCCTTTGCAAATTTCACACACAATTCACTTCAAATGAGTTTTGATGCATGAATTATATATTTTGGGGACTACTTAGCTCGGTTATCCTCATTGATGCTCATCTTTACCGATTGAATGGTAAGAATTTCACTCTCTTTAGCTCAATTGGGTTGAACCCTTGAGTTTGTGGCTTATATGTATTTTTCTTGATGAAATTCTTATATTCTTGTGATGAACTTATTGATTGTTGATGAATGATATTTGTTATATTGCATTTGGTGATGAAAAACTTGGCTTGATTACATTTACAAGGGCTATATATATCATTTTCTAATTTTGGCGCCCGCCAAGTGTTCGATAAAATGTTTCAATGAAAAATTCATCACTTACATGATTCTCTTGTTGTCAAAAGTCTTATATATTTATAGAGATCATGTTGTGCTTATCAAATGAGTTTTCATAAGCTTCTACAAGTCGTATGATCGACTTTTCCCTCCCATTTGGCCTATAAGCTTCATTGTTCAAATAGCTCGATACATCGGTTTAGTTGCGCACTTTGATATGATTATATGATGTTTTTATCGTGCTAACATTCTTTTTGATGATTCCAAAGGGGGAGAAACAGGTTATAAGCTCTTTAGCTCAAAGAAGCTAAGATAAGCTTAACGAAAAGAAGCTATAAGCTATAAGCTTAACGAAAAGAAGCTATAAGCTATGGCTTCATAAAGCCATAAGTTGTGGATCATATTTAGTCCGATTGGTGCATTATGGTTATGTATGAATTGTGGTCCATTGGTTATAGTATGGACTTATATACGTTTCTAATGATGTCTCTTTGACAGGAGGAGCTTTTAAGTTTTGATACTTAAGCTCAATATCGAAAAAGCTAAAGTTTTAGCTTTTGGTTAAGCTGCTTCTATATTACTCTTGTTGTGCATGTTGATAGGGGGAGCTTTTGCTATATATGTTTGAATATCTCTACTCCCATCCTTGTGTTTATATTGCATGGAATGTTGTCGCTCACAACGGATAGCTCTTTTTAACCGGTAAAATTGTTTTGTTTTCAAAATTGACCTCGTTAAAATTGTTTTGGTTTGTAATCATCAAAAAGGGGGAGATTGTTTGATAAATGGTTTTATCATGATTTTGATGATTTTGTTTTTATACCAAAACAATGTTTTTAAAGGTTGTCCAAATACTCCTAAATGATTTAAAATGGTTTTAATATTTTCCGGAGTATTTCTTCAAGTTTATTTTCGACAAAATTGGACAACACTTTTAATGATTTTTTATTAATGTATTTTTACACCAAAACAATGTTTCTAAATGTTGTCCTAATACTCCTGATCGGTCTAAAATATTCTCACTATTTTTCGGAGTATTTCTTGAAGTTTATTTTCGATATAAAATTGGATAACACTTTTGTTTTGAGGTCAACCGTCGTCGTAGTATAGGGCAACCCGTACACGAAAGTTGAGGAAAACAGAAAACTTCATGTTTGCGAGAAAATGGTCGGGGCAACCGGTCGCCCTATAGGGCAACCGGCCGTCTTACCGTCGATCGGATCGGTCGACTATAGGGCGGCCCGCACTGGGAGCAAAAATCGAAACATAACTGTCTTTCATTTTATTGATGAGTGCGACCGGTTGTGGTTAGGTCGACGGTCGAGGTGCACGCGTCGACCGTCGCCTGTGTAAATGTTGATACGATTATTTCAAACTCTATTTCTGTCCGACCGGTCGCCCGATGGTTTGACAACAAAATTCTAACCGTTGCGCAGCAGACATCTTTTCCCTAAATTGTGGAATTGATTTCTAACAGCTATAATCTTGATTTTAATTGCATTTTTTTTGTAGATATCAGATTCCAAGAGGAGCCTATCAAGTATCAATCATCTCCTATAAATAGAGGAAGATTTGAAGCACAACAACAAGAGAGAACAACACAACACAACAAGATATACTCAAGCAAACACTTGGTCTTTCATTGTTATTATTCTTGTTGTAATTTGCCTAGCTTATCACTTTCACATCCTTGAGGTCTAGGCTATTCTTGATTACACTTGCACTCAATTGTATAATTCATTATCGAGTTGTAATCTTGGATTTTTGGGTAATCATTCAACACAAGATATCCTTGTGAGTGTTCTTGTGGTAAGGGTGATCTAGGTGTTAGGTGTGAGAAGATTGTGGTAATCTTCTTGTTGAGGTGTTGAAGAATTTGGTATTCTTCAAGGGTGAAGATTGTGGTAATCTTCACAAGGTGCCGTTTGGAGATTGTGGTAATCTTCAAGTGAGATTGTGGTAATCTTAAAGGTGGTGTTGAAGAAGAGTGTGGTGCTCTTCAAGGTGTTGGTGTAAGATTTTGTTGTAATAATTTTGGTAATTATTAATAAAATCTTTTTCTCTTTTTGAAACCCATCCCGGATATACTGGGGTGGTAGAGCACGTAGTCCCTAGGTGGGGTGAAGCTCTATAAATTGACGTGTGCTATTTACATTCCGCACCTTTGTTATTATCTTGGCGCATTTGTATCAAAAAAGAGGGCGAAATCAAAAAGATGGAGATAATCTATTCACCCCCCCTCTAGATTATCGTAGCCGCTTGGACTTACAAAACCAAGGATCAGTTGGATGCCAGATTCACTGAAATCACAAATGAGCTTTCAGCTCTTGGGAAGGAATACACACAAAAAGAGATGTGTATGAAGATACTAAGAAGCCTCCCAACTGAATGGGAAATGAAGACTATGGCTCTGAGACATTCCATGGATCTCTCAAGGACATCCAACCATGAACTATTCTCAGACCTCAAAGCCTATGAGTTTGAGCTGAGAAGAAAAGAGCAAGAGGAGACAACTGTACCCAAGATAGCTGCACTGATAGTCAAGGATGGAAAGAGAGCTGAACCAAAGGAAGCTATAGACCAGGAGGAGATTGCCCTAATGGTCAAAATATTCAACAAGTTCTTCAATAAGAACTATAAAAGAAACAAGGGTGAAACCTCCAGGAGACATTCAGCTCCCTCTAAATCAAGGGAAGATAGGCCACCCAAGAGAACTGAGCATCAAAGGGTAGAATATCAGAGAGCTGATAACCCAAGAACAGAAAAGAGGTGATCAAAGAGCTGAGAACCTGTGTTGGAACTGCAGACAACTAGGACATTTTGCAATTGATTGTTCCTATCCACCAGTCAACAAATATAGGAATGAAGAAGAAAGAAAAGTCTTCAGTGAAAGAAGACAGAAAAAGAAAAAAAGCCATGGTGGCTGTTGAGACTGCTGAGACAGCTAAGTCTAAAGATGCATCAGACTTAGAGAGTAGTGAAGCTGACTACTCAAGTGATTCTGAAGAAGAAGCCATGATCTGCCTTATGGCTAAAGAACAAGATCAACCAGACCAAGAAGATGAGGTACACTCTAACTCATCTCATTCAGATTCAAGTGATAGTGATTGTGATACACACACTTCATCACCCACTGATCTTTATGATTCATTAGGCAAAATGATGAAAGATTTTGAGCACATTAAATCCTCACACACACTTCTAAATGAGGAAAACAGCCAGCTCAAAAGCCAAAACTCACAGCTGACTAAAGAGCTGAGTACTCTAAGTCACATAGATGATGAGAACACAAAGCTGAAGGCTGAAAATGCCAAGATGATAGCAGAGATAGCTGCTATAGAAAAGAGGGAAAAAGACCTCAAAAATGTGATTGCCTCATTTACAAAAGCATCCAAATCATTGGATGATCTTATCATGAGTCAAAAAGAATGTGGAGATAAAATAGGCATAGGATTCAATTCCTTTGTGCATAGTCAAACTCCAAGAGTGCTTTTGGAAAAAGGATCTTCAAGCAATGAAGCATCTCAAAAATCCAAAACACCAAATGTTGCACTCACATTCACTCTTAAGCACAATCACAAACAAATTGGCCTTGGATATAAAGGGAAAGGAAAATAGCCAGTTGAGTATGCTGAGAGGACAGCTAAGAAGAAATCCAACAGAGTTCCTCAGCAAACTCCAAACAGAAAATACTCTGTGAAAAGCAAACAGAGCTACCAGAAACCCCAAAAATTTCATCAGAGAAATACATATGATGGGAATGGTAGAAACTTCCCAGACCAAGCTGATTGGAACAATGTGAAATATCAGCAAAGACCAATGGAATACAAGTCTAAATGGCAAAGACCTAAACCTCAGCAAAGGTCATTCCAAATGGAAAAGAGATTTGGGATCGTGTATTTTTGAATTTAATCAACAGTTGAGATTGATCCAGAAATGTGCCTTTATTTCCTTGTATTAAATGCCCATAGCATTTATGGCCAATCATAGGTTTCTGTAGCAACTTTTACTACGTCGCATTAAATATTGCTGACATCATCTCAAAACATTCTCTCTTTAATGAAAACGACCATGTTTTGTCCTTTAGCCAATAAATGTGTCTATTGACTCATTTTGGCTTGCTTGACAGTTGTTTAGTTGACTTCTCTATCGATTTTACTCTGCTTTGAAAGAATAAAACTCTTCAAATCAAATTCCTTTACTTCTCATTCTTGAAATGAGTCTTGCTTATTTAGTTGACTCCAAACTCATTCTTTAACTCTTCAAACCGATTCCATTTGGATTTTGTGAATTTATCATCTCTTTGAAAGAATAAAACTTTCTTTTAAAATAACTAATGAAATGATATATGACATCAATATGCTTTGTCTTGAGTGCAATCTTTGGAAATGAGTCTTGAGCTTATTAACATAGAATTTCTTTTTCTTCAATCAATCCAAACTCATTCTTGGCTTTCTTTCAAATATCTCAATATCTTCTTGATGAAGTTATTGAATTTTGACTTTCAAAAAACTAATTTTGGTGCAAATTGAAACCATTGCACATACACCAATCTGAATATAAATCAATTTGATGATCAATCCAACTTCTTGGCTTTCTTTCAAATATCTCAATAGTGAAGTCATGTGACTTTCTTTTGATCCAATGACAATCGTAAGTGTGCATCTATATCTTTGTTTGATGATCCAATGAGTGTTTGTTTGATCCACAGGTTTGCCTTCTGCATCCATCAATTTTGATTGAGGTATTCATTGGAATTCTCCCAGATGACTTCTCTTCCATGCCAAACTTCTTCATCAAATCTCTGGTATACTTGGTTTAGCTTATGAAGGTTCCATATTTCATTTACTTCACTTGAAGTCCTAGGAAGAATGTTAATTCTCCCATCATGCTCATCTCAAATTTCCCTTGCCTCGGTTTTGAGAATTTATCACACAACTCTTTGTTTGTGGATCCGAAAATGATGTCATCCACATAGATTTGAACAAGCAAGATGCTCTCTCCATCTTGAATTCTGAACAGGGTTCTATCAACTTTTTCTTTGATAAATCCATTGTCTATAAGGAATTGAGACAATGTATCATACCAGACTCTCGGTGCTTGTTTCAATCCATAAAGTGCTTTCTTGAGTTTGTACACTTTATTTCCAATAGTCTTTTGCTCAAAACATGTAGGTTGTTCCACATAGATTTCTTCTTCCAATAGTCCATTAAGAAATTCACTCTTCACATCCATCGAATAAATTGTGAAGTTCTTGTGTGCAACGTAGGCAAGAAACATTATTATTGCTTCCAATCTGGCAATTGGAGCAAATGTTTCATCAAAATCCGTACATTGTTCTTGGCAATACCCTTTTGGATACCAATCTTACCTTATTTCTGACTACAGATCCTTCTTCATTCATCTTTTTTCTGAATACCTACTTAGTACCAATGACATTTTGGTGAGTAGGCCTTTGAACCAACTCCCAAACTTTGTTCCTTTCAAACTGATTTAGCTCTTCTTACATAGATAGGATCCAATGTATGTCATCAAATGCTTCTGACACATCTTTTGGTTCAATCTGAGATATAAAACAAGTGAACATTGCTTCATGTTGAGTTCTTGATCTTATTCTTACTCATTCTCTAACATTTCCATTCACTAACTCAAGTGGATGGTTTCTCAGCCATCTTACATCTGGTTGGAGTAAGTCAGCTAGGTTGATCCTTCTTGCAAGTAAGTTGTCTTGAACAACTTCTTCTTGATCATCTTCATTCAACTGCTAGCTTTCCAGCTCTCTTTGAGATTTAGCTAACTCATCCTCATCAAGATCGATTCTTCTGGGAGCTGTCTCAGTATAAGGACTCTTCTGAATAGTTGGCTGATTCATCTTTTTAGCTAACTCATCAATGCCTTCTGCATTGACATTTGGTTCATCAAAGACCACATGAATTAACTCTTCTGTGACCATTGTCCTTTTATTCAGCACTCTAAAGGCTTTGCTCTCAGCTAAATATCCAAGAAAGATTCCTTCATCAGCCTTAGAATCAAATGCCTTCAGATTGTCCTTGCCATTATTGTGAATGAAACATTTACTTCCAAAAATGTGTAAATATTCCACATTTGGCTTTCTTCCAGTCCAAATTTCATAAGGAGTTTTGGACAATTGCCTATTAATCATACATCTATTCTGAGTATAAACTATCTATGTTGATTGCTTCAGACCAAAATCTCTTTAGTAATCCAGCTTCAGCTAACATGGTCTTTGCAACTTCTTTGAGTGTTCTATTCCTTCTTTCAGCCACTCCATTCTGATGTGGGGTTCTTGCAGCTGATAACTTATGAGCAATTCCATTTTCCATACAATACTGAGCTATAATCCCATTGACAAACTTAGTTCCTCTGTCAGATCTTATCTTGATAATGGATTGACTCTTCTCATTTTGAACACTATTCATTAACTGAGAAAGCTTTTGCAAAGTTTCTTTCTTTTTATACATAAAGATGGTCCAAGTGTATCATGAGAAATCATCCACCACCACAAGGGTGTATTTCTTTGCACTGATACTAGCTGGTTTCACTGGTCCAAATAGATCCATATGCAATAGATGTAAAATCTTTGTTGATGAAGGACTTGGCTTTTCCTTGAAAGATGATTTAATTTGTTTTCCTTTCTAGCTTGCATCACATATACTTTCCTTCTTGTATATTGAGTCTGGCAATCCTTTAACCAAATGACTCCTTGCAAGCTTGTTGATAGTCTTGAAATTCAGATAACTCAACTTTTTGTGCCACAGCCAACATGCTTCAGCTGTGCTTTTTGCCAATAAGCATGTGCTTAGTGTAGCAGTAGTCTAGTCTACTACATACATATTTTTTTTTTAATTCGTGATAGCACAATTTCATTTGTTTCAACATCTCTGATCTGATAAAATCCCATATTGAATCCAACATTGTATCCCTTATCATATAGTTGGCGGATACTTAGCAAATTGAAATTCAGACCTTCAACAAATGCAACATATGTGATCTCTCTGTCATTTTTCTAGATGGATCCAGTGCCTTTTATTTCCCCTGGAGCTTCATTTCCTCCAAATATAACTTTGGCTCCTCTTGATTCCTTGAAGTTTGATAGATTGTTTTTATTCCCTGTCATATGTCTGGAACAACCACTATTCATGTACTAGGTTCCTTGGTACTCAGCTATTCCTTGAACCTGCAATCAAAGAAATCAAACTTTAGGTAGCCATATCTGTTTGGGTCCTGAGGGTTTAGCACTATAAGGTGTTCCAACCAATTTACAACCAAAAGATCTGACTCAAGGGGTTGCCACCTTTTAGTTCCACAGTCATAATGAATTTTAGCAAATGGTTTGGGTGCTATTGGTACATACAACTGTCTCTTTTGTCTGTATGTTTGTGTATGCATTTGTGTATTTGGTTTTCTGTGAAAATATAGAAACTGTTGTGCATGGTGTGCATTGTATCTTGGTGCGTATGTGTGTTGATTTCTCTGCCTTGAGAATTACCTATAATGATTTTAAGGTCTTTGCCACTTGGGCTTGTTTCCCTTAGGACTTTGCTGATATTTCATTGGTGGGTCCCAATCAGCTTGAATTGGATAATTTCTACCATTCCCGTCATATGATTTCTTATATTGAAATCTTTGTGGTTTCTGTAGTTCTGTTTAGACTTAACAAAATATTTCCTGTTTGGAGTCTGTTGATGAACTTTTCTGAATTTTGTTTTAGCTGCTCTTTCAGCATACTCAACTGGCTTCTTTCTTTTGCCTTTATAACCAAGGCCAACATGCGTGTGATTATATGTTGGTGCAACATATGGTGATTTTAGATTTTTGGACTCCCCCATTGCTTGAGGATCCTTTTTCTAAAATCACTCTTGGAGTTTGAGCATTTACAAATGAATTAAATCCTAAACTACTTTGTCTCCAATTTATTTTTGAATCATTATCAATTCATCCAATGCTTTGGATGATTTGCTGAGTGATGCAATAACATTTTTAAGCTCTTGTTCCCTTTTTTTTTTTTTTTGCAAGGTCTGCTTTCTCCTTCGCGATCTCAGTCTTTAACTCTTTGTTCTCATCAGCTATGTGACTTAGAGTACTCAGCTCTTCAGTCAACTGTGAGTTTTGGCTTTTGAGTTGGTTGTGTTCCTTATTCAAAAGTGTTTATGAGGATTTAATGTGCTCAAAGTCTTTCATCATTTTGCTTAATGAATCATAAAGATCAATGGGTGATGATGTGTGTGTGTCATGATCACTATCATACGAATATGAATCAGATGAGTTAGAGATTACCTCATCTTCTTGTTCTTTTTCCATGAGGCAAATCAATGCCTTTTCTTTAGTATCAAGAGAGTAGTCAGCTTCACTTATGTCTCACTAGACTGTCTCTTTGCACTTGGATGTCTCAGACTCTGCAACTATCATTGATTTCTTCTTTCTTGTATACTTTCCCTGAAGACCTTCTTTTCCTCATCATTCATGTACTTGTTGACTAGTGGATAGGGTCAGTCAATTGCAAAGTGACCTGGCTGTCTGCAATTCCAGCACAAGTCTTCCACTTTCTTCTCAACTTTTTTGGGGATTCTCTCATCTTTTCCTTTAGAGGGAGCCGAATGCCTTCTGGAGGACTCTCCTTTATTCCTCTTATAGTTCTTATTAAAGAACTTGTTAAACCTCTTGACCATTAAGGCAGTTTCCTCTTTGACAATGATGCTCTTGGAGTCAACCGACTTGGATTATCCTACCATCAGTGCAGCTGCCTTTGGTGCAGCTATCTCATCTTGCTCTTTCCTTTTGAGCTCGAATTCATAAGCTTTCAAGTCTGAGAATAATTCATGGTTTGAAATCTTGGTTAAGTCCATAGAGGTCCTTAAAGCCATCACTTTCATTTTCCACTCAGCTGGGAGTGCTCTCAGAATTTTCATACACATTTCTTTATGTATATATTCTTTTCCTAAAGCAAACACCTCACTTATTATCTCTATAAACCTTGCATCCAACTGATCTAATGACTCTCCAGTCATCATTTTGAAATTCTCAATTTTTGGAACTGCAACTGTAAGCTTGTTTTCCTTTATCTGCTCTAAACCTTCATAAATTAAAGAATACACATCTTGTTGGTATGAGTAGTACCTATCAAATCTTTTAAGCTCTCCTTAATTGTACAGTCCCATACGTGCACAATACCATAATTTTGTCTTCCTCGTGTGTGAGATCGGTTCATTCATATTTCCCTACGCCTTAGAATCCTGCCAGAAGTCTCTCTTTGTCTGTGCCTTCTCTCTGCACTGACGATCACTCCCCACTCTCTTTATCCATAGGTGTCACATGCCCACCTGCTTCCGCTTGGTTCATCTCGATACACACCGTACTAGGAGAGGTCCCGCTCTAATACCATCTATAACAACCTGCCTTCCAAATCGAAAACTGTCCCCATAAACCAACACGAGTTTTTCTAGCGTGTTTTGTCCTCACTCACGCGCATCCTAGGAGCAGTTTCTCAGAGGGTCAACTATCCCATAATTGCTCCGGGCCAAACACACTTACCTTTTGAGTTTCTATGAGATGAGCAATAGAAATTAGGAAGATGCATCTTGTTGGTATGAACAGTACCTATCAAATCGTTTAAACTCTCCTTAATTGTACAGTTCTATACCTGCACAGTCTCAGAACCTCATCTTCTTCGGGTGTGAGATTAGTTTATTCATGTCCTCCTCCGCCTAGAAGTCTGCCAGGAGCCGCTCATTGTCCGTGCCTTCTCTTTACACCGATAATCACTCCCCGTCCTCTTCGACCCCGAGCGTCACATTTCACTATTCATCCAGTCACATATTTCTAATTTTGATTCATATCCAATCATTATTTTAGTATTTCTGTATCATATCAATTTTTATTGTTATATTTTAATCTCATATTCAATCACACTCTCAAAATTTATTTTTCATTCAAAAAACTTTTCATCTTTATTTTCTGGCAGAATGAAAATTTTGAAAATGAAAGGATATCAATAGCAACCTTAGGCTTCATTTTGATGGATGGATTTCAGGTTGAAGATTTCAAAT
Source organism: Rehmannia glutinosa (assembly GCA_016081115.2). Taxonomy (NCBI): domain Eukaryota; kingdom Viridiplantae; phylum Streptophyta; class Magnoliopsida; order Lamiales; family Orobanchaceae; genus Rehmannia; species Rehmannia glutinosa. The sequence goes on along the minus strand of CM071924.1, from coordinate 48,675,854 downwards.
CTATAGTAACAAATACATCAAACAAGGTCGCTCCAATGTTTTCAAGAGTTTGGTGTGGAAAAAAATGGGCCCTCTATTCTCATATACAAAAATTTAAAACTAACTAGATAATCAATATTACAAAAAATAATTCATTGATCAAAACATAAAATAATAAAATATTATATTTCAGTTTCAATTTTCGCAACTTCTATTTTTGAGTGTTAGAATTGAAAGACTGAAGTTTGGTCAACAAACGTTAAAAAGAACTCCGTTAAGCTAATATTAAAAAGTCTGAAATTTGGCAAAACAACTAAGTCTTTTAAGACAACTGTGTTAAGCTTCAGCAGAAGAGTTAACCACTCAACAGACTTTGAGAGAGTTGTTGATAGAGTAACTCAGCTGTATGAAATTAACTTTTAGAAAATTAGTTTTTGGTTTTACAACAGAAGTCTTACACCCCTTTTAAGCTTGGTTTATCAACACTTATACTTTTGATTAGTTATTATCTAGATGGATAGCAAATGAAGCAAGTAAACAAAATGCATAATTTAAAGTGTAGAAATTAAATAACACAAAGATTTATAGTGATTCGAGGATGGGGTAATTCGTCTACTCCACTCTTCTCCTACTCCAGGAGGAATCCACTAATGCAACAATCACTTCGTTACAAAAGCATAGTCCAAGATAGCTCTGATCACACAACCAGCTAATCTTCTGGGACTCAGCTCTTCGCAAGGCAGCTGCCTCACTACTTTAGCTCTTCAAATCTTTAGGGATTGATCACACAACCCTCCTTTATATATGAACCAGGTTCGACCTTGAACCACACTGAACATCCTTCAATATTGGGAAAAACAGACTTTGTTTGCTTTCACAAAAGTTTTCCTCTTTAATTTGATGAACATCTTCAATCTTTCCACTAAAAGGTGTAGGATGAAATGTCTTCGATTTAGGCTTGAGGATTTTTTGAATATTGCTTGAGAGAGAGTATTTTGTAGTTCTTGCTCCAATGTTTGCTTCTGAGTTATGCTTCTTTTTCTCTTTGAAAATTCCTCAGCCTTTTATAGTAGGAGTTCAAATTTTGTCTGTTGGAGAGATAGACAAAATTCAAAATCTTACTTAGTGTTGGTTTGCTTGTCTTGTTTCTACAGCTTTGTTGTTGACCCAACCTTGTTAATCTGATACTTGCAGGCTTCTGAAAAGATATTAGAGTTCTGCAGACTTCCCATTTGCTTATGCTTCTTGCACTCTTTTAGTAGGAACACTTTAAGGTTGTAGATCTGCCACCATTATAAAATTAGGTAGGTTCTTTGACTTTAACACAACAAACTCTTTTTAGTTGTCTCTGAGTCCTTCAGCTGCTTTACCACTTGACGTGAGTCATCTCCATCATTCATTGGTTGACTCTGCTATAAGTCTTCTGAAAGACTTAGCGATGTATTGACTGAAGGTCTTCTTATCCACTTAGCTGCGACTCAGCTGATTCTTCACTGCATTCTTCAGCAAATCTCTGCATACTCTACTAAGCTACTATTTGACTCAGCTAATACTTTATCTATTACAAAGTAGAATTTACATACAGAATTGGGGTACGCCAACTTTCTAATACAAAGTTTTCTAAGCATCATCAAAATCTATACAATAAATTTCCTAACAATATGCTAATATTAAATTTTCGCCCCAAGGATGGCTCTGCCATAGAACTTATTTGAATACATTGGATTTCAAAAATTTAGGCTCTTAATTTGAGCTATTGTTTGCCAACTTTCTAATCTAAGTTTCACATGGTATCATCAAACTCAACTGGCTTCTTTCCTTTACCTTTATAATTAAGGCGAACATGTGAGTGTTTGTGATTGTGTGTGGATGCAACATATGGTGCTTTTGGCTTTTGGGTCCCCCCATTGTTTGATGATCCTTTTTCCATAACCACTCTTGGAGTTTGTGCATTGACAAAAGAATCGAAACCTAGGTCTGTTTTGTCTCCAATTTCTTTTTGTATCATCATCAATTCATCTAATGTTTTAGATAACTTGTTGAGTGATGCAATCACATTTTTCAGCTCTTGTTCCCTATTTTCCTTTTAAGCTATGTCTGCTTTGACCTTAGCTATTAGCCTTTAACTCTTTGTTCTCATCAGCTATGTGACTAAGAGTACTCAGTTCTTCAGTCAGCTGTGAGTTTTGGCACTTGAGTTGACTGTTTTCCTCATTTAAAAGTGTGTGTAAAGATTTTATGTGCTCAAAATCTTTCATCATTTTGCCTAATGAATCATAAAGATCTATGGGTGATGAAGTGTGTGTCATGATAACTATCATCATAATTTGAGCTAGATGAGTTAGAATTCACCTCATCTTCCTATTCCTTATACATGAGATATATCAATGCCTATTCTTGATTCGAGGAGTAGTAGCGCCTTCAGCGATATCCGATTCACTTGTCTTCTTACACTTGTTTGTATATGTTTCTGCAGCCATCATGGCTTTCTTTCTTTCCTGTCTTCTTTCCCTTAAGACTTTCTTATCCTTTTCATTCCTGTATTTGTTGATTGGTGGATAAGGGCAGTCAATTGTAAAGTGACCTGGCTATCTGCAATTCCAGCACAAATCTTCAACTCTCTTGTTCTCAGCTCTCTTGGGGGTTCTCTCTTCCTTTCCTTTGGAAGGAGTTGAGTGTCTTCTTGAGGATTCTCCCTTATTTCTCTTGTGGTTCTTGTTGAAGAACTTGTTGAACCTTTTAACAATTAGGGCAATCTTCTCTTTATCAATGATGTCCTTAGATTCAACACTCTTTGATTCTCCAGCCACTAGAGCATGTCTTCAGTACAACTATCTCTTCTTGCTCTTTCCTTTTGAACTCGAATTCATATGCTTTGAGATCTGAGAATAACTCATGGTTGGAAATATTTTTCTGGTCCATTGAATGTCTGAAAGCCATCACCTTCATTTCCCACTCAGCTGGGAAAGATCTGAGAATTTTCATACACATTTCCTTCTGTGTATATTCTTTTCCTAGAGCTGATAGCTCATTTGTGATCTTTGTAAATCTAGAATCCAACTGATCCAATGATTCACCAGCTATCATCTTCAAGTTCTCAAACTTCTGCACTGCAACTGTTAATTTATTCTCTTGTATCTTCTTTAAGCTTTAAGCTATATCTTTTCCCATATTTCATTCGCTTGATTGCAAGATTTAACCTTATTAAACATTGCTTTATCAAGAGTTTTATATAAAATGTTCTTGCCACATTGTCCAAGTTATATCTCTTTCTATCTTCATTGGTCCATTCGCGAAGGCTTCTCCACCTCTCCAGTCTTTCAAAGACAACATCTCCCGAGACTTTTACGGTTGTATTCACCTTGGTGATTTTAATGGGTCCATCTTCGATGTCAAACCACATTTCATCATGCAAAGCTGAGAGATGTGCCTGCATAAGAATCTTCCAATCATCAAACTCTTCAATGTAAACATGGGGATACATGATAGATTTGCTTCCATTATAATAACTTTGAAAAACTTCAGGTGTTGATGTTTTTGAAAAGATTGAGATCTAATTCAATAACCAGTGTGGAAGGTTCTTTGAACTAATCGCCCTGATACCACTTGTAGGTCCCAAGGGGTGTCAATTAAGTCTAGAGGGGGGAGGGGGTTTCAATAGACTTAACCAATTTTTTGATTTTAAATCAAATCAGTGTTTTCTCAAGAAAACAACCATGTCTCTTGGGACACAGCTGGTTCAAACCTCAATAGGAGAGTTAACCACTCAACAGACTAGAGAGAGCTGTTGATAGAGTAACTTAGCTTAGTGAAGTTAGCTTTTTATAAAATCAGTTTTCTTGATTTTTAACAGTGGAAGTCTTAAACCCTTTTTAATATTGATTTTTAACACTTGTTTTAGACTTAGTTATTATCAGTTGGATGGGCAAATATATCAGCAAGTAATAAATATATGCAGAGAGTAAATTGCTGAAAGCAAATGACACAAATAATTTTCTAGTGGTTCGAGGATGGGGTAATTCCTCTACTCTACTATTCTCCTACTCCAGGAGAAATATACTAATGCAACTTGGCTGTTACAAAAGTACAAAATACAGTCCGAGCAAGCCTTAATCACACAGCTGGCTTCACTCATGGGACTCAGCTCTTTGTAAGGCAGCTGCCTCACTACTTTAGCTCTCCAAACCCTTCCGATTTGATCACGTAGCCCTCAGATGGATTTGAACCAGGTTCTAACTTGAACCTCACTGCACTTCCATCACTTCGTGGATGTGCAAACCCCTTGTTCTTTTTCAAACAATTTTCCTCTTCAACTTTTGAAGTTTGTTTCCTTCCTTTACTGAGTTGTGTTGGTGAGAATCACTTTGAATGTTAGGCCTGAGGATTTGGAATTTTAGCTTGAGAGAGAGTGTTGCAGATTTGCTTGATTGCTAAGATTTCTCTTGTATATGTCACGTACTTCTCTCTGAAAATTCCTCAGCTTTTTATAGTGAGTGTTTGAAATTTGTCTATTAAAGAGATACACAAATTCAAACTCACTTCTTGTTCGTTGGTTTTTCTTGTTGTGCAGCTTTTGATGTTGACTTAACCTTAGCATTAATCCCCTACAGTGCTTGTGTTGTACCTGGTTTTTAAGCTTCTCATTGGCTCATGCTATTTGCACTCTTTCAGCAAGACAACTTTTAAGGTTGCAGGTTTGTATCTTACCAAATTGGGTAAGTCATGAATTTTTTTTGCAATGGACTTCTTCAGCTTTCTCCAAGCCCTTCAACTGCTTTACCCCTTTACTTGAGTCTTCTCCTTGATTCTTGGATGACTCCGCTGTAAGTCTACTGAGAGACACAACTTCTTTACTTGACTGAAGGTCTTCTTCGATACTCAGTTGCGACACAGCTAAATCTACTCTGCACTTCTTTAGCAAGTCTTATGCATCTTCAACTTGGTTGCTTGATAACTCACCTTTCTTTCTATTTATTACAAAGTTGAAATATATACAGAAAATGGGTGCCAACTTTCTAATCTAAGTTTTCTATGCATCATCAAAATCTATACAAATAAATTTCTTAACATCGGGCAACCTCAAAATTCAATGATATTTCTTCTAAATGAATATTTCAATTTGGAATATAAGAGGATCTGATAATTTGGATTCTCAACAAGTTCTTAAGTGAATGGTCGGAAAAAATAGTGCTAAGATTATTGTTGTCATTGAACCTAAGGTTCAATTTAGACATATTGCTTTGATGAGACGATTGGGTTTTGATCATGTTGTTATACATTCAATTAATAAAATTTGGACTTTTGTCGATTTATTGATAATATTGAGATGCTAGAGGATCATGAGCATTTCATTCATTGCAAAATTAATAAATTGGCTAATGAATGGTTTTATTGCACTTTTGTTTATGCCAAGTGCACACCACATGAAAGAGAAATTCTATGGGCTGGTTTATTTAATTTAAAGATGCGGACCAAGCCGTGTTTTATTGCGGGTGAGTTCAATACAATTTGGTATAGAAATGAACGACGATTTGATCGTCCTCCACCAACTAAACAATGGAGGATTTTCATAATTGCATACTAAAATGTTCTCTTCATGATGTTGGATTTAAAGGCTCAAAATTCATGTGGTCAAATGGTAGAATATGACAGCGACTTGATCGAGTTCTTATTTCTCCTGAATGGTTGGATTCTTTCCCTTTTAATGAAGTCCAGCATTTGGCACGCAAATGTTCTGTCATGTAACCTTATGGTATCTTTTTCAAATCAGGTAATGTCTAAATCATCTCCATTTCATTTTCTTAATTATTGGTGTTGTCACGAGGATTTTTTAAAGATTGTTTCTAAAAACCGGAGCCAACCTTCTCCATTCTCCGAAATTTGTAATTTGCAACATAAATTGATTCGCTTGAAAAATTGTCTTAAGGAATGTAATAAATCGATATTTGGTAATGTTTTTGATAAACTCAAAGAGAATGCTGAAGAGGTAGCCATGCGTGAAAATATATGATGATAACCCAACTGATGAAAACAGAACTGATTTGCGGTTCTCTTATGATAAATTGGCCATATCTCAATCTATAGAGGAAGATTTTTGGAAACAAAAAAGATGCTTGTAAATGGTGGAAAGAATGAGATCGGAACACCAAATATTATCACTCGTTGGTACAAAGTGGCAATAAATTCGATCTCATTCATTCTCGTAAATAGGGATATTATTTCGAATACAGATGCAATTGGTCAGTCCGCTGCTGAAATCTATGAAGAATTTTTTTCTGTTATGCCTACGGATTCTCATACAAATTTCCTCTAAAGCATACAACCGATTCTTAATAATGATGAAAATATTAACCCTTGTCAACCTGTTTTAATGAAAGAAGTTTGAGAGGCGTTTTTGGTATTCATAAGGATAATGTTGCAGGTCTTGATGGATTTTCATCAAGCTTTTATCAATCCTGTTGGGATATAATTTGTTTTGATCTTCATGTCGCATGCAATGAATTTTTCCAAGGTGGGGTTATTCCACATGCCTTTAAAGCAACATTGGTTGTGTTAATTCCTATAAAAGAATCTCCATCGTGGTTTGACTTTCGGCCAATCTCGCTTTGCAATGTTAGTAACAAAATAATTATGAAGATATTGGCTAGTCGTCTCAATTCTTTGCTACGAAAAATTGTGTGTCCAGCTCAAAGTGGATTTATACCCTCTTGTAATATTTGTGATTTTTACCATCTCGTAATATTTGTGATAATATTCTGTTGGTACGAGAATTGGTTCATTTAATTCATTCCTCGGGTAAATGGAATAACGCCATATTAAAACTGGACATGGATAAGGCCTATGATCGAATTCACTGGTCTTTTCTATATGAAGTTCTTTCCAGACTTGGTTTCTTGGCAAATATTATTCATCTTATTAAATATGTGGTAAAAGAGGTTGAGGTTTTTCAATTATTGTTAACAAGACTGTTATGATTTTTTGGAATCCTCAAGGGGTCTCAGACAAGGAAATCATATATCCGCAATCCTCTTTGTTCTGATGGTGGAGGCTTTTCCCCAAGGTATTAACAATTTTATGTCATAGTGTCGAGGGATCAATATACTGGGAGTAGAAGATTGATTTCTCACGTAGCGTATGCAGATGATTTTTTGAATTTTACTAAGACTAATCCTGACACGTTGTCCCTTCTTATGGTTTTTTTTTATTATTTAGCAGAAGGTGTCAGGTTAGTTGTTAAATCACTCCAAAACTCATTTGATTTGTAGTGAGGCACCTATTGATCAGGTGCAAGCCTGTTTATTTTTTAGAGGTTTCGCTTGTAAAAAGTTACCGATTATTTATTTAGGAGAGCCAATATACAAAGGAAGACATAGAGTTTCTTGTTTACTTATCTTTTTGATAAAGTCAAAGCCAAAACTTCAAGATGAGAACAATTGTATCTCTCAATGGCTGGATGTCTAGTGCTCTTGAAATTGGTCCTATGCTCAATGCCCTTTTATATTGTGTAGGTTTTAAGACCTCCTAAATCTCTTATCCACAAATTCCATCAGTTATTTGCTCAATTCTTATGGAAGCTATCATCTCTTGGTCTCTTTTCTACTAAATCCACATGGAACTTCTTGAAGCATTCTAAATCTTCATCCTTATTCTTAGGTGATTAATGGAGTTCATCAATTTGGCCAACTATATCCATATTTGCTTGGCGTCTTTTTCAGAACTGGATTTATGTCGACGATAATTTGCAGTGGAAGGGCATCACATTATCCTCATATTGAAGAGCTTCTCGAATGGCGGGTGAATCATTAACACACTTATTTATCTCTTATTCCACAGTTAGAAGAATTTGGAATTTTTTTGCTCCAGTTTTTTCCTTGATTCTTCCTCCCACAGCAGTTTTGAGAATTTTTGTTCCGGCCTAGAAAATTTCTTCACCTTTTGGATGCTCGAATCATGTGCGTGTAGTGCTGGCTTATTTGGCTTAAGTGAAAACACATCCATCCATGACAATAAGCGATTTTCTTCGAGTCATATCATTGCTCAAACAATTTTTTATCTAAAGACAACCACATCAATCTCATGGAGGGGAGATATTCATGTCGCAGTTGTTTGGGAATTAAAGATCAACATGTACCTCTTCCATCCAGGAACACTATTAGGGTGGAACAAACCTAATTTGGGATGGATTAAGATCGACATTGATGGTGATTCTAGAGGTAACCAAGGTCTGACTGGATACGGAGGTGTTTTACGTGATAGCTCAGGTTCAATCATTGCCGGCTTTGCAAAATTCATTTATCATTCCTCCAGCGGAATTGATGGCTTGGAACTTGATTTCACAAGATTTGGATTCAAACTGATTCACTTGTTTCAATTCAACTTCTACAGGTAAAACCTCCATTTTTTTGGGAAATATCAAGATATTATTCTACACATTTAGGAACAAATGAAGGAACGAGAAGTTAGAATCTCTCATATTTATAGAGAGGAGAACTTAATGGTTGATTTCCTCGCAAATTTGTCCGTCACATCAAATTGTTTTTTAGTTTTTAATAGGCCTAATTTCTTTCTAATGCTTGTCATTTGGCGAATATGGATTTTATGCCATCCTTCCATGGTCTGTAATAGGGATTATGTATGTACCTCAGATCTTAAATGGAATGCCTACCCATCTATATAATTCTTTAGGTGGTTTAGAAAGAAAAGAAATTGGCCAATTCTGGAACCATCCCACTAAGAAAATTTTGGAGTAGGAACCCGCCCTTGCCCAATCTAGACCTGAATCTAGAATAAACCCACAAATATGATTTTTGTTTTATTTACATTCATTTCTAACAAAAACAATATATTACACATATAAAACATCATGAAAATATGTAATACATAATAGATATCATACATTGTTATATTTAACAATCATAATCAACATGAACTATGAAAGCTCAAGTGTGAAAAAACCTATATTTATAACATACATATTCAACATTAAAAATGAGAAAGAAAAAATAAGATAAAGTAACTGAGTCAAATAAAAATAATATATGAAATAATTATATTTAAAACATATGCAAGATGGTAGGTACAACGAGATCCCGTTACCCATCCCTGATCCATCGGACTTTGAAAATTTAAATCCAAAATCATTCTCAAACCCATTTGACAGACTTATTGGACTTGCCCCTGATGAGACGAGTTCACTACGGGGTAAGGATAAATACCTACCACATCATTACTATATATACTCAACACACCACCCACATCCATAATTTAGATAATTCAAACCAAATTGGCCAATTGTACTTGTTCAACATGTAATCGACCATTGCATTGATCTAAATCTGTAATTAAATTGAGTGACAAGAAATCCATTGCCATCCAAAAATCGATATAAAATGGCCAACTTGGTGACCCCTTGTATTGTTTAACTAATTATTATTTTAATTCGAAATGAAAAAGAAATAAGAGAGTAAACGACGTAAACATTATGTACGTCCAACTTTAATACAAATTTTGTTATTCGAAAATAATCAATAAAAGAACACATTGAGACTATCCTTTTTGGACATGGATTTTTGGAGATGAAATTGATGACTTTTCTTCCTCCAATTCTGATTTGAATATTTTAAGATCTTAAAATCGAACTGAAATTTTATGGGTGCAATAGAGTGCATCCATATTTGTGGAGTCCTATTTGGATGAGGTTTATCTAAAAACCTCTCATATTAGGACTCTAACAGTAATATGAGATTGAGATATATATTAATCTCTCTCCCTACTATCACAACACTAAGAAAAATCATTCCTCTCCCACAAAGAAAACAATAATCTATCTCCTAAAATTTCTCTCTATGTTTTTCTTCTTAGAGCATCACCAAAAATCTCCAAGGGTCTAACGTGTGTGTTTATTTGGTGGATACTCTAGTAGATCCATTCGAGCGAGAAGGATATTTTCCTACTTCGTCCGAAGTACAAGAAGTTCATGGAATAAGAAGGGCATTGGCATACACAGTTTATGGAGTGATACACATCAACGAAGAAGACTTGTAGGCAAGTCATAGATCCGAGTGAATCGATTCATCCATTCCTAAGGTAATTCTGATTCACATATGTTATGTGGCTTATGTGACTTAATTTCTAACAGTGGTATTAGAGCCATTAAGGCTCGTTCTCGCCTATCTGATGTGCTTGAGTTTGATAATCCATGAGATTTAATTTTTTTATTAAAAACATTCGAATCTGTTTTTTTGATTTTATATATCCAATATTTGGTGTCAAATTGTAGATCTTGAAAAGAAGATTAATTTGATATATTATTCATTCAAAACGGATTTAAAACAAAAAATTTATTGCGATTCGAAATTTTTTTAGAGAAAACTATATCAACATCAAAATTCGTGCCCAAAGATAAAGCATCTTGGTTATGTATTTCGTTTGTTATGTATTGAGCTATTAACAATGCGTGGATTGAAAGGCCCAACTATTGGCTGGGAATATTGTTTGTGTGCGGAACTAATTTCGATTGTAAGTTATTTCTGTTTCATGGTATTATTTTACCTATTATTAAAAAAAAAATTGCCACGCTGGCGAGGCTGATGTGGCGCCATCTAGATGCTATACGGGCATATTGGTACATCACGTGGCGGATGATTGGCTCATGTGGGCAGCCATTCATTTAATAAAAAATATTAAAAGGATTACTTATTTAGTATGGGCTTGAACATTTAATCTTTTAATTGCTATGTTGTTTTTAACCATTAGGACACTTACTTTTTTGATATTGTTGGTGGCACATACATGTTTTATATGAATCGGAAATTTTTGTGAGAATATTATGTTGATGTTTATGTTCGTTCATGGATTTGACATTTTGGGTGCTCATGTTTATGTATTATTGCTATTTATATATTTCAGAGATAATTGTTAGAGATGGTGGTAATTACAAAGTCCCAAATTATTTTTATTTCTAGATTCTTCTAGAACCTTAACAACTTTTACGATTTAGTCCTTTTAAAGTATTTTCAGAGTTAACTCAAATCAGCTTAGTCCTTGAGGGACAGCTAGGTTGGCTTACACATCAAAGTTACCCACTCAACAGACTCGACTGAGTTGTTGATAGTATAACTTAGCTGCTTTCAGCTAACATTTAGAAATACATTTGATTTTGTTTTGTCAGTAGAAGACTTATCACCCTTATGATTTTTAAACACGTTTTACAACACTTGTTTTAGCAATAGTTGTTATCAGCAGAGTTTAGCAATTTTAACTTAGCAGCATATAAGAAATAAATGCAAGAATTAAATGTGTTGTAAGGTAAATAGACACAAGCAATTTATAGTGGTTCGAGGATGGGGTAATTCCTCTAATTTACTATTCTCCAACTCCTGGAAAAATCCACTAAGTAACTTGATCTTTTTTACAAAGTAGTCAACAGTCCGAGTCAGCTTCGATCATACAACATGATGCTCCTGGGACTCAGCTTCTTCACAAAACAGTTGTCTTGCAACTTCAGCTCCTTCAAACTCTTGGATTTGTTCACACACCCTCCAATGAGTCTAAAGCTTATGGTTCGAACTTGAACCTTACTACTTCTCCTTCAACCATGGAGAGTAGACCCCTTATTCTTTTAAACAAATTGTCCTCTTCAACTGATGGAGTAATCTTTCCTTCACTGACTGTGTTGGATTGAAGTCCTACGAAATTAGGCTTGAGGATTTCTTTGAAAAGCTTGAGAATTTGCAGGTTATTGCTTGCTTGAATGCTTGATAGTCTTATGAAATTCGTAACCTTCTCTCACTTGCTTTCTCAGCCTTTTATAGTGCACATTTGAAATTATGTCCGTTGATGAGATAGACACAGATTTCAAATCACACTCGTAGGTTGTTGGCTTGTTCTGTCTTGCAGCATAGATGTGGATTGTACCATGAATTAAATGTTCTGCAGCATTTCCTTAATCTCTGCAGGTTTTCAGGTACATCCCATTGGTTCCTTGTTTTTTGCACTCTTTCAGTAAAACAACTTTATTGCTGGTAGCCTGACACATGCCTATTTCCAGCAAAACCTTGACTTGTATAGACAATGGATCTCTTTCAGCTTTCTTCAAGTCTTGTCTGTTGCATACCCTTTGACATTCGATTCCAATCATTTTGGAATGACTTAGCTGTCAGTCAGTTGACTGAGACAACTTTTCTGTCACTTGACTGAGTCTTCACTTCACTTCACATAGCTGACACACAACTGGATCTTCCTCTTCAATCTTCAGTCGAGTCTTGTAATCTTCAACTTAGCTGACTTCAACTCAGCTTATACAACCCTATCTATTAAAAGTTGAATTACATACAAAATGGGGTGCCAACTTCCTAATCTATGTTTTACATGGTATCCTCAAAATCTAAACATAAAGTTTTCTAACAATTTCCCCTTTTTTGATGATGCCAAAACTTAAATAAATGCAACAAAGTAAATAGTGCAATAACAATGAATGTATGTGTAGAATATGTCAATTTTATTTGAACATATCATTCTTGTACTTTACAACGCACTTTACAAAGCTTTTACAAAGTATAACATATTCCAAGTATCAGAGCTATACATGTCCATACAAATGTATCAGTGCTTTATGACATTGCAGAATACTTACAATTTTGTATATACTGCTTAGTAAAATACACTAAAGGGGTTCAACCATCTTCAATGCCTCTGTTGCTTCCTTCTTCTCTCTTCATCCTCAGTTCTCCTCCTGTCTTCTTCAGCTCTTCTCCTTTTTCTGTCTTCTTCCTCCCTCTTCTTCTTTTCGTAGGCTCATTTGGCAGCAGGGTCCTCCCTTCTCTGCCTCTCTTCCCAGTCACGGTTGAATCTTTCATTTTCAGCTTCTTGCAGTTAGAGTTTGGAACTCCTTTAGGGATCTCGACTCAGATCCTACATTAGGCAATGTAATCTCATGAGGGGGTCTCACAGTTGGGGAGTCCTTTAACAGTCCAGCTAGGGGGCCTTCATACCTTGCTTTCAAATCTTCAATTCTTCCTAAATGCTTCTCAGCTACCTTCTCAAATTCAGCTTCAATGGCTTGTCTTGACTTCTTGTACGCCAAATCAGTTTTTTCTTCGATAGAAAAATCTTTAGGCAGTTGGCTGAGAATGAAGGCTATCACTTCACCTTGCTAAGGGGTCTTAGCAAGCATAATTTTCAAGGGCAGCTTCTTCACATCACTGCCATCTCCCTTGCTGCTTGCAACTCCCTTACTTCCATCCTTATAACTCCTTTTTCATCTTCCCTTTTTTGGCATCATCACCAAGGGGTAAACCCAATTGAGGGAAAACTCCACCAATGAGTAGATCAATATTGATGTTGGTCATGTCCTGCTTGTCATGACTCTTGGAGCACGCCCCTCGAAATTCAGATCACAGAGCCTTCATCTCGGCTACCATCAACTTCATCTTTATTTGGAGCACCATGATCTCCTTATGCATGTTGCCCTCCATCTTCTGAAGTTCTGCCTTATGCTGAGCTTTGAGCAACTCCATATTGCTCTTGTGAGATTGATCCATCCTGAACATGTGGTCCCTTTGACGCTGCTGAAGTTTGGCATTATCTGAACTCCAGATCACCATTTTAGCGAATAGAGATTTGAAGTATGTGACCTGCTCACGCCTGAGTGCTTTTGTTTGCCCACTACATTCCCTTATCCTCAAAAATGTTCCTCGAATATCTCATGTGATGTTTGCATCTCGATTGTCAAGCCATTGGTTGAGTGTTGCGAACCCATGTTCCATATTTTCAATTTCTGTACAAATATCCTTAAAGGCTTTGGGAAAGTCAGCTGCATCAGCAAACTGCTCTTTTTGCCACACATCATCAAAATCAAACCCAATCGGCACCATTGTCGTGTCAACAGGAGTTCCAAGTTCTTCAGCTGGGACTTGGATGGTGTACCTCGCACTTTCAGTGGCTGACTCTGCTTCCAAGGGTATATGAGGCTCGAAAGAAAGTAGTCAGTGAATAGATCCTCTGGAAAAATAGGAATTTCCACATCCTCGTCCTGTGGACCCTTTCCCTTCTTCTTCAAAATTTCCTTAGCTCTGTGTGCCTCGGATGTCTCAGCATCATCGGCATCTTGTGCAATGTGTTAGCCTACTGAGCTGACTGGTCAACAACTGTCTTAACAGCGTCTTCGGCATCAATAATGTCTTTCTTTTGAGTAGACTTATCCTCGGCTGACTCATCAGTGTCATTGGAAGGTGATGGCACCATGGGAGGTGGTCCATCAACCAGTGTAAAACTTATCGAAGTAGCTTTGTCACTTGCTTGCCTTCGTTTTGCCGGTACCTCCTCCGCAACTTTGTCCTCAGATGATTTTGTAATAGGGCTAGACTCAGCTTTGTTGTCGGTTCCCAAGAATTCAACATCAATATTCTCTTGGGAATCATGAAGAGCACTTATTTCCTCTTCTTCAATGATTTTTTCTTGAGGGGCTGGCACTTGTTCATCGACCTTTTTACCTAGGGAAGTCTCAACCTTCTCCAGGCCTTCATTACCCTCAATAGTCTCAACCACTGATGGGCCTTCAACTATCCCTTTTGCAATCGCAACCGCATTAAGATCTTCAACAAAAATCCCTTCAGCAGACAGAGCTGCTTTGGGGTCTTCGGTGGCATCATTGGAGTCTCAACTCCTTGGATTTCACTTTCATGGCCAAGAGTTTCAACTCACGTGGCCTCAATACCATCCTTTGCCTTGGCTGCATCAATAACTTCATCGGCCTGCATGGCAGCTGAAGTTTCAGCTGAGACAGTCGAAACCGTCTGAGCCTTGACAACGTCCGTCTGCCGGACATTTATGGTCTCCCACAACCTTCTCCAACCCAGCTGTGGTGGTTTGAGTTTCCCCCTCAGCTGGCGCACCAGCTGAGTCTCGAGCAGTGGGGTCACTCGAAACCTGAGACACAACTGTGTTTTCTTATGAGTTATCAGTCGTTTGGACAGGTGTTTCAACACCTTCTTCAGGGAGTGGCTTGGCTAAGGTGCCCTCTTCATCACCTTCCTTAGCTTCATTACCATTATTCCTGGTGGATTTATCCTCGTAGTGCACGGGAGATGTGGTGGCATCAATTGTTCTCACCATCTCCATTATATTTGGGCTAGGAGTAATCATAATAGAATAAGACTCTCCTGGGCCCTTCTGCAATCTTTGCTCATGCATCTCTTTGGATTCTTTTAGTGCTTGCTGCAGCTCAACTTTCTCTACTGGTTCAGCAGGGTCCATCTCATCGTCGTTGCTGCTGGCAGGCACGAAGGCACTTTCAGGCACCCCTTCAAAGGGGCAGGGTTGAGGTTCCTTTGCTTCCTCAATTTTCTTTGCTTTTGCTCTTCTCTTCTCCTCGTCCTTAATGTGAAAGAGGATCGACATGTAGATATCTGAATCTAGTGCGGAGCGGACTTTGGAATGTTCCCTAAGAAACTTAGAAGTTTCTCTTCTTCTTCGATGAATTCTGGGTATGCGAATTGATCTCTCGCATAGCTCAGCTTCCTGTTCCTCCAAATTTTCAACCTCTCATGTACTTCCGGGTACACAGGAGATAGTATGACCACATCGTCATCCTCTTCTTCGACATTGGGCACGAGAGAAGCCCTTTCCTCCTCAACAACTCTGGCATCAGTTTGAAAGGAACCAACAGCCAGCTCCACGGGCTGTTCGGCTATCTGAGTTTTTTTTCTTCAGCTGTTTCTCGTACAACTGTCTCATCTATAGTCTGCTGACCTTCATCTGCAGTCTTCTCAATTACAACAGTGGTTTCCTCACCACCTTCAACTTGCTTAGATTGATGCTCTTCTACTTCAGCAGTCTCCTTTTCAACTTGAGTGCCAGGCATAACTGGCATCTCCAAGGTAGATCTTCTTACTAATCAACTTCTCTTGGTTAGGACAAGAGGAATTTCTGCCTCTTCTTTTTCTTCTTCTTCAATGGCGGTTGGCTCCACCATCTTTATCTTTTTAGCTGCAACTGGCTTTTGGGGCACAGCTGAGCGTTTCTTCCTTGCGATTGGAGAAGGTGCAGGGGAATCCTTCTTAGTCTCGGCTGTTGGGGCAAGAGCAGGGTCTTCCACGGTTGCGGGGGCAGGGGCAGGCTTTGCTGCAACAACTCTCTTCATCTTTTGTACAGGCTTTGGAGAAGGAGCCTTGGCAGTTGTAGTAGTGTCCTCGGTGATAGGGTCAGTTGACTCACCTTCGCTGGTGTCAAGCCTTTCTTGCATGGGCTTGCCTCTGAGCGGCTGAGAGGCTCGCCTTGAACATCTTTTGGTTGACATGGAAGGGTTTCCCATGCCTGGGGGGATGCCCTTCACCTCCATCAAGTGGCCAATCACAAGGCCATACCCCAGCGAACTTCCAAAAAGACCAGCATCATTAATGGTCTTATTAATCACATTTTGGCCGATTCGGCTGAAGATGAACTCAGCCCAATTCACCTTTTTTTCTTCCATAATAGCAGCCATGACCGACAGCTTCGTCCGAGACAGCTGATTAAAGCTGCCAAACTTCATGTCCACACACTTGGACACAACATCCATTAGCTTGTGATAGTCGTCCTTGATGAGCGACTTCTTGGCTGTGTAAATAGCCTTTGCAGCAGACTCTGGCTTGGTGATCTCCTTCCTTGCTGCAACCAGGTTGATATCCTTTTCAGTCACTCCCTTCAATCCAGACTAAGGAAGGTGGGAATACTTAGCCAAATCCACACAGTAATATTTATCTCTTTGTTGTGGAAAAGAAGACTTGATTTCTCCATCGTGAACCTCAGCATTCACGTAGAACATAGCTACCTCTTCAAGGTGCGTGAGAGAGAACTCCATGGTGAGAAATCCTTTGAGGTCAGATTTCTCCAGTTTATCAGCAATCTTCTTGGCAAGGGCTTTGTCAATCCCTTGCTTCACTATTCCATCAAAATCTACAGTGAAACCCGAGTGGATCTTCTCAGCCATCTTCATGAAGTTGAAACTTGAAGCCATTTCAAAAAAATGAACTTGAAAACTCGAACTTTGAACGATGTACGAACTAGGGTTTTTGCTTGGTTGCAGAGAAAAACTTTGCCTTTGCTTGAGAGAGATAAGTGTATTGTGAGGAGAGAGAAATTTGATTTTGGATATATATGGTATGTGAGGGGATGATTTTTAGAATTTGAAAAGGTTGATCACGATCAACGGTTGAGATTAAAAGCTTGAAACCATATTAATTTCCTCGCATTAAATGTAACAACATTTATATCCAATCATAGCCTAAACGTGTACATGCTTTATTCTGACACCATAATTATGCTGACGTAATGCCCAAAAACATTCTCGCTCGCAGAAAACGACTGCGTTTTGTCACTTAGCTCATAAATAACTCAGCTATCTTTCAAAAGTGACTTAACTTTGCTTCTCTCTTCACATGATGATCACTCAGTTGTCAGCTAACTCGATACAGTTGACTAGTCGTCTTGACTGTTTCACTTGGATGAAAAATAAAACTTTATTGAATTCCAATTCTCTCTTCTTTCACTCTGCTGGTTGAGTCTGTTTGATATATGTTTTTATTATGATTTTGATGATTTTGTGTTTACACCAAAACAATGTTTTTAATTGTTGTCCAAATACTCCTAAATGATTTATAATGTTCGTACTAATTTCTCGGAGTATTTCTTCAAAGGTATTTTCGATAAAAATTGGACAACACTTTTGATGATTTTGAGTAAATGAGTTTTTACATCAAAACTATATTTCAAATGTTGTCAAAATACTCCCGATTGTTTTAAAATGTTTTTACTATTTTTCGGAGTATTTTTTGAAGTTTATTTTCGATAAAAATTGGACAACACTTATGTCTCGAGGTCGACCGATCGCGCTATAAGGCAACCCGTACCTGAAGGTGTAAGTTGAAACAGAAAGAAAGACTGAAGTTTTTGACAGCAGGCCGACCGGTCGCCCAGGGGGTCGACCGGTGTCGTCGATCGGTCGCCCATGGGGTCGATCGGTGCTTGCTTGTGCGAGTTTCGTTCTATTCTTCAAAATTGAAAGGGAGACCGGCTGGGCATGGGGTCGATCGGTCGGACCCCCCATCGACCGGTCGCCCTGTGTAAAATTGTGTTCTTATTTTCTAACGTCTATTTGTGCGCGACCGGTCGCCCTAAGGTTTTGATAGCAAATTTTGACCGTTGTGTAGCAGACCAACTTTCCTTAAATTGTGGGATTGATTTCTAACAGCTATATTCTTGATTTTAATTGTATTTTTCTGTAGATTTTCAATCTCCAAGAGGAGCCTATACATGATCAATCATCTCCTATAAATAGAGGAAGTTTTGGAGCAACCAACACAACAATTGAGATACAAGACAACAAGATATATTCAAGCAAACACATTAGCTCTTCATTGTTATCATTCTTGTTGTAATTGTCTAGCTTATCACTTTCACATCTTGAGGTCTAGGCTTTCATTTCTTGATTACACTTGCACTCAAATTGTAATATTCATTATTGAGTTGTAATCTTGATTTTGGTCATCACTCAACACAAGACATCCTTGTGAGTATTCTTGTGGAAAGGATACACTTGGGTGATCTAGGTGATAGGTGTTTCAAGAGTGTGGTGCTCTTGAGGTGTTGAAGAATTTGGTGTTCTTCAAGATTGAAGATTGTGGTGATCTTCACAAGGTGCCGTTGGAGATTGTGGTAATCTTCAAGAGAGATTGTGGTAATCTCAAAGGTGGTGTTGTAGAAGAGTGTGGTGCTCTTCAAGGTGATGTTGTAAGGTGTTGTATTAATTTTGGTAATTGATAAAATCTTTTTTTCTTTTTGAAATCCATCCCGGAGATACTGGGATGGTAGAGGATTAGGCCCTAGGTGGGTTGAACCTCTATAAATCGACGCGTGTTGTTTACTTCCCGCACCTTTATTATTGTCTTGGCTTGTTTTGTTCGAAAAAGAGGGCGATCAAAAAGATGGAGATAATCTATTCACCCCCCCCCTCTAGATTATCGTAGCCGCTTGGACTTTCAAGTGGTATCAGAGCCAAACTCTTTGGCAAGCTCGTTCCACATTGCGAGTAAAGAGGAACGATCACCGGCTACAAATGAAGTCCACCTTACCGGCGCTTCCACCACCAAGCCACCACTATTTGATTCCAAAAATTATACATTTTGGAAAGAATGGAATGCTGTCTACAAGGTTGCGGGTTTGATATTTGGAACACAGTCGTCAATGGAGAATCAATTCCGATGATGAACACACTACACACCTCCAAAGGCTTCAAATAGCTCAATGATGAAGAGAAGAAAATCATCTCATTAAATGTTAAAGCTCTAAATATTTTGTATTGTTCACTTACCACTTTTGAATTTGATTATATTGTAGGAATTCGATCGGCACATGAAGTATGGCAAAAATTAGAAGCCATCTATGAAGTATATGCAAATGAAAGGAGCAACTCAAAAGTATCTACTTCTCAAGTGGACACAAAATCAAATCCAAGGAACAAGCCTCTTACAACTCCCAACTATGAAGTAATAGAACAATGTCTTATGGGCTTCGAAGAAGAAAACGAGGTAAGTTCTAAACCTTCTACTTCCTACGTTAATGAATTACAAAATGAATATAGTGATTTACAAAATGACTATGATGAGCTTCAAAATGAATTCCAAAGCTTAGTTGTTAAATACAAAGATTTGAAAAAGGAATTCAATGTTTTGAAAAATGATAAGGATAGCTTATTCACTTCTTATGAATCACTATCATGTGCTCACACCACCACACTTGATAAGGTTAGAAACCTTGAAAAAGAAAATAGTACTCTTGTTGAGGATATTGATTGCATGAAAAAAGACTTATTAAAATTCAACTTAAGTACCAATAAAATGACCAAGATTGTTGATGTTCATAATTGTGACAAGGGAATTGATAATAAGCCTAATGTTGTTAATCATATAAGAAAGAATCAAGCCCCTATGCATGTTGGTCATTATGCTCCTAAAATTACTACTTATTTTTATTGTGGTAAAATGGGTCACATGGTTAATACTTGTCGGGCTAGAAATAGCTCTAATTATTATTGGAGACCTAAAAGTCTCAAAGCTAATCCCAAAGGACCCAAACACTTGAGGGTACCATAAAACGATGTCATATTAGGTAGCCGGTGGAATAATAATCAGGGAAAATTCATACCGCCAGGGAGACATCAAATGAGCATCTCACTTGATCAAAGAAGAAGACATCACCACAACGAATTTCCAAGAAAAGACACTATCAAGAAATAGGAAGAGCTATCATCAACAAAATGATTTTCAAAGAGGAAGATACCATCAACAATGGGAACGGCACAACCCATGGAAATGGCAAAATTGGTAAACCGTATCTCCCCATTTAAATATGCATTTTGTTTTGTTATTATGCATGTTTTTAATTGTGTCATTATTGCAAAATGATTTTTCAAAATATTTTTTTTGGTCTTCAATTTATACTTGTTTTTTTTTTTAAAGAAAAAATCTTTGAAAAGAAGACCTTGCATGATGTTTTTGTGCATTTACCATGATTATTGTGATTTATTACTTCTTATGGATTTTCATGAGCATACTTGAGACATATATATTGCCTACTCTTGTATCATTATGGTTGTACAAAATTTGTTTAAGAATTGTATAGGATATATACATCTTCACCAATGGGTATTTAAGAGAACCATTATAATATCAAGGTACGTTCACTCGTATTATTTTTAGAACTTGATGTTTTTCATGTCATAATCATGCGCTTATCTTTCAAACCATTTTATTGCATTCCCTTTAGTGCCATTGAATGATTTTGTCAACTTTTCTTAAAAAGGGCACTACTCGTAAAATATCATTTTTATTCAAGTTTATTCTTATTATGACTCGTATTTGTTGGATATAGTCTATGATTATCATTTTTCAAGTTTTAAAACTTTTGGGGTGAAAAATCAAATTTTGGAAAATTCTGGAAATTGCAAAAATTGCACAGGGGGACGGTCTAAAGAGGGTCGACCGGTCGCCCTGTACCTCGATCGGTCGCACCCACCCCCGACCGGTCACCCTGGCTTGTTTTATTTCTTAAAACTCGACTGTCTCATTTTTGATAGAAACAGAATTCCAATTCTTCAAAACCCTTATTTAGCGGAAAATTCACCCCTTTCACTATAATCTTCAAATCTTCACCAAATCTTGTGATTTCTTTTGCTAATCCACTCTATTTTGCAAGAATCTCACTTCTATGGCACCTCCAAGGAATTCCACTGATCGTAATCCTAATCCCAAACGAAGAAGAGCCGGAGAGGGGAACTCGAGAAATCGGCAAGAGGAAGCCGAACAACGGGATATTCGAGCTACCCAACGGAATGTAGCTCAAGAGCACGAGGATATTCAAAACCCTCTACTTTCCTGGCCTCAAATTGCCGAACTTCGTAGGACCATTTCGCTCGACAATTGTCGTTGAGCAAGAAGTAAGAAATCTCTTATCTCTCAAGCTCCTCGCTTCGTGAATGCTTTAGATTTTATCAATAAATATGCGGAGTGGTATTATGAGAATTTGAACTTGGGTTCTAAGTCTATTGCTCGTACAAAAATTTGTCGGTTTGTTTCGTTTTCGAATGAATATCCGACTATACGTGGATTTTTTGAAGAACAAGGTTGGATGCATTTGTGGGAGCATCCTTATGTGTTGTATGATGATGATGTGATTTTGCATTTTTATGCTAATTTGTGGGTTGAGTATGATGCTCAAAGGAAGCCTATTGCGTTGAACTCGTTTGTGAGAGGTCGTCATTTTTGATGGACTCCGGATGATATTTGTCGATTATTGCATGTGCGAGAGGGTGGTTGGGATTATTTTGGGTGTACAAATTGGAATGATGAAATGATGGGTGTCACTATGGAAGAGGTTAAGACCTTTTTGGGCTTTTGGCCACAAAATTCGTTATTGGCCATGACTCTCGAGCATAGAGTTATCTCTATAATTGTCGCCTATTGCATTTGTGGTAAAGCGAGAAAAATGCCTAACAATTTGGACTTCTTTTTGACATATAAAATTGCTAGAAGGGAACCGCTAAATTTTGGTGCAATTCTAATTCAATGCATCATTGAGTCAATCACCCAAGGGACGAAGAAGTTTGTCATGGGGAATTGGATTTGCAAGCTTCTAATAAACTCAGGCTTACCCTCATCGGAGTGTAATTCGGAGATGTTTCAAAATGATTTCGATATTGATAATATTTCACAAGTAGTCCACATGCACAAGAATAATCCTATTCGTCCTACTAAAATGGCAAAATGAAGAAGCCAAGGTTCTACATCACAAAATCCCAACGACATTTTTGATGATGCTGAAGCCGATAGATTGGCGGCGGGTGACGGACCAAGCAATCCGAAGGGCAATACCGGTGCTCAATCATCTCGGGGTTCCGTTCAAACCAATTTGATGAATATAGAGTCCTTCAAGATGCTCGGTATGAGGCGTTGAGTCAAGAGAACTCTAGATTGAAAAAGTCGATGGGTAAATTGAAGAAACTCATCAAGGATCTCATCCCGAATGCATGATTTTCATCCGATGAAGAATGACGATCTTATCACTTTTCTTGATTTACTTTTCATGTCATTTCTTTTATTATGTAATGAACTATTGTGTACAACTCTATTGTTCTAATGATATTTGCTTGTTGTTTTTCTTAAAGGGGATGAACTAGTAAGAATGCTAGTAGCTTTTGATTATGATCTTGATGGAGTATTTGATGGTAAAAATACTCTAATTTATGCATTGTTTGATATCTTTGGATGAAAGGTTGAAGTACTTGATGGTAAAAGTGCTTCTTTTAATTCTTGCTTGGTGACATTTGTAATACCTTGATTCTATTGCTTTGTTGGTTTTCTCAATTAGGTTGAACCCTTGAGTATATATCTTGTTATTGTTGGTTAATATTAGTTGAATGATGGTGATGATATATTGGCTTGGCAAAAATTTTTCAAAGGGCTACACAGAATCCTTTTATACTTAATGCCCGCCAAGTGTTCGATAAAATGTTTCTAAGGAAAATTCATCACTTACATGACTCTCTTAGCTTCAAATGTCTTATACTTTTATAGAGATCATGTTTTACAACTTAAATGAGCTTTCACAAGTTCTTAAAAGTCTTTTAATCAACTCTTCCCTTTACTTTTGGAAATATAAGCTTCTATGATCATATAGCTCGATAAATTGCACACTTTGATATGGATTTATGATGTTTCTATCGTGCTAACATTCTTTTTGATGATTCCAAAGGGGGAGAAATAGGTTATAAGCTCATTAGCTCATAAAAGCTAATATAAGCTCGTGAAAGAAGCTATAAACTATGGTTCCTAAAAGCCAAAAGCTATGTAGTATACTTAGTCCATTTGTTGTTTGTTGGACTTATTTACATGTCTTATGATGTTTTGTTGACAAGGGGAGATTATAAGCTTTTGATTCTTCAGCTCTATCTGTAAAAGCTAAGTTTTTAGCTTTTGGTTGATTGCCTCGTTATTATTCTTGATGTGCTTGTTGATAGGGGGAGCTTGTGCTAATATTAGGAAAATATTTACTCCCTTATTTGGTTGGTATTTTATTTTGGAAATTTGGTCGCTTCTAAACGGTTAGATATAAAAATTGTTTTTGCTTTTTAAACTCGACCTCTTAATATTTCTCAAAAATTATTTCGGTTTGTAATCATCGAAAAGGGGGAGATTGTTTGATATATGTTTTTATCATGATTTTGATGATTTTGTGTTTAAACCAAAACAATGTTTTTAATTGTTGTCCAAATATTAAAGTCTCCCTTGTGTGGAGTGGAAATTTTCTCTCTCTAGAGAGGGAACCCTAGTTTTGTGTCCCTTGTCCTTTTGTTCCTTGCTTTGTGTGTGGCTGCCCATCTCGATTCTTCTTGCTAGAATGTCCATGGTGGACCACTAAGTACATTGGCCTTGGATGTGTCCGGTTCTGAGTCATCATGCATTACTTTGGTGCTTTTTTATTGCTTTTAATGATTTATGCTTCATGTAGACTTAATTATTTATTGTATCTGATTTGTGCCTTGTTCCTTTAATTGCATCTTACCTACCCTGTTCCCCACCATTAATATATTCCTTACTTTGACTCTGGTTTTTGTTGCTCCCGTGATAGTGCCGACCCCCACGTGTCTCACTTTTATTTTCTATTGTTGCTCGGTCGGTTTTTCCTTTGGTTCCTTGCTCTCTTATCCTTTACAGGTGGCAGAATTTGAGGAGTTGAGGTTTGATCTAACGATTGAGGTATCTCTGCTCAAATATGGACCAAGATTTTTGACTAAACTGAATGCATTCTCGTTATCCACGGATGAAAACGAGGAAATCAAGCTGAGCGATGCGGATATTATCTCAAGGAAAACTGAATGTCACAAAAGCCTTATAGGGAAAATCTTTGGGACAAAAAAAACGAATTTTATGGGCC
Organism: Rehmannia glutinosa; assembly: GCA_016081115.2. Taxonomy (NCBI): domain Eukaryota; kingdom Viridiplantae; phylum Streptophyta; class Magnoliopsida; order Lamiales; family Orobanchaceae; genus Rehmannia; species Rehmannia glutinosa. Next base: position 48,651,407 of record CM071924.1, on the reverse strand, counting down.
TCAAAAATACGATGGTAAATATTTGGCAAACCAAAGAGACATTCTCAGTCTGTGAAATTGGTTCTAACCTCTTCCAATTCACCTTTTTGAATCAAGAGGATAAGATTAGGGTTCTGAGAGGAAAGAACTGGAGCTTTGACAACCAATACTTGATTTTACGGGAATGGTCGGAGGACTTAATGGATAATTTAGATTCTTTCAATGTTGTGGAGCTTTGGGTCCAATTATAGAACATTCCCTTTCACTGGTTGAGTACTTAGATAGGTAGAAAGATTGGTGTCAAGTTCAGAAAGTTGAGAGATATCTTAATACCGGAAACGGGAAGTCCAAAAGGGAAACACATCAAAATTCTTGTGCAAATGGATTTAGAGAAACCATTAATGAGGGGGACAAAGATTACTCTGGGAGAGGAATCCCATTGGGTTGATTTTAAGTATGAAAACCTGGAAAAAACTGAAAGGAGTTTCATTGGGTGGTTTGAGTGATGTTTGTTCTGAACAGGTGGAGGTGGCCAGCCTTAATTGGGCCCAAAGTTATCCATGAAGATATGCTCATGGAATTGTAGAGGTCAGGGAGGACCCTCTACGATTCCGCAATTCAAGGAGTCTCTTCGGCTCCAAATCCCTGATTTGATTTTCTTATGCGAAACAAAAAAAAAGAAAGATTTTGTTAAGTCGGTTTTTAATAAAATGAGGTTGAGAGACAGATGGTTTTGTTTGGATCCTGTGGGTAAGAGTGGTGGCTTGGCTGTGGTCTGGTCTACAAGAATGCAAGTGCTTAATATCCATAGCTCATCTTTTCGTTTGGAAATCCAATTCATCTTGGAGGACCATCCTGAATCAATGTAGGCGATTTTTGTTTATGCTAGCACGGATAAGGCTATTAGAAGGGACCAATGGAAATATTTGGAAGATACCAAGGATAAGTGGGTCTCTCTTTGGTTTTTGGGGGGTGATTTTAATGATATTTCTGATCCGGGGGACAAGAAGGGTGGCAGGCCCCATAGTGTGGCAAGTTGCAATGACTTTAACTCCTTTATTGCCAGCATGAGTATGGGAGATTTCCAGTTCAAAGGGTCTCCTTTCACTTGGGCTAACAATAGAGAGGGGGAAGGATTTGTGGAGGAACGTATTGATAGATTGTTTGGATCTCCCGATTGGTTTATCAAATTTCCTCATACCAGTGTGCAACATATTGAGAAACAATCTTCTGATCATTGCTTGCTTTTCATGGATACGGACCCCCCTAGGCTGTTTGGAAAAAAAAGATTTGTCTTTGATAAAAGATGGATTCAAAGCCCGACATTTGATAGTGAGGTGGAGAAAGCTTGGCAGATTGATGTTCATGGAACTCCTTTGTACCAAGTGCAGAGGAAAATTGGTAATTGTAGAGTTGCCATCATCAATTGGAGTAAGGAAAATAGAATAAGCTCTGCCAAGGTTATTCTGAATTGTAAAGACAGATTGGCTGAGATTAAAAGCAAAGGATGTGTTGATAATTGGAATGATTGGGTTAAGCTGAGGTTAGTGCTTGCAAAGGCATATAAAGAGGAGGAAGGCTATTGGAGCCAAAAAGCCAGAGTTATTTGGCTTAAGGAAGGTGACAAGAACTCCAAATTCTTCCATGCCTACACAATCCAAAGAAGGAAAGGGAATAGAATTGAGAATATCACAAAGAGGGATGGTACGGTTTGCACCTCTATTGATGAGATAGAGCACGAAATTGAGGACTACTATCATTCTCTATTTCAGACATCCAATCCTGACCTTGATCATCATATTTTGGAAGGGATACCTCAATTATATCGGCCTCAATGAACCGGGTTCTTACAAGCCATGTGGAGGATATGGAGATTAAAAAAGCCCTTTTGATCTCAGCCCTAATAAAGCTCTCGGATTGGATGGTATGAGTCCTCTCTTTTTTCAGCATTGTTGGCATTTCATTTCTGATAAATTTTGCTCTGTTGTTAAAGATTTTTTTCGTTCTGGTAAGATGCTTAGAAGTGTTAATCATACTGTCATCACTCTTATTCCTAAAATCAAAAACCCTTCTTTGATTGCTCATTTCAGACCTATCAGTCTGTGTGGGGTGGTTTATAAAGTGATTTCCAAAATCATTGTCAACAGAATGAAACATGTGCTTCATCATTGCATTAGTGTCAATCAATCGGCTTTTATTCCGGGTAGACAAATCATTGATAATGTGGTTTTGACTCATGAGTGCATACATCATTTAAAAGGTATTAAAAAGGGTCAAAAAGCATTCATGGCTCTGAAATTGGACATGTCTAAGGCCTATGATAGAGTGGAATGGAAATTCTTAGCTTCTGTGCTCACTAAAATGGGTTTTGATTGCGTCTTTGTGAATTGGATTCTCAAGTGTATTAATTCTTCATCATTCTCTTTTAATGTCAATGGGCAGGTCTTAGGTTTTGTGTTCCTTCTAGAGGGATTAGACAGGGAGATCCTCTCTCGCCTTATCTCTTTATCTTGGTTTCTGAAGTGCTTTCAAATCTTATTAAACAAGCCCAACTTTGTGGTCTTTTCAATGGTATCAAAATCAGTAGAGGAGGGTCGGTCTTGACCCATCTCTTCTTTGTTGATGACTCTATCGTGTTTTGTGAAGCTTCTCTTTTTCAAGCCTTGAGTGTGAGAACCATTTTGGATAGATTTTGTAGAGCGTCTGGTCAACAAGTAAATTTAGAAAAATCTGTTGTGATGTTTAGTAGAATGTGGAAGAGGGTACTAAAAAGGATATTTGTGCTTTGTTGAATGGTATCATTGAACACCATCAATCTAGGTACCTTGGGTTACCTATGGTTATTGGTAGATCAAAAAAAGAAGTCTTTCAGTTTGTGATTGATTCAGTGAAAAAAAGAGTTAACAGTTGGAGTAATATTTTTTTGTCGTGTGCTGGTAAGGAGGTACTTATTAAAGTTGTCATTAATGCCATGCCTAATTATGTAATGTCATGCTTTAATCTTCCTGTGCATATTTGTAAGGAGATTTGTAGAATTTCTTCCAAGTTTTGGTGGGGGACCTCTAATAGTGGGGGGAAAAAGATCTCATGGGTGGCTTAGGATAGAATGACGGTCCCAAAAAATAAGGGGGTTGGGTTTCCAAGATCTTGAGTTGTTTAATGATGCTTTAATTACAAAACAGCTTTGGAGATTAGTTTCTCAACCTAATCTACTTATTAGTAAGGTGCTTAGGGCTAAATATTACAATAAAGGGGGGTTGTTGAGTTGTATTGCTAAAAGTGGGGACTTTTGGTTGTGGAGGAGTTGGCTTAAATCTTTAAAAACTCTTAATCTGGGACTGAGGCAACAAGTGGGTAATGGGAAAGGAGTTAAGATTTGGGAACATCCTTGGCTTCCCCAAATCTCAGATTTCAAACTGAGGATTGTTAAACCGACTAATTGTCACCTTTCTTGGGTGAGGGAGCTGTTAACTGTGGATGGTAAGAATTGGAACCTGGATTTGCTTAATGAGGTATTTTGTGAGACAAATGTGAGAGATATTGTGCAGGTGGCAGTTGATCAGGATGGGAATAATGATAAATGGATTTGGCACTGGGGTAAGAAGGGCTCTTTCTCTATTAAATCCGCATATGGCCAACTTCTTAATGTTAGGCAAATTTGAAATGACAAGCCTAAATCTAGCTCAGGGGCTTCTAAAGCAGAACTGGTGTGGAGGAGTTGCTGGAAAATTAAGGTTACCAATAAGATCAAACATTTTCTGTGGAAAATTATGCATAATAGTTTACCTACAGCTCAAGCACTTGTCAGAAGAGGTATTAGAATGGATCCTAGATGCCCTGTTTGTGGAGATAAAGAGAAAAATTGTGGAACATCTGTTTTTCCAATGTGTTCGTGCTGAGACGATCTGGAAGTTGGCTCCTGTGAGGTGGAATCATACAAGCCACCCTGAATTTAACTTGAAAACCTGGTGGGATGCGAACTGTGTTAACAGCAAAGGGCACTTAATTCAGGAAAGGATTCAGCTGTCTGCATTTCTGATTTGGTGGATTTGGAAATCAAGGAACTCATGGATTTTTGATAAATGTTGCTGGAAAGAAATGGACATTGTTAAATTTGCCATGAACGATTGGAATGAATTTAATCTATTATCTGCGCGCAATAAGGAGGAAATTAAACAACCCAAAGATCCAACATGGGTTGATTATGACTTGGCTGCTCAATCTTTAACAGTAGGATACCATTTCATGGTGATCAGTGTTGTCAATGTTGTGCATCAGGGGTCTGCTTTTGGTTGGTGGATTGCTAATGAGCAAAGAAAATTATTGAAAGCTTGGGCCAATTCTAGTGAATTCATTGCAAATCCAGTGGAAGTGGTGTTGTTAGGCATTCGTTTGGCTCTGTGTTCGGCGTCCAACTTGGGATCGGTCAATTTGAAGATAATGATAGATGATAAGGATATTGCGGGTACCCTCAACAAGCGTCTTCCATTTGAAGGCGGAGGTGCTAAAATAGCCAAAGACATCTACCTTTTATCTTTTCTCTTTGATCATGTTTTTTCTCGGTGCAAGATTACAAATGTAAGTTGAATTGTAATAGGTTTGCTAGATTAGCGTTTGATGGTGATCTTAATTTGAATTGGGTTGACCAATTCCCCGATTGGCTAGTGGTCTAGTCAAGATGGTATTTTAGCCTGTTGGCTAAGCGTAGATGTAATTCCTCAATATGAGTCTTTTCGTATTTATGAAATGCTACCGTTCGATAAAAAAAAATTGTTGTCCAAATACTACTAAATGATTTATAATGTTCGTACTAATTTCTTGGAGTATTTCTTCAAAGGTATTTTCGATAAAAATTGGACAACACTTTTATTGATTTTGAGTAAAGGAGTTTTTACATCAAAACTATATTCCAAATGTTGTTCAAATACTCCCGATTGTTTTAAAATGTTTTTACTATTTTTTCGGAGTATTTCTTGAAGTTTATTTTCGATAAAAATTGGACAACACTTCTGTCTCGAGGTCGACCGGTCGCCCTATAGGGCAACCCGTACCTGAAGGTGTAAGTTGAAATAGAAAGAGAGACTGAAGTTTTTGACAGCAGGCCGACCGGTCGCCCAGGGGGTCGACCGGTGCCGTCGATCGGTCGCCCCTGGGGTCGACCGGTGCCTGCTTGTGCGAGTTTCGTTCTGTTCTTCAAAATTGAAAGGGAGACCGGCTGGGCATGGGGTCGATCGGTCGGACCCCCCATCGACCGGTCGCCCTGTGTAAAATTGTGTTCTTATTTTTTAACGTCTATTTGTGTGCAATCGGTCGCCCTAAGGTTTTGACAGCAAATTATGACCGTTGTGCAGCAGACCAACTTTCCTTAAATTGTGGGATTGATTTCTAACAGCTATATTCTTGATTTTAATTGTATTTTTCTGTAGATTTTCAATCCCCAAGAGGAGCCTATACATGATCAATCATCTCCTATAAATAGAGGAAGTTTTGGAGCAACCAACACAACAATTGAGATACAACACAACAAGATATATTCAAGCAAACACATTAGCTCTTCATTGTTATAATTCTTGTTGTAATTTGCCTAGCTTATCACTTTCACATCTTGAGGTCTAGGCTTTCATTTCTTGATTACACTTGTGAGTATTCTTGTGGAAAGGATACACTTGGGTGATCTAGGTGATAGGTGTTTCAAGAGTGTGGTGCTCTTGAGGTGTTGAAGAATTTGGTGTTCTTCAAGATTGAAGATTGCGTGATCTTCACAAGGTGCCGTTGGAGATTGTGGTAATCTTCAAGAGAGATTGTGGTAATCTTAAAGGTGGTGTTGTAGAAGAGTGTGGTGCTCTTCAAGGTGATGTTGTAAGGTGTTGTATTAATTTTGGTAATTAATAAAATCTTTTTTCTTTTTGAAATCCATCCCGGAGATACTGGGGTGGTAGAGGATTAGGCCCTAGGTGGGTTAAACCTCTATAAATCGACGCGTGTTGTTTACTTCCCGCACCTTTATTATTGTCTTGGCTTGTTTTGTTCGAAAAAGAGGGCAAAATCGAAAAGATGGAGATAATCTATTCACCCCCCTCTAGATTATCGTAGCCGCTTGGACTTTCAGAGTCTTCTGAGTCTCCTAACTCAGCTCAATCAATCCTAGCTCATTTTTAAGCTCTTCAAACCTTAATTCACATAATGGCTTATCGAATATGTCAGCTAATTGCTTATCTTATCAGTTAAGATATATTCCAAAGTGATGTATTTCTTTTCAACATGATCTCTTATGAAATGATATCTGACATCAGTGTGCTTGGTTCTTGAATGCAATACATGATTTTGAGTAATTGCAATAGCAGTTGTGTTATCACACATAATTGGTATATCCTTTTCTTCTACATCATAATCTCTCAGCTGTTGTCTCATCCATAGCACTTGAGCACAATAGCTACCTGCAGCTATGTACTCTGCTTCAGCTGTGGATGTAGCTATTGAATTTTGTTTCTTACTGAACTAAGAAACTAATCTATTTCCAAGCATTTGACAGTTACCAGATGTACTTTTCCTGTCTACTCTATATCCCGCATAGTCTGAGTCTAAGTAGCCAACTAACTTGAATCCTCCATCCTTTGGATACCATAAGCCAACTTCTTGGCATCCCTTCAAATACCTTAGGATTCTCTTGGCTGCAGTCATGTGACTCTCTTTTTGGTGCAGATTGAAATCTAGCACATACACATACAGTAAAGGTGATGTTTAGCCTACTTGCTGTCAAATAGAGTAATGATCCAATAAGGGCTCTATACCTGGTTTGATCTACAACTTTGCCATCTGCATCCATATCCATCTTGATTGAAGTATTCATGGGAATCTTCACTGATGACTTCTCTTCCATACCGAATTTCTTCATCAAATCTCTGGTATATTTGGTTTGGCTTATGAAGGTTCCATCCTTCATTTGTTTGACTAGAAGACCTAGAAAGAAAGCTTTCCCATCTACTCATTTCAAACTTCCCTTGCATGAGGTTTGAAAACTTGTCACACAACTCTTTATTTGTGGATCCAAATATAATGTCATCCACATAAATTTGAACAAGCAATATACTCTCTCCATCTTGAATTCTGAAAAGTGTTCTGTCAACCTTGCCTTTGGTGAATCCATTGTCAATGAGAAACTGAGACAATGTGTCATACCAGGCTCTTGGTGCTTGTTTCAATCCCTACAAAGCTTTCTTGAGCTTGTAGACTTTATCTCCAATAGTTTTCTGCTCAAAACCTGGAGGTTGCTCCACATAGACTTCTTCTTCCAAAAGTCCATTCAAAAATGCACTCTTCACATGCATTTGATATACAGTGAAGTTCTTGTGTGCAACATAAGCAAGAAACATCCTAATTGCTTCCAATCTAGCAATAGGAGCAAAAGTTTCATGAAAATCTATACCTTCCTCTTGGCAATACCCTTTGGCTACCAATCTTCCTTATTCATTTTGTTTCTATATACCCACTTAGTACCAATAACATTTTGGTGGGTAGGCCTTTGAACTAATTCCTAAACTTTGTTTCTTTCAAACTGATTCAACTCTTCCTGCATAGCCTGAATCCAATGTGTGTCATCCAATGCTTGTGACACATCCTTAGGCTCTATTTGGGAAATAAAACAGGTAAACATAGCTTTATGTTGGGCTCTGGATTTGGTTCTTACTCCATCTCTAACCTTTCCAATAATTAACTCAGGTGGATGGTTTCTCAGCCATCTCATATCTGGTTGGAGTAAGTCTACTGGGTCCAGCCGTCTCGCAGCTAAGTTGTCTTGAACAACTTCTTAATCATCATTCAGTTGCAGACCTTCCAGCTGTCTCTGAGATTCAGCAATCTCATCTTCATCAGGGTTGAGTGCTCTTACATCTGCTTCAACATAGGGACTCTTCTGAATAGTTGGATGATTCTTCTTTTCAGCTAACTCATCTATGTCTTTTCCATTAACATTTGGTTCATCAAAAACCACATGGATAGACTCTTCTGTGACCATTGTCGTTTTGTTCAGCACTCTATAAGCTTTACTCTCAGCTGAGTATCCCAAAAAGATACCTTCATCAACTTTAGCATCGAAAGCTTTTATGTTGTCCTTGACATTGTTGTGGATGAAACACTTACATCCAAAGATTCAAAAATATCCAACATTTGGCTTCCTCCTTGTCCAAATTTCATAGGGAGTTTTGGACAATTGCCTGTTAATCATACACCTATTCTGAGTGTAACAAGCAGTGTTGATGGCTTTAGCCCAAAATCTTTTAGGCAGTCCAGCTTCAGCTAACATGGTCCTTGCATCTTCCTTGAGAGTTTTGTTCCTTCTTTTAGCTACTTCATTCTGTTGTGGAGTTCTTGCAGCTGACAATTCATGAGCAATACCATTTTCAACATAATACCGAGTTATAATCCCATTGACAAACTCAGTTCCCCTATTAGACCTTATCTTTATAATGATTTGACTCTTCTCATTTTGAACTCTTCTCATTAGCTGAGGCAATCTCTCCAAGGTTTCCTTATTTTTACAAAAAAAAAGATTGTCCACGTGTATCTTGAATAATCATATACCACCACTAAGGTGTATTTCTTTCCACTGATACTAGTTGGTTCAACAGGACCAAATAAATCCATATGCAATAGATGCAATATCCTGGTTGAAGAAGGACTTGGTTTATCCTTGAAGGATGATTTAATTTTCTTTCCCATCTGGCATGCATCACAAAAATGCTTTCCTTCTTGTATACTGAGTCAGGCAATCCTTCTATAAGATGACTCCTTGCAAGCTTGTTAATTGTCTTGAAATTCAGGTGACTCAGCTTCTTATGCCACATCCAACTTGATCCGGTTGTACTCTTTGCTAGCAGACATGTGCTTGGTGTAGCAGTTGACCAATCCACTACATACATGTTCTTCTTCTTTGATCCTTGCAGCACAATTTCATTTGATTCAGCATCCTTCATTTGGCAAAACCCATGTTGAATCCCACATTGTAGCCTTTGTCACAGAGTTGGTTGATGCTTAGCAGATTGAAGTTGAGGCCTTCAACATATGCAACATCTGTGATTTCCAATCCATTTTACCTTATGGATCATGTGCCTTTAATGTCCCCTGGAGCTGCATTTCCTCCAAATGACTTTTGCACCTTTGATTTCCTTGAATTTTGATAGATTTCTCTTTTTTCCTGTCATATTTATGGAACAGACACTATCCATGTACCAGGTTCCTTGGCACTCAGCTGCTCTCTGAACTGCAATCAAGGAAATTAGTTTTTAGGTACCCATACTTGCCTGGGTCCTGAAGGGTTAGTGATATAAGGTGTTCCAACCAACTTATAGCCAGATGATCTGACTCTAAGAGGTTGCCACCTATCAGTTCCATAATCATAATGCACATTAGAAAATTGCTTAGGGGTTTTAGGATCATACAATTGTCTCTTTTGTCTGTATGACTGTGTGTGTGGTTGAGCATTTGCTTTCTTGGGGTAATAATGATATTTCTGTGCATGTTGGGTTTTGTGCCTGGGTGCATATGTGTGTTGATTATAGTTATTTTGCCTTGGGAATAACCTATGATGAGGTTGAGGTCTTTGCCATTTTGGCTTGTATCCCATAGGTCTTGGCTAATATCTTATTTGGTTATTCCAATCAGCTTGGCTTGGGTAATTTCTACCATTCCCATCATGTGATTTTCTTTGCTGAAATCTCCGGGGCTTTTGGTAGCTCTGTTTAGATTTTACAGAGTATTTCTTGTTTGGAGTCTGCTGATGGACTTTTCTGAATTTAGTTTCAGCTGTCTTGTCAGCATACTCAACTGGCTTCTTTCCCTTTCCCTTGTATCCAAGGCCAGTATGGTTGTGATAGTGTTTTTGAGTGGGTGTTGGTGTAACATATGGTGCTTTGGATTTTTGGATTCCCCCATTGCTTGAGGATCCTTTTTCCATAACCACTCTTGGGACTTGGGCATGCACAAGGGAATTAAATCCAATGTCTGTCTTGTCACCACTTTCTTTTTGAATCATTATAAGTTCATCCAATGAATTGGATGCCTTAGTGAATGAAGCAATCACATTTTTAAGATCATTTTCCCTCTTTTCTGTAGCAGCTAAGTCAACTTGGATCTTGGCAATTTCAGCCTTCAGCTTAGTGTTCTCATCAGCTATTTGACTCAGAGTACTTAGCTCTTTAGTCAGTTGTGAGTTTTGGCATTTAAGCTGGCTGTTTTCCTCATTTAGCAGTGTGTGAGAGGTTTTTATGTGCTCAAAATCTTTCATCATTTTGCCAATAGAATCATAAAGATCTTTGGGTGATGAAGTGTTTGTGTCACTATCACTATCACTTGAATCAGAATGAGATGAGTTAGAGTGTACGTCATCTTCTTGATCTTTGGAGTTTTGTTCTTTGGCCATGAAGCATATCAAAGCATCTTCCTCTTTGTCACTTGAGTAGTCTGCTTCACTACTATCTGAGTCTACTGGTTCCTTGCACTTGGCTATTTCAGCAGTTTCAGCAGCCAACATGGCTTTCTTCTTTTCTTGTCTTCTTTCCCTAAAGACTTTTCTATCCTCTTCATTTCTGTATTTGTTGACTGGTAGATAAGGGCAGTCAACAGCAAAATATCCTGGTTGTTTGCAATTCCAACACAGGTTCTCAGCTCTCTGCAGATCAGCTCCATCAGTCCTCTGACTATCAGCTCTCCAATACTCAGTTCTTTGATGTTCAGCTCTCTTGGGTGGTCTGTCCTTCCTTGCTTTGGAGGGTGCTTAGTTTCTTCTTGAGGATTCACCCTTGTTCCTTTTATAGTTCTTATTGAAGAACTTATTGAACCTTTTTACCATCAGGGCAATTTCTTCTTGGTCTATGGTCTTCTTGGATTTAACTCTCTTTCCTTCACCAGCCATGAGCGCAGTCGTCTTGGGTATAGCCTCTTGTTCCTTTTTTCTCAGTTCAAACTCATATGCTTTCACATTGAAGAACAATTCAAGGTTTGATATCCAGGTGAGATCCATGGAATGTCTCAGGGCCATGACCTTCATTTCCACTCGCTGGGAGTGACCTTAGGATCTTCATACACATCTCCTTCTGTGTGTATTCCTTTCCTAGAGCTGAAAGCTCATTGATGATCTATGTGAATCTGGCATCTAGCTGATCCAAACTTTCACCGGCAATCATTGTAAAATTTTCAAATTTTTGGACTGTAATAGTTAATTTATTTTCTTTGATTTGATCAGACCTTTCACAAATCAAAGTGAGTTTTTCCCAAATTTCTTTGGCTATTTTGCAATATTTGACTTTATTAAACATAGCCTTATCAAGAGTTTTATAAAGTATATCCTTGGCAACATTGTCAAGGTTGTATCTTTTTCGATCATCGTTGGTCCATTCACAACGAGGTTTGTCAACCATAGCAGGTCTGGGCTCTGCTGGTGAAGCATCGTCCTCCTTCAGCAGGAGCTGCCCTTCTCATAGTAGTGTTGACTTTTAGAATTTGTAGTGGCCCATCCTCAATCACTAGCCACATTTCATCATGCAGAGCTGATAGATGAGCCTGCATACAACTTTTCCAATCATCAAACTCTTCCACAGTGAACATTGGAATGCAAGTTAGATTTGCTTTCATGATAATAACTTTGCTTTTGAAATAAAAGCTTTAAAAACTCAAGTGTTGATTCTTTTGAAAAAGAATGAAATCTAGTTCAGTAATCAGTGCGGAAAGCTCAATGAACCAACCGCTCTGATACCACTTGTAGGTCCCAAGGGGTGATGTGTAAGGTTTAGATGGTGGGGTTGAATAAACCTTACCAACTTTTAAGATTTAGTCCTTTTAAAGTATTTTCAGAGTTAACTCAAATTAGCTTAGTCCTTGAGGGACAGCTAGGTTGGCTTACACATCAAAGTTACCCACTCATGAGACTCAAGTCGAATTTGTTGATAGTATAACTTAGTTGCTTTGCTTAACTAACACTTAAACACTGATTGATTTGGTTTTGTCAACGGAAGACTTATCACCCTTATGATTTTTGAACACGTTTTTCAATACTTGTTTTAGCAATAGTTATTATTAGTAGAGTTTAGCAATTTTAACTTAGCAGCAGATAAGAAATAAATGCAGGAATTAAATGTGTTGTAAGGTAAATAGACATAAGCAATTTATAGTGGTTCGAGGATGGTGTAATTCCTCTAATCCACTCTTCTCCAACTCCAGGAGAAATCCTCTAACTAACTTGATCTTTGTTACAAAGCAATCAACAGTCCGAGTAAGCTTCACTCACACAGCCTGCTGCTCCTGGGACTCAACTTCTTCACAAAGCAGTTGTCTTGCTACTTCAGCTCCTTCAAACTCTTGGATTTGTTCACACCCTCCAATGAGTCTAAAGCTTTTGGTTCGAACTTGAACCTTACTACTTCTCCTTCAACATTGGAGAGTAGACCCGTTGTTCTTTTGAACAAATTTTCCTCTTCAACTGATGAATTAATCTTTCCTTCACTGAGTGTGTTGGATTGAATTCCTTCGAAATTAGGCTTGAGGATTTTGTTGAAAAGCTTGAGAGAATTTGCAGGTTATTGCTTGCTTGAATTCTTGATAGTCTTATGAAATTTGTAACCTTCTCTCACTTGCTTCCTCATCCTTTTATAGTACACATTTGAAATTATGTCCGTTGAAGAGATAGACACAAATTTCAAATCACACTCGTAGGTTGTTAGATTGTCTTGTCTTGCAACATAGATGTGGATCGTACCATGAATTAAATGCTCTGCAGCCTTTCCTAATCTCTGCAGGATTTCAGGTACATCCCATTGGTTCCTTACTTTTTGCACTCTTTCAGCAAAACAATTTTATTGCTGGCAGCCTAACACATGCCTATTTCCAGCAAAACCTTGACTTGTGTAGACAACAGATCTTTTTCAACTTTCTTCAAGTCTTGTCTATTGCATACCCCTTTGACATTCGATTCCAATCATTTTGGAATGACTTAGATGTCAGTCAACTGACTGAGACAGTTTTTCTGTCACTTGACTAAGTTTTCACTTCACTTCACACAGCTGACACACAGCTGGGTCTCCTCTTCGATCTTTAGTCGAGTCTTTTAATCTTGAACTTAGTTGACTTCAACTCAGCTTATATAACCCTATCTATTACAAGTTGAATTACATAGAAAATAGGGTGCCAACTTCCTAATCTAAGTTTTACATGGTATCATCAAAATCTAAATATAAATTTTCCTAACAATTCTTGTAGTAGGTCCATGAAGAATGTAAGTTTTTAATTATTATTTTTCTAGGATTCATGTATTAGAGGGGCCATTTTTGAGGTAATGTGTTTTGAGTATGTTTTGTTTATCACTACCATAGGCCAATAATTGTCTCGACGTGATGTACCAAATGTTAACTTATTTTTTTATCTATATATGATGGATGCATGTTAATGGACATTACAAATTTTATTCATGGATCAGTATTTATTTTATTGTGATCTCTAATTTAGTGGGAGATGATTAGTAGCCTTGGTGGCAAAATTTTTGATCTCATTGAATTATATAAAATAGTAAAATAATTACTTGGATTCGGATAAAAATCTTAGACCAGTACCTAATAAATTGTGCATGTTATACAATGATGGATGCCCAAATAGCTTTTTCTGACCATTATGTAGTGGCAAATTAGATGGCCAGAACTATGTAATGTGGCATAGGAAAATTCAATTTTTACTTCACAAAGAAAAGATCCTTGAACATCTCACCACTAGTATGCTTAGGCTAGTTGAGCCAGAGAATGGACAAAATGTCTAATACCATCGCGATATGGACGCGTACAATAAATGGTGCATCAACATAAGAGTGCGCTTTACTATGCTAAGTTGCATGCACGATCATCTGATCCGTGAGTTCGATCAATACTCTACAACTAAAGAGCTATGGGAGGTATTGAAGGTCAAGTATGGTAGCACTTCGGCTACAAGACTGAGGGCTACAACCCTTAGGTTCAATCAGTATGTACTTGACCCGAAGCACTCGATGACCTATTATCTTGATGTGACAAAGGACATGATTCAGCAACTTCAAAATGCTGGATGTGAGGTTACAGATGAAAAACAAGTTTTGGCTATCATAAGGTCTCTACCTGAGTAGACTTGGGGACATGTTAAGCTTGTGCTTACACATATGAGCAAATTCAGACATTCAATAATGTCGCCAATCATCTCAAACTTGAGGCTGACCATTGTGAGTCGAAATGAGTACAAATAGCTGCTCTTGTCGCACATGCTGGACAATGTAAGCCTAAGAAGGGCAAATGTTGGAACAAGAAGGGTGCTGGACAATGAAGTGCACAAAGTCAGAACTTGGCCCCACAAGGTGACAAAGCTATGAAGCGTCATCAAGAAAAGAGGGGTGGAAAGAAGAAGGACAAGTGCTTTAACTGTGGCAAGATGGGTCACTCCGCTCGTGATTGCACTGAACCGAAGAAGGTAGAACCCACTTGTAGCTCTTTTTATTCTTTTGTTTGTTCATACGTTTTCGTTGCTAATTCTCTCCATGGTTGGATTGTAGACACATGAGCAACAAAATATGTGACAATGAATCAAGGGGGATTTGTAGATTATCATCGATTGCCAGCATGCAGCCACTATATTGCTATGGGGAATGGTGGACAAGAGGAGGTTCTTGGAGTTGGATCATATCAGCTCAAGCTCAGCACTGGGCGTGAGCTACTCCTTAATGATGTGCAGTATGCACCTAGCATTCAGTGCAATTTACTTTCAGTTGAGCACTTTCTAGACATGGTTTATCTTTCTTGTTTGAGCACATAAGTTTGTCTATTTACTTTGGCAAAGACATTTATGGCTTAGGATTTATGAAAAATGAAATTTTCATGTTAGAATTATCCAATGATCGCGTTTCTTATGTTTCTTCTACTTTTGATATTATTTATGATTATGTGAAATGGCATGCAAGATTGGGACACATATGACAAGAAAGGATGACTAGGTTAGCTCGAGAAATCATGTTGGGCCACCTCGCTAAAGTCAATCTTCATGTGTGTGAACCATGCCCGGCGGGGAAAAGCACTTAGGAAGTTTTTTGGTAAGGCAAAGAGGGCTACTCATCCTCTAGAGTTAGTCCACTCGGACATATGTGGACCTATGAATATGAGGGCATGACATGGAGCATCCTATTTTCTCACTTTCATTAATGATTATTCGGGTTATGGGTCAGTATATCTCTTATCTCAACGGTCAGAAGTGCTTGATTGTTTTAAGCGATTCTTGACGGAGGTTGAGAACCAAAAAAAGAGGAACCTCAAAAGAGTCTTTGAAAGAGGGGCGAGAATATTTGTCGATCGGTTTAGACAAATGTGTGATGAGAAAGGGATCATAAGACAATTGACGATTCCATACACCCCGCAACAAAATGGTGTTGCAAAGATAAGGAATCGCACACTTCTGGATATGGCCGGATCGATGATGGCATAAGCGAATCTTCCTATACCATTTCGGGGAGATGCAATTTTGATTTCTTTGTCTACATATTAAACCATGTGCCTTCTAAGTCAGTTCCTTCGACACCTTATGAGTTATGACATGACAAAAAGCTAACTTAAAAGGTTTGAGCCCTTGGAGTTTGGCTGGGTTTGTTCACAACAATTCTCATAAGCATGGGAAGTTTGGTCCTAAAGCGGTAAAACATATCTTTATAAGGTATTGCAATCACTCGAATGGATATGTGATGTATGGTGAACACCCTAATGGAGGAAAGACAGAGATAGAGTCTCGTTATGTGAATTTCCTTGAGAAGGATTTTCCAACAATTGGTAAAGTCAAAAGGACCTTGAACTATTCAAGTTGCAAGATCCTTTGGGCGGGGCACCAGTCCCTGGTGGAGGTGAGGTTTCACAACCTCATCCAGTAATTGATGGGGATGATGTATGCGACCCCAAATTCAGTGGGAGTGACCTACTGGAGAAAGACTTAGAAAATCCATAGATACGACAAAGCAAATTGTAGGTCCCAAGGGGTGTGAGAAAGGTTTAGAAGGGAGGGTTGAATAAACCTTTCCAACTTTTTGATTTTAGTCCTTTTAAAATTATTACAGAGTTAACTCAAACAGTTGTGTCCTTGAGGGACATCTAAGTTGGTTATTTAGCTAAGTTAGCCACTCAACAGACTCGATAGAGCTGTTAATAGAATAACTCGGTTGTTTAACTTGAACTTTAACTTGGATGTGTTGGTTTTATCAGCGGAAGACTTAACACCATTTGAATTGTTTTAAGCTTATTTTAACACTTGATTTTAGTACTTGGTTATAATCAGTTGGATAGCAAATATGAGTTTATTAGCAGATATGATGTAAGTATGCATAATTATAAATGTGCTAAAAAATAAATGACACAGTTAATTTTATAGAGGTTCGAAGATGGGGTAATTCTTCTAATCCTCTCTTATCCAACTCCTGGAGGAATCCACTAAGTAACAAATCAGATTACAAAGTGGTGAACATTCTAGAGACAGCCTTGGTCACACAGTTGGCTTCTCTTGCGACTCAGCTTCTTCACAGAGCAGTTGCCATGCTACTTAGGCTCACTTTCTCAAGCTCTTGGATTTGATCACGAAGCCCTCCAATAACTTGATACTGGTTTGACCTTGAACCTTCCTACAATCCTCCTTGGAAAGTAGACCCCTTTTGATTCTTCAAAAGTTTCCTCTTCAACAGATTTGAAGTTGTCTTTCCTTCACAGCTTGTGTTGGATCGATTTCCTTCGATTTTAGGCTTGAGGATTTGCTTGAATATACTTGAGAATATTTCAGGTTAATAGCTTGAATAATCTTGCTTGTTCGTGGTTCAGGTAACCTTTTCTCAATGAGTTTCCTCAGCCTTTTACAGTGAACTTTTGAAATTTTGCCCGTTGAAGAGATAGGCTAATTTCAAAAGTCACTTGTGTTCGTTGGCGTGTCTTGTTGCAGTCCTTGATGTTGACATTTCCTCGTATTTAATGTCTTGCAGTGTTACAGTGTTTCTGACACTTGGTGCAATGCTTCCCATTAGTTTGTTCCTTTTGCACACAACTAGAACTAACACTTTATCTCTGACAACTTTAACATGTTACCATTCTGAGTAACATTCTTGACTTTCATCAACGGATCTCGTTCAGTTGTCTTGACTTGACTGCAGTCTTTTATTCCCCAGATGACTTGAGTTAGCTTCCAATCCTTGGATGACTCATCTGTCACTTCAACTTGAGACTTGGCTTCTTGAGTTGACTTGACTGACTCTTCACACAGCTGATTCACAGCTGATCCACCTTCAGTCGAGTTCTTGACTTTCCTTCTTTGCCATACTCAGTTGTCTCGCAGCGGACTCTTCACTTTAGTCTGCAGTTGACTTCTTGTATTTCTAGGCATAACTGACTTGACTCAGCTTTTCCAGCCCTATCTATTATAATGCAAATTACAAGAAAAATGGGGTGCCAACTTTTTAGTTTAAGTTTTACATGGTATTATCAAAATCTACAAAATAAATTTCCCAATAATTTCCCCCTTGTTGATGATGCCAAAACTTAAAAACATTCAAGAAAATGTAAACAGCAAAGATCCATACAGACAATGCAGTAACAAATAATGTCTGCTTGAATTGATCATTTTATAGATCATAGCATTCTTGTCCTTTACATAGTTGTTTATGAATGGTATCATAGCATTCTTTATCAAAGCAAAACACATATCTATGCTAAGATACAAGAGTAAATACAAAGTGAAAAATTGCAGGGAAAATCACTAAGTATTACATATGACTTACAAAAATGTATTTACATAAGTAATATACATGAAGGGGTTCGCAGCAATACTTCAATGCCTTCGCTGCCTCCTTCTTCATTCTTCAGCTCTTTCGGAGTCATCAGGTCTCTTACTTTTTCTTTCTTCTTCTGCAGCTCTCTGCTTCTTTTCATAAGCTCTTTTAGAAGCATCATCCCTCCGCTTCCTCTCGAGCCATTGATGTGTTTGCCTTTCGTTCTCCTCTTCTTGTCTTCTTACCACCTCTGCGTTCTTTCTTGCCACTTCCAGATTGGCCACTTCATCATACCCAGCCCAGTAGATTCTCCATTTCTTCCCAGGGTTTACATATTCAATATTATTGGGTTGTGGTCGAGGTCAGGAACCTCTTCCACCACCACTTCTTCCTCTTCCTCTGGGTGTGTACTGCACGAGAGTCTTCTGCTTCCCAGCTGAGTGATTGTTGGAAGTCTGCTGCTTTTCAGCTTCTTCACACAATGCAAGACCTTTCTCCCAGTACAGATCCCAGGCTTGGGCTAGTGACATTCCTTGGAAATAGCCTTCGGATTCGAGCATTTTGAATTCTTCAACTGATCTAGGCTCAGATCCATTGTCACGGTCAGCATCTTGATCCTTCCCTGCTGGAATACCACCATACTGTTTCAGCACTTCTTGAACACGGGCATCCTATTTTTTGGAAAACTCCTCAATCCCTGCTTCAATGATTCTTCTTTTCTCCGACATTGGCACAACAGAGTGCTCAATGGGTAGGGTTACGGGGAGTTTGCTCAGGATGGAGGCAGTAATTTGACCTTGCTGAGGGGTTTCAGCTATCATTAAAGTAAGATCATTCGAACGTTCCCCCTCAACTACTTTGTCCTCCTTCTCAACTGCAATCTTCTTCTCAGCTGCAGATTCCTTCAACTTTTCTTCTTTTAATTTCCTTAGGGACTCCTCTTCCCCCTTTTTGGCATCATCAAAGGAAAGAGGGGCCCCAGGGAACATGCCTGCGAGCATGAAGTTGAGTCTACTTAGAGCTGAATTTTGTTTGGAGTCAGTTGTTGCATAAGCTACTCGAAATTCTGAGCGAGTTGCCTTGGAGTCGGCCGCCACCAACTTCATTTCAGCCATGAGTAGGCTGAATTTATCATTCATTGTGTTCTCAAGGCGCAAAATTTCTTTTCTCTGGAATTCTTGCAGCAGCTCCATTTCAGTCTTGTGAGAATCGTGTAACCTTTCGATGTACGCCTACATCCTTTGTTTGATATCAGCGTTGTTAGCCATCCAGACTAGCATTCTGCCATATAATGCTTTGAAATAACGAACTTGTTCGAGTCGCATGGCGATTCTTTGTTGAGACCATTCCCGATCCATACTACTATCCCTCTCAATTCGGCTGTGAGGGTAGCATCCCTGTTGTCCAGTCTTAAGTCGAGTGATGCCTGATGTCTTTCAATCTTCTCAATCTCTTCATAGATTTTCTTGAAGACCTCACGAATCTCAGTTGTCTCACTTGATTCAGCTGCAGGCCACTCTTGATCAAAGTCAAAATCGGCTGGAACAATGGTGTCAGTGGGGATATTTGGAACTTCTCTTACAGTGAATCTTCATTGTTGAGCGGCGGTCTCTTCGTCTAACTCTGGTAGGATTTGTGTGAAAGGAAACATCTCCTGAAAGGCATCATCGCGTACATATGGGATGGTTTGCGAGGTTTGTGCCTGCAATGATGGAGCTGGTGTAGTCGTTACTGCTACAGTTGTGGCAGCCTGCGCAGTTGACTTGGTTTGGCTAGGGCTTTGGGATTGCTTTGCCCAGCTGACTAAGCCTCAGCTATCTTAACAGCGTCTTTGGTCTCAGTAGATTTTTCTAAATGAAGTACCTGGTCCTCTGCTGCATCATCAACGTTATCGGATGATGATGAGACCTGTGGGCTTGGCTCATCATCGAAGTTAAATTTTTGACGAGCCGCTTTATCACTTAGCTAGCTCTTAGTTTTGAGAACATCCTCAGTTGGGTCCGTAGGATTTGTAATCAGAGTGGACTCAGCTTCATCTTCGGACCCCAAGAATGATATATCAAGGTTTCCTGGGAGTCATGAAGTGCGCTTATCTCCTTTTCTATTTCAACGCTTTGAATTAGAGGAATGTTCTGTAACTCTTGACCCTTACCTAGGGAAGTCTCAACCTCCCTTAGGCCTTCAATACCTCCAGCAGACTCAACTGTTGCGAGGCCTTCAGTGTTCCCTTCGACAGTCTCAACTGTCTTAGGGTCTTCTACAGTCCCTTCGACAGTCGCAGTTGTCTTAGGGTCTTCGACCATGGCATCCATAGGAGTCTCAACTCCTTGGATTGCACTTTCACTATCCAGAGTGTTAACTCCCAGGGCATCTCCATCATGTTCCTTGATTGTAAGAACAGTGTTCATTAGCCTTCAAAGCGATTTGACACTTGGTGGGGGGAGACTCAACCTATTTGTCCGAGCTTTGTCAATGTCACTACGATGTGGTTCTTTTTGTTTCCACTTCGCCTCTTTTCGCAAGTTGGAATCTTCCACAAAGATCCTCCAACCACGATGTGGTGGAGAGCTTCCCCCTCAATGGGCGCACCACGGTGAGTGACTAACAGTGGGGTCACTCTGCTCCTGACTCGCGGCCTTTTCCTTTGAGTGCTCAGGTGGTAAAACACCTTCTTCAGAGGTTGGCTCAACTTGGGTGCCTAAAATCCCAGTGCCATTGCCAGTGCCCTTGGATCCATTCTCTGATTGTACAGGGGACGTGGCTGCAGCGATGTCTGTAGCAATCTCCTGCACCACTCCCAGAGGATCAATTTGTAGGAGAGATTGTGAGGACTCTCCTGGGACTTCAAACAGATTTTGCTCATGCATGTTTCTAGATTCCCTCAAGGCCTGCTGCATCTCGGACTTCTCTGCTGCAGCAATGGGATCCATATCCTCATCACTTTCCGAGAACACATCGAGATGTGTATGAGTGTGATCGTGAGAACCAGTAAACTCACACATCTTGGCTTTCTCAAGTGTTTGTGCTTCCTCGGCTGCTTTTTCTTTTTCTTTCTCCCTGATGATGTGAAGAATATCCATGTAGTTTTCTTCATCAAGGGCCTGTAGCACAGTGTTAACGCTGAGAAATCGTAGCAATTCCTCTTCTTCATCAATGAACTCAGGGTGAGCAAACTGCACCCTTGAGTGATCAAGTTTCCATGCCCTCCACTCTCGTAGGCGTCTCTGGATGTCAGGATACAGTGGAGAGTACATGATTATATCATCATCATCATCCTCGTCTTCTTGTCCTCCTTTTTCAGGAATTGAAGGCAAGAGACTCTGCTCCTTCTCGCCTTCAGCAGCATCAATAGCTAGTGGAGACAACTTTTTCAACTGTAGGTTTAGTTGTCTCTACTGCTTTACTTCTCTCAGTTGTCTCTCGTACAGCTGTGTCTTCGGATGATATATGTTGCACATCATCAGCAGACTTAGTCATTTCATCGATTACTTCAGGAGACTGCTCTTCCTGAGTGTCAGCAGTCCCATCTTCTTTTGATGGTTCGGTAGAAGATTCAGCCTTTTTATTCTCAAGCTTAGATCGCTTGAACAATCTCTTCTTCCTCAGAGGAACTTCTGGTTCAATATCCTCTGGTTCGTCAATAGTGAACACTGTTGGGTTTTTCTTGGAGGCAGCTGCCTTTCGTGTCTTGGCAGTCCTCTTCTTTCTTATGGCTGGAAAAGGTATTTGAGATTCCTTCTCGGCCTGCAGTGCGAGCGGGAGACTCGGCTGCGCAGGGGCGGGGACTCATTTGCGGGGCGAGTGCATCCTTTTTCTTAGGCTTTGTAAAGGCGGACCTTCTTCTTCGGAGGAGGGGTAGCAGCTGTGTCTTCGAGGTCAGCTGATTCTCCCTCACTTGTGTCAGCTCTCTTCGCATGAGCTCTCTTCTGGGCTCCTAAAAGGTTTGCCCGGAACATCCTCTTATTCACGTGAAACGGTTTGCCATGGCGAAGGTCAACACCTTTCACTTCCAGCAAGTGACCAATTACAAGACCATATCCAAGTGATCCTCCAAAGGATCCATCCTCCTTAAAGGTCTTGTTCATCACATTCTGGCAGAGTCTGTTGTATACGAACTCAGCCCAATTAATCTTTTTGCCCTGCATGATCGAAGCCATGACGATCAGCTTAGTCTTTGACAGCTGGTTGAAGCTGCCAAACTTCATATCTACGCATTTGGAGACGACATCCATCAGCTTATGATAGTCATCCTTTAGCAGTTTCTTGTCAGCTGTGTAGACTACCTTTAGCAGCACAATCAGGTTTGGCTATTTCTTTCCATGCAGCAGCCAAGTCTACATCAGTTTCATGTATCTCCTTTATTCCTTCCGACGGCAACAAACAGTGCTCATCAAGGTCCTTAGCACTTATTATGATGTCCTTGCGGTGGACAGAAGACTTGATTCCTTCATCCTGCACCTCCGCGTTGACATAGAACACCGTTACCTCCTCAAGGTGGGTGTGGGAATACTCCATGGTTAGAAAAGCCTTGAGCCCTGACTTTTCTAGCATCTCAGCGATTTTCAGAACAAGTTTCATCAGAACCCTGCTTCACCATTCCTTTGAAGTCAACCGATGATCCTGAGTGAATTTGCTTGGAGAGCTTAACATAGTCGAACTTTGGTGCCATTTTCAGAGAGTTTTACCAATTAAAAACTGGAGAATTTGCCTAAGAATACTTAGGGTTTTTGAGAGAAAAGAGAACTTTGCTTTGCTTTTTCTTTGAAGATGTACAGTTTCCGTAAGAGAGAGAGAATACTGAAAACCGTATATATAAGGGTTATGAAAGGACATGTCTTTGGATTTTTTGAATTTTTGATCGAGATCAAAGGCTCAGATTAGAACGTTAAAACCGCATTTTATTCCTCGCATTTAATGCGGCAGCATTTATACCCAATCAAATGTTTATTGTGCAACTTTTTACTGTACTTGTCATTATTACGCTGACGTCATCCTTAAAAACATTCCCGCTCATTTAAAATGACTGCGTTTTTGTCACTTAGTTCATAAATGACTCGGCTTATATCAAAATATGACTCAATACTGCTTCTCTCTCTTCTCATTAAGTGACTCAGCTGTCAGTTAACTCGATACAGCTGACTTTCCGATATGGCTGTTTCACTTGGCTGATTTGTGAAACTTGCTCTTTTCTCATTTTCTCATCGACTATCTCTGCTGATTGAGTCTTCTGAGTTTTAACTCAGCTCAATTAACCCTAGCTCATTCTTAAGCTCTTCAAATCTTGATTCACATAGAGGCTTGGTGAATATGTCAGCTAATTGCTTGTCAGTTGAGATATACTCCAAAGTGATGTCTTTCTTTTTAATATGATCTCTTATAAAATGATATCTGACATCAAGTGCTTTGTTCTTGATTGCAACATAGGATTCTGAGTGATTGTAATAGCACTGGTGTTATAACACATAATTGGAATCTCTTTTTCTTCAATCTCATAGTCTCTCAGCTGATGTCTCATCCATAAGACTTGGGCACAATAGCTTCCCGCAGCTATGTACTCTACTTTAGTTGTGATGTGGCTATTGAGTTTTGCTTCTTACTAAACTAGGAAACCAATCTATTTCCAAGCATTTGACATGTACCTGAAGTACTCTTCCTGTCAACTCTACATCCAATATAGTCTGAGTCTGGGTAACCAATAAGCTTGAATCCACCTTCATTTGGATACCATAAGCCAACTTCCTGGCATTCCTTCAAATATCTTAGGATTCTCTTAGCTGCAGTCATGTGGCTCTCCTTTGGTGCAGATTGAAATCTTGCACACACACCTACTGCAAAGGTGATGTCTGGCCTGCTAGCTGTTAAGTAGAGGAATGATCCAATAAGTGCTCTATATCTGGTTTGATCTATAGTCTTGCCATCTGCATCCATGTCCATCTTGACTGGTGTGTTCATTTGTATTTTCACAGAAGACTTCTCTTCCATACCAAATTTCTTCATTAAATCTCTGTGTATTTTGTTTGACTTATGAAGGTTCCATCCTTCAATTGCTTGACTTGAAGTCCTAGGAAGAAAGTCAGCTCTCCCATCATGCTCATCTCAAATTTACCTTGCAAGAGGATTGAGAACTTATCACACAGCTCTTTATTTGTGGATCCAAAAATGATGTCATCCACATATATTTGAACAAGCAATATACTTTCTCCATCTTGAATTCTGAAGAGAGTTCTATCCACTTTTCCTTTGGTGAATCCATTGTCAGTTAGAAATTGGGACAATGTATCATACCAAGCTCTTGGTGCTTGTTTCAATCCATATAATGCTTTCTTGAGCTTGTACACCTTAGAGGTTGTTCAAAACCTGGAGGTTGTTCAACATAGACTTCTTCCTCTAGCAGTCCATTTATGAATGCACTCTTCACATCCATTCGATACACAGTGAAGTTCTTATGTGCAGCATAGGCAAGAAACATCCTTATTGCTTCTAATCTTGCAACAGGAGCAAAGGTTTCATCAAAATCTATACCCTCTTCTTGGCAATACCCTTTGGCTACCAATCTTGCTTTGTTTCTCACCACAGATCCTTCCTCATTCATCTTGTTTCTGAAAACCCATTTTGTGCCAATAACATTTTGATGAGTTGGTCTCTGCACCAACTCCCGTACCTTGTTTCTTTCAAATTGATTCACCTCTTCTTGCATGGCTTGAATCGAATATGTGTCATCCAATGCTTGAGACACATCTTTTGGCTCTATTTGGGAAATAAAACAAGTGAACATTACTTCATGTTGTGCTCTGGATCTGGTTCTTATGCCATCTCTTACATGTCCAATAACTAACTCTGGTGGATGGTCTTTCAGCCATCTTACATCAGGTTGGAGCAAGTCAGCTGGATTCAGCTGTCTCGCAGCTAAGTTGTCTTGAACAGCTCTTTCATCTTCATTCAGCTGTAGACTTTCCAGCTGTCTTTGAGATTCAGCTATCTCATCTTCTTCTGTGTTGATTGCTCTTACTTCAGCTTCAACATAGGGACTCTTCTGCATAGTTGGCTGATTCAACTTGTCAGCTAACTCTTCAATGTCTTCTCCATTCACATAGGGTTCATCAAAAACCACATGGATAGACTCTTCTGTGACCATAGTCCTCTTGTTCAACACTCTATACGCTTTGCTCTCAGCTGAGTATCCCAAAAAGATACCTTCATCAGCTTTAGCATCAAAAGCCTTCAAATTATCCTTGTCGTTGTTATCGATGAAACATTTACATCCAAATATCCTGAAGTACCCAACACTTGGCTTTCTCCCTGTCCAAATCTCATAGGGAGTCTTGGTTAATTGTTTGTTATCATGCATCTATTTTGAGTATAGCATGCTGTGTTAATGGCTTCAGCCCAAAATCTCTTAGGCCGTCCAGCTTCAGCTAACATGGTACTTGCAGCTTCCTTGAGAGTTTTTTTCCTTCTTTCAGCTACTCCATTCTGCTGTGGAGTTCTTGCTGCAGAAAACTCATGAGCAATACCATTTTCAACACAAATCTTGAGTAATTATCCCATTGACAAACTCGGTTCCTCTATCGACCTTATCTTTATAATGGTTTGGCTCTTTTCATTTTGAACTCTTTTCATCAGCTGAGGTAACTTCTGCAAAGTTTCCTTCTTTTTGCACATGAAGATTGTCCATGTATATCTTGAATAATCATCTACCACCACTAAGGTGTATTTCTTTCCACTTATCTCTGGTTTGGTTCAATGGACCAAATAGATCCATATGCAAATGGATGTAATATCCTTGTTGAAGAAGAACTTGGCATGTCCTTAAATGAAGATTTTATTTGCTTTCCCATCGGCATGCATCACATACGCTTTCTTTCTTATACACTGAGTCTGACAATCCTTCCACAAGATGACTCCTTGCAAGCTTGTTGATTGTCTTGAAGTTCAGATGACTCAGCTTCTTGTGCCACAGCCAACTTGATTCGGTTGTGCTATTTGCTAACAGACAAGTGCTTGGTGGCGATGAGACCAATCTACCACATACATATTCTTCTGTCTTGATCCTTGCAAAGACTATTTCATTTGATTCAAACATCTTTAATCGGCACACTCCCATGTTGAATCCAACATTGTAGCCCTTGTCACAGAGTTGGCTGATGCTTAGCAGGTTGAAGTTGAGGCCTTCAACATAAGCAACATCTGTGATTTCCAATCCATTCTTCTTGATAGATCATGTGCCGTTGATTTCCCCTGGAGCTTCATTTCCTCCAAATATGACTTTTGCACCTCTAATCTCCTTGAATCTTGACAGGTTTTTCTTGTTTCTTGTCATATGTCTGGAACAACCACTATTCATGTACCAGGTTCCTTGGCACTCAGCTGTTCCTTGAACCTACAATCAAGGAAATTAGTTTTTAGGTACCCATACTTGCCTGGGTCCTGAGGGGTTAGTGTTGTAAGATGATCCAACCAACCTATAGCCAAAGGACTTGACTCTAAGAGGTTTCCATCTATCAGTGCCATAATCATAGTGCACATTTGCAAATTGTTTGGGGGTTTTAGGTTCATATTGTTGTCTCTTTTGTCTGTATGCCTGTGTGTGTGTTTTAGCAATTGCTTTCTTGGGATAGTTGTGATATTTCTGAGTGTAGTTCTTGGGTGTATATGTGTGCTGATAATAGCGATTCTGTCTATCTTGGCTTTATCCTAGTTTAGTCAAGCTCGAGTCTCTCCAATGAATGAAGCTAACATCTCTTCTAGAGATGGTTTCTGATCATTTGGTTGCCCCTGATTATAGTATGATTGTGTATGAGTATTTCTATAGTTGTTCTAGCCTTGCTGTCCCACAAAATTTGCTTCTTCCACAACAACTGTTGCCTCTCTTGAAGTTACTTGTTGCGTCACATCCAGTTTCATACTTAGCATGGATATTTGCTCTGTGAGCAGTGTCTCCTCACGTTTCATATATATCAGAACAGTAATTTCTCTCTCCTCAGTTTTGCATTCAAATGCTCTCCCAAATTCTAAAATTCTCTCTGCAAGAAAAAACCCTTGTTAGAAAGTTCGATCTCTCAAGAATCTCCATGGCACCGAAGAAATCAAGCTCCACTCTTGACTTCTCCAAATTATCAGAGAAAATGTACTCTAGTGCACTCATCGATGATGAAGGATTGGTTAAGAAATCTGCAGACTAGGGAAGGGCTAAGAAGATCATCAAGCACCTGAAAAAATTGGGACTTTTGAAGTTACTCACTCTACAGATGCCACAAACCTATCTTGAAGAGGTGGCAATGTTTTATGGGGACGCTTCTGTTCATGATGATGGTATCCATTCTTCTGTGAATGGTAAAGAAGTCAAGATCACAGCAACAGACTTGACTGAGCTGCTTCATCTTCCCAGCAGCGGTCTCACAGAGCTAAAGGACTATGAGTTCGATCTCCGGAAGATTTGGAAGAAGATTGATGTGGAGGAGGCTGCTGCTAAAGTATAACGCATCAGCCACGAAGGTTGTTATCAAGGAGGAATACCACACGCTAATGGATGTGGTAGCCAAGTGCGTGGACATCAAGTTTAGCTCCTACAATCAGTTGTCCTTTACAAAGCTGACTGTAATGGCAGCCATCTTAGAAGAGCTGGAAGTTAACTGGAGTGAGTACATCTTTGAAAAGTTGTGTCAAAACGTACAGCATGTGGAGGTAGCTGAGGAAGAGTTCAATAAATACCTTGGGCTATGGAATAGTCATTGGGTATTTGCTCAAGAAGAAGGGCTTGCCTCTGAGGAAAGGGAAGCCATTTCATGTGAACAAAAGATTATTCAAGGGCAACTTGTAAGCTGCTCAGAAAAAGGCCCATGCAAAGAAGAAGGGTACTTCTGAGGGGGAAGCAGCTGAATCCGCTCCTGTTGCCACAGCTGCCCCAACTCCAGTAGTTTTGAATAAAGAAGAACAGTTGCTTCGTGCAAGCTAGCTGTTAAGAAACAAAGAACTCAGCCGCTGAGAGGGCTGACAGATGAACCAGAAGAATCAGTTGTCAGTGTTGAAGCAGAGGATTCTAAAGAAACTGAGTCCGTTGAGATTCCTTTGGAGAGGCTCTCCAAAAGGAATCAGGACAAACAGACAGCTACAGCTACTTCGGTAATTGACGAAAGAGTTGCAGTCGAATCAACTGATTTGGAAACAACTACAGTTGAGCCAGAAGAAGTCAGGGTCGATAACATAGCTACAATGGTCATTGAAAAGGCAAATGTTGATACCATTAATGAACTTGTTATGGAGGTTAGGCCACATGAAAAAGAGTTAGATGTCAGAGATGAAGTTGCTAATGAAGAACCTGAATCATCTGCTTATCCTGACATTGAGGCTAGGTTGTACATTTGGAGGATGTGGAAGCTAAGTATGAGTCATTTTTAGTTCCTAAGGCCCGAGATAATCGAGGAGGAAGAATGGCTTCTTGAATTCTTGAAGAATGTATTTGTTTCTCAGGCTTTAAATGAGGAATATTCCAGCCAAGTGCTGCTTGAGAAGAAACAGGAAGAAATAGAGAACGCATTAGAAAAGGGCAAAAGTGCTAACCTCATAAGTGTCCTATCACTGATGCAATAATTCCAAATATATAAAGTAGTGGAGGCTGCATAGCTAGGGCAAGCCTTAAGAGAATCCTGTGATATAGCTGAGCGAGCACTACTATCTGGGGCTAGAAAAACATTATCACATACCCTAATTATTTAAGAAGTTATGAGGGACACAACTGCTCTATCCTCGCCAGCTCACTCCCACTCTCACGAGGACATTGGAAATCCGAGAATTGGTGATGAAGCAGGGATAGATGTGGTTGATTTGGTTGAATATTTTCCAACCAGGAACCCAGCTGAGCCATACTCGAAGACTGTTGTTGAAACAGCAGAGACAGAAATAGCTGAAACTAGTGAAACAGCTAAGTCCCATGTGACAGTTGGCCCTAGTGCAATTTAAGATCAATCAGTTAGTGAGCCAGCTGAGGGGAAACTTAGTACACTACAACCTAGGTCCCTTCTGAAAATCCTGAAGGGGTTGTAGGGGAGCAAGAAACTTTGAAGTTAGGGGCGAAGGACAAACTGTAGAAGATGTTGGAAGTTCTTGAAGGCCAATGATATTACAGTGGTCAACACTACTGTAACTGAGGCACTGGTTGGAACGAATGATGAAACCACAATGTTTAAGACTGTTGTTGGCACTGAAAGTGCAATCCCAGTGATTAAGACTACTGAGGATGCCAATATTGTCCAAGGCCTAGCAGCGGTTGAGACTATTGTAGGGAGTGTTCAAGACCCTTTAGTTGTTGAGACTGCTAAGGGAAATGAGAGGTAATTGGGGAAGATCAGGCAGTGGATCAGAATCCAGGATCAAAGTCAGTTGATCCTGTTGATGAGCCTATGGTAGTAAATGTGCAAGCTGAGATAGAGATTGAAATTCTTTGAATCCAGTTGAATCAGAAAGGCAAGAATTAGAGGTAGCAGACTCAAAATTAGATGATGTGATAGAGTTCAGTGAATCAGCTGAATCAGATTAAGAGAAAGATGATCCAGTGGGAGGTTTAAATTTTGCAAAAATGGGTTTTGTTTCGGTAGACCCTCCTCAACCTGCGAGATCTCCTACACATGAGGTTGTTAAGACAGCTGATGCACCGATTACTCAACAGGAAGTACACACTCATGCCAGTGAAGCTGTTAAAACAGCTGAGGCACAGTCAATTTCATAGGCTAACACAGTTGCACCTGCCAATGAAGCTACCTCAGCTGAGGCACAAAGAGTTGTTTGTCAGGGAGAAGAGGCAAGGATTCCTGAAGGTGAAGTGGGACCTTCCTCTAATCCTATTGACACATTGGGCATGATTAACTTTGAATTCTGAGAAGAGATCCTCTGGAAGAGTCTGAGGATGAACAGATTCCACGTACATGTTGAAGTTGAAGACCTCAATATTCCTGAGGAAATGAGGATTGTTTCTTATGGGCATGAGTTCGAATTTTCTCCAAAAGATACTAGTGAACAAGCTGCAAAATTTTGCAAAGTTTTTCGCTATATGTTTGGAGAAATGGCAGAATTGGAATGAGGCTTCATGGAATCAATAATCATGATGCAACTATCACAGCTGACATATGTGGCACGGTGTTAAGGATTAAAGAGTGGACCTCTCAGACAAAGGCTCTTTGAAGAGAGCAAGTGGGATACTTCTGCCAATTGTATAACAAATTGCTGGTATGTGGAGTCGATCAATTAGAATTCTAGAGACACCAACAAGATCACATGAATTGGATGGAAACAAGTCATTTCAGTGACATGGAGTTGCTTCAGACTAAAATGGAGAAGAAATTTGAACATATGGAAGCAATGGTCAAAGAGCAGTTCTCTTTGATGCAGAAATAGCTAACCGAACTCAGCTCTAGTCGCACAGTTGTTGATTCAATGACTCAGATGAAACTGAACTTTATTTTGGAGAATATTCAGCCATCTTCCAGTGTTGATGCCAAAAAGGGGGAAGGAGTAGTAGTGCCCCCTACAACATCTGTTAAAGGCAAAGGCACCAGCTCGTCGATTCTGTCACAAATACCATCTTCTTTGTCAGCTGATGAAAAAGTTGAGCTTGCATTGAAAAAGTCAAAGGAAGAAATTGCACTGCAGAAATCGAAAGAGGAGATAGCAAAGTTTGATAAGAGATAAGAGGACAGAATTGAACAGTTGAGACAACAATATGGTGGACCTCCAGCAGGATCACTTCCCCAGGAACACTCAAATGACGAGTTTGATACTCTATTATTAGAAGGATATTATCAGAGGATGGAGATTCCAGATGCTTGGGACTTATATTAGGAGAAAGATCTCGAAAATATAGAGCATACTATGAAGCAGCCAACTCAAAGTCAGAAGACTAAGAGTCAACAGACTTCCAAGAGTCAGTAGACACCCAACAGCCAAGTTCCCAGAGATGGTAGTCATGTTGGAGGGAGGAGTGTTAAAAGAGGGAGAAGTTCTGAAAGAGGAAGAGGCTCATCCTCATGTGGGAGAGGTAGAAGCTCTCCACCAAGAAGAAGAGGTGGAGTTCCATCCTACAACCCACTGAAAATAGATGTACCATATTGGATAGCCCTACAAGAAGCTCTAAGGAGAGAAGATGAGTGTAAGGCAGATGAAATGGCAAGAAGGTATGAGAAGGAATAGGAAGAAAAGCGAAGAAAATTCGAAGAAGATCGAACAAGACAATAGCGAATATAAAGTGATAGTTGTCAAGATTTTGTATTTTTGCAATTCAGTGTAATATACACAATAATGTAAGTGTCTGAATATACATGAATAAAATTGTTATATTCATTTTCAATTCTTTATTTCTTGGCACAGATGATGTAGAAAGTTTTGGCATCATCAAAAAATGGGAAATTATTAGGAAATTTATTGTATAGATTTTGATGATGCTTAGAAACTTTGTATTAGGAAATTGGCATACCCCAATTCTGTATGTAAATTCTACTTTGCAATATATAAATTATTAGCTGATTTAAATAGTAGCTAAGTAGAGTATACATAAGACTTGCTGAAGAATGCAGTGAAGAATCAGCTGAGTCGCAGCTAAGTGGATCAGAAGACCATCAGTCAAGTACATCAGCTAAGTCTTTCAGAAGACTTACAACAGAGTCAACCAAAGAATGATGGAGATGACTCAAGTCAAGGGGTAAAGCAACTGAAGGACTCAGAGACAACTGAAAAGAGTCTGTTGTGTTAAAGTAAAAGAACTTACCTAATTTGGTAATGGTGGCAGACCTGCAACCTTAAAGTGTTCCTGCTGAAAGAGTGCAAGAAGCATAAGCCAATGGCAAGTCTGCAGAACTCTGATATCTTTTCAGAAGCCTGCAAATATCAGATTAACAAGGTTAGGTCAACAAAAAAGCTGCATAAACAAGAAAAGCCAACGAAAACTTTGCTCTATTTTGAATGATCAAAAATCTAAGACAAGCCAACGAAAACTAAGTAAGAGTTTGAATTTTGTCTATCTCTTCAACGGACAAAATTTAAACTCTTATTATAAGTAAGCTGAGGAATTTTCATAGAGAAAAAAACACAGAACTGAGAAGCAAACATTTGAGCAAGAATTGCAAAATAGTCTCTCTCAAGCAATATTCAAAAACTCCTCGAGTCTAAGTCGAAGATACTTCATCCTACACCTTTAAGTGGAAAGATTGAAGTTGTTCATCAAGTTGTAGAGAAAAACTTTTGTGAAAGAAAATGGGGTTTGTTCTTCCCAGTATTGAAGGAAGTTTAGTGAGGTTCAAGATCAAACCTTGTCCAAATCTGGAGGAGGGTTGTGTGATCAATCCCTGAAGATATGAAGAGCTGCAGTAGTTAGGCAGCTGCCTTGCGAAGATCTAAGTCTCAGAAGATTAGCAGGCTATGTGATCAAAGTTATCTTGGATTGTACATTTGTAACAAAGTGACTGTTGCATTAGTGGGTTCCTCCTGGAGTAGAGAAGAGTGGAGTAGAGGAATTACCCCATTCTCGTACCACTATAAATCTCTGTATTCTTTAATTTTTGCACTTTAAATTTGCATTTTGTTTACTTGCTTCATTTGCTATCCATCTAGATAATAACTAATCAAAAAGTATAAGTGTTGATAAACTAGCTTAAAAAGGGTGTAAGACTTCCGCTGTAAAACAAGAAAACTTATTTTCTAGAAGATAACTTCATTCAACTGAGTTACTCTATCAACAACTCTTTCAGAGTGTGTTGAGTGGTTAACTCTTCTGCTAAATCTTAACAATTGTCTTAAAATACTTAGTTGTTTTCTTGTAAGCTCTGATTTTAAAAAGAATTGAAAAATTTGGTAAAGTTTATTCAACTCTCCTTCCCCCCTCTAGACTTTACTCTGCACCCATTGGGACCTACACCTATCGAAAGTTTTTTGTTTAATTTGTTTGCCAAATTTCAGCCTTTTTAATATTAGCTTAACGGAAGTTCTTTTTAAAGTTTGTTTACCAAACTTCAGTCTTTCAATTCTAACACTCAAAAAATAGAAGTTGAGAAAATTGAAATTAAAATATAATATTTTATTATTTTTTGTTTTGATCAATGAATTATTTTCCGTAACATTGATTAACTAGTTAGTTTTAAATATTTATATATGACAATAGAGGGCCCCTTTTTTTCCCACACCGAACTCTTGAAAATATAGGAACGACCCTATTTGCTGGATTTGTTACTATAGATTTGAAATCTTCAACTTGAAATCCGTAAATAAAGGCTAAGTTTGCTATTGATATCCTTTCATTTCGAAAATTTTCTTTCTGCTAGAAAATAATGTGAAAAAAAATTTGAAAGAAGAATGAATTTTGAGAGTGTGATTGAATGAGATGAAAATGTAATAATAAAAATTGATGTGATATAGAAATAGTAAAATAGTAATTGGATATGACTCATAATTAGAAATATGTGAGTGGATGTATAATGAAATGTGACGCTTGAGGTCGAAGAGGGCAGGGAGTGATTGCCAGTGTAAAGAGAAGGCACGGACGATGAAGCGGCCCCTGGCAGTTTACAGGCGGAGGGGACATGAATAAACTAATCTCACACTCGAAGAATATGAGATTACGAGCATCTTTGTCATGGTATGGGACTATACAATTAAGGAGAGCTTAAAAGATTTGAGGGGTACTACTCATGCCCAACAAGATCGACTTCTTTTTTTGATTTGTCATCTCATAGAAACTCCGGAGCAATTATGGGATGGGTGACCCCTTAATTTTGCTCTCAAAGTGCTCATGAGTGAGGACAAAGCGACCTGGAAAGACTCATGTTGATTTATGGGGACAATAGTCGATCTGAAAGGTGGGCCGTTATAAATAATACATCATTTAAATATATTTGTAATATTTAAATTAATCTAATAATTACTCTAAAGTTTCTTATAAGTATAATTTAAATATTATATAAATGACAAAATAAAAATGTTAGTTATATATAAATATACTAAGTATTACTAAAAAATATTTTAATTTATGTAAGTTATAATCTAAGAAATATATAATTCATATATTTAGTTTTAAATAATAATCTAAATATAAGTATTAATATAGTTCACATAAAAATATACAAATTATATTAAATAACTATCTTTAATTTATGTAATGATTAAAATTAATTAGTATAAAGCACTTTAAATGAGATTTTTATATAATCTAAACATAAGTATAAGCACAATTCATATAAAAATAATGTTCAAACAAGTCGTATTTTATATCCGAACAATTATTTCATATTTGTATTTTATACATACGTCTATGTGTCAGTATTTAATTGCTTCTGTATTTTTGCCGATTTTTTACTGTAACTTTTAATAAATGTTCATAATATACTTGTACGTATTAAATGTTGAAATTTTTTGCTTTCTGTATTTTTAACTAACTAGGGTTTGGAGGATACACAATTTCGATAAATGGGTTATATCCAAAAGTAAAATTTCAAATTAATCAACATGATGGCTTTTGCCTTTCTTTATTGTGAATTTTGTTTGTGCTCTAATAATTACCACCAAAATACATCGATACATAGTTTCTGAAAAATGCATTGAAGCCTCAACCTATACAATCTCATGGCAGAAACTCCCCATCTACCCTCAACAACCATTCTTTTTTCTCGCCCTCTACTGTAAAAGAAAAATTAGTAGGAGAAATTCACAAAAGAAAAAAAATAACTCTACAGTTTCATAGACAAATTCCAGGCAAGAAACGTGTGCATTTTTATATACCCCACAATCATTTATGTCTCCAACTCAACATAGCTCAGAAAAGGTCATTCATTTAAACATTTTGTAATTCTTCTATTTATTGTTTTTGCCTCAATTTCCTCTCCTTAGGGTTTTTCTTTTCACAGCTTCACCCCCACAATGACAAACTTCATTTCTTGCTATATTTCTTTCTATTGACAGAACAAAATATTCGTACTTGATACTTCTCTACGCTCTTGTTCTCCTATTTTTCTCCTTTTTTTTCTAGTTCGTAGCAACCCTTCTTCTTTATATGCACAAAAGTCATGTCTAGTTTGTACCATCAGAATTTGAACTTCTCACCAGCAAGAAATATCTCTTCTCCACAACTAATTAAGACCAACTCAGATGTTGAAAGGTAATACCAATTCTTGTTTTGTGTTATAAGATTCTTGATTCTTGTGTGTTTGATGTGAAATCTTGTTCATTTGTGGTGTTTTTCATTACTTGCAGCAAGTATTTGCAAGAGTTGTTGGGAGAAAGGCAAATGCTTGGACCCTTCATGCAAGTACTTCCCATTTGTAGCCAACTCTTAAATCAAGGTTAGCCTCTATGATCAACTTTCGGATCTAATTTTACTGTTTTAGGCATTTCAATTTGCTTTTTCTATGATTTCTTCTGTTTTTATGTCATTCACATGTTTACGCTGATTCGATTAATGGTTGTAAATGTGCATATATCTGAATATTGTGATATTTAAGTAGATATAGCATTGGTTATGATTTCTATCTAATTTGTGGCAGATATTTTTTCAGATAATTTGTTTTCATGATTATTGAAGTTAATGATTTTCGAATGAGCTTCAATATTCTTTCGTGTCGTCGATGGCTTACTTAATTGATGATTTGCTTCAGTTTTTTTTTCTTAACAAAGAAAATAAATCCTTCCTTTGCTAGCATGGGAAGTAATGGTGGTGGTTGGCATTCGGTGGTGAGTGGTGTGTTTTGATGTCATACGTTACGTGCATGTAATAAGACAAAGGCATTTCCCAAATGATGCTTTTGTCGTGTGATGAAGTGCACTACAAAATGTTATTCATGTGATAGACTACTACGTGTTAAAGCACCTGTACACTTCACGTGATAGAGCAATTTGTTAACTTTCTCTATTTTTTCATGGTAATGGTATCCGCACTCTTCACGTGAAAGATCATTGTTTCATGGTAATAGTATATTATGTATTCATATCTAACAATGTTAATCTTTACAACTGGATGCGGCGTTTTTAATGTTGCAATACATTTTTGTCATAATTGTGATTTTACTTTAAAAAAATTACATCTAAAAGTATGAAGTTTTGTAATAGAGGAATAAGATTAATTCTTTTCATGATTGTTGAAGTTTCCTGATGTTGTGAATGTCGAATTACTTCAAGATACATTTATATTATCCATTTGTAGCTTAATGGATTCATAATTTCTTATTAATAATAGGTTCACATTCCTTGCTTTTAATAGCATGGAAAAAATAATGTTGGTGGTTTACATTTGGCAGTGGGTCTGCATTCATATGTTATGCTTTTGAAATACAAGAAAAGCGTTTGTCTAAATAATTTTTTTGTTACAAATTAACAAAAATATTCATTAGGGCAGCTATAGTGATATGTGTCAAAAACAACATTCTCCATGTGACAGAACAATATATATGTTGTTTAACTTGTACGTGACAAGGTTGGTGGTTAACACATATTTAGTGGTACCAAGTTACACAAAAAGAAAATCATCTTTTTCACAATTTTGTTTGAGTCACAAATTTGAGTATCAGCAAGAGTAAATTTTGTATCGAGCATAAAAATTTCAAAAGTGGTTTCTCAATGATTCCACCTTATGCATAGGTATTTTTAATAATATCTTATAAAATTTTGGATCTTGACATTATTTTCTCTCATGACTATTAAAGTTTTCTTGTGCAATAAATTTTTAATGACACTTCAATATACACTTATAATATGAGTCAGTAGCTAAATCATCTTTCATGATTTCCTTAGCGATGTTGAGAATCCCTTACTTTTAGCATTTTAAAATGCAATTTATTTTCATGCATGATGTTTTTGAAATATGATAAGCACATTCTCAAAAGACGATATAGTTATGCATTAAAGTAAAAATAACGTGTTCTTTGAGTGAATGCCATGTGTTAGAGCACATAATTCTTCACGTGATAGAGCAATAATATGTTATTTTTATCATTTTGTGACAAGGATAAGTTTATGTAGCACATTTATGATATGAAGTTACCTAAAATGAAAATAAAATCTTTTAGTTTAATGATATCCTCAATTTTGGACACAGTTGGTGATTTTATTAAAATGTTCGAGTATGAAAGTATGAAATTTTGGATATGGAGCAAATCAGCGGAGAAAAGGAATAATAAAAGTTGTTATGTGACGGATAAACTTTAGCATTATTTAATTCCTTAACACGTAAAAAGTAATGAACCTTCACTTTGAGAAGTCTCATATTTAGACAATTAGACCCCAATATTTCACTTTCCTTTAATTTGAGTTTAGTTTGTAATGTTTTCTAATTGTTTATGACCAACGATCCACTATTCAGGTAATTGCATTTTTAATCTGGAAAGAGATTTTCTCCATTATCTATATGCCTTTTTGTTTGATTTTGTTTTGATGGTCAAAGCCCTAACTATATTCTTGACATTTGCGCATGTATAAGAATTCTTATTAAACAACTATTATTTTAATGGCAGAAATATTGAGTGTTTCTGGAAAAATGTCCAACCACGGATTTAGCGATTATGACAGACTACAACGTGGTAGTCCAACTCCCGTGTCTTCTTTAGATGTTATGCCTAATTTTGGAGGAAGAATATTAGGCAATTGGAATGGGAATGGCTGGAGCAGCATTCAACATGAGGTGAGCCAAGAATTAATTTGCCAACCAAATATGAAACCCTTAAAAAATTCATCTACACACATTATCCTGCTCTTTTTGTTGATTATTAAAGATTCTCTAAAACTTCTGGTCCAATTTCTGAATTGGTTCATGAATATTTTACTGCAAATATATCCATGTTTGTGCTTGGTATCTCATTAATGAAAAATTGTATCTTTGAGAAAAAGTGAGATCATATAGTTTATACATAAGAGAATGATATTTAAGAATGTGTTTGAAAAGTGTAACATGCCTCTTTTTGTGAAAAAAAAAAGTGTTTGGATATGGATATACTTTTGAAAAGTGAATATGGAATTGTTTTGAGAAATATTCACAAACAAACGCATGTATGTGGAAAAAATTGTGTCTTGCCATAGATTTCTCTAAATCATTCCATAAGCAATCACTCCCTTCGTTTCTTGGTCTTTTAGAAGTTATTAGTGTAACACATATCATAACAAAAT
This sequence comes from Rehmannia glutinosa, assembly GCA_016081115.2. Classification (NCBI taxonomy): domain Eukaryota; kingdom Viridiplantae; phylum Streptophyta; class Magnoliopsida; order Lamiales; family Orobanchaceae; genus Rehmannia; species Rehmannia glutinosa. The sequence goes on along the minus strand of CM071924.1, from coordinate 48,613,507 downwards.
GAATTTGTCTGCAAACCTGAAATGCATTTTCTGTTCTAAGCTTCCATTTTAGAACTGCTCTGAATTCTTGTAGTAGGAGGGAGACATTAATGATCTTATACAAACTTAATAATTAATATGACTCATTAAAACCAAAGAAGAGAATAAAGTGATGACACTAGTTCATAGTTAAAAAGCCAACATAAGATTCAGATGGTGGTGAACATAAATTAGAGTTGGTTTGAAATATTTCTCCATCTAAGATCATAGCTTCTTGAATTTCTTAGGTTTCTACCTTTTCAATTCATATATGGATTCACAGTTCTATGAATATATTTTCCTGTTATGCAAAGTTATATTATTTTGGTGGGAGTTGATGAATGAATATTTTACTCATTTTGCTTAAATAATTTCCAAACTACAAAAATGGAAGGAAATATAACCTTTCCTCAATTGAAAAATTTTACAAGTAAATCATAACATAATCAGGAAAACATGAAATGCATGAGTAACTTAAATAGAATATTGTTTCTTCAACTACAATCGATAATTCACCAACTTCAAATATTTGCTGCTTTTTCACGCCATTATGATTATTTTCCATAACAACACTAGGATCTCTTAGCATTAGTGACCTAAGATATGATATTATTATATGAAGGCTATAATCTATCTCTTTTAATGTATCAACTAACAATTCCCTGAGTTTCCTATTGTTATAAGCTCTGTTTGCATATATTTCTATGGCCTATTTCAAGATTCAAATGAAGTTATCTCTTTAAGAAGCAATATTAACAATCTTTCATTTCTCTTGCATTGCACTATACATACATGAGAATGTTGAGGAAGCAAGAATACTTAAGAAAGAAACAATATTGGCTTTGTTTTATTTTCCTCGAATACTTAAGAAAGAAACAATATTGGCTTTGTTTTAGTTTGTGATAAAGTCCTCATCATTTTTGTTCACGCATCTTCATGCTACTTATTATACTAAGAATTGGTATCTTTTTTAATAAATTGGGTAGTCCACAAGTTATGACTATAGACTGGAAACCACCTGGAAGCCCAAGTTCATTCCTAATGAAGCGTGTTTTACGCTTGGACATACCTGTTGATAGATATCCAAATGTAAGCCTTGGGATGCATCTCCTGCTTTGTTTTCAACTAAACAGAATTAGAATCTCGGAGTTCAATTTATTTGTAATCATTTTTGAAAATAAGTTCTAGAACTAAGTTTTGTAAATTATTTCTGGAAAAATAGTTCAATTTTGTTGGAAGACTTTTGGGTCCTCGAGGAAACTCATTGAAGCGCGTGGAAGCTTCTACTGGTTGTCGTGTCTTTATCAGGGGAAAAGGTTCAATAAAGAATGTTAACAAGGTAAAATGTGAGTGTGCATGTTTGTGTGTGTTTGTTTTTGTGTATTATATATATGGATAATTACAAAAAACTATCGATGAGATTTGAGCTAATAACAAAACAACCCAGAGATTTTTGAAAACTACAAAAATTCCCTTAAGGTTTGATTCTGTATTACACTTATCCCTTTATAAGCAAAAATATTTCAAAAACCCCATTTGTTACCCCCTTACATTTTAAGATAGAATCAAATATCGGGGAACTATGGATTTTTTTGTAATTATCTCAAACCTTAGGTATAGTTTTTTATAATTATCCCTTATATATATATTGGGGTAGCAAAAAGGTGAATTTTATGATTTATAATCAAATTATTTCTAGAGTTGAGACCTTTATTTATTATTAGGATGATGCTTATATTCTTGTTGATAATTGTTGGTTTCATTATTTATGCCTACATTTAAAGGAGGAGAGCCTGAGGGGAAAACCAGGCTATGAACACTTGAATGAACCATTGCATATTTTAATTGAGTTGGAGGCCACTGAAGTACCTGCCCATCTTGTTGATGTTCGACTGAAACAAGCAAAGGAGATCATTGAAGAGCTGCTCAAACCTGTGGTAAAAATTGATATCCATTCTTTTTGTTTTTAAAATATCACTGTATTAAATCTAAACCGTAAACAATATAATAAGTATCATTAGTTCTAAATCCTTGAAAATCTTATTTTTCTTACTACCTGGGTACTTGAGCCACTATTTCATGCGTCAAAAACTGGGCAACTGATAATTATCCATATATTAAAATGAACTTCATGATGTGATGTAGTCGCTCATTGTATCTCATCAAAATTAAGTGATACTAGGAGTACTTGGGGAGTATTTGCAATCACGAAAAACGTGATTGTCCGCTTTTGGCAAAAAAAAATAGTTTTTACTGTTACTGATTATGCGTAATTTAATCATAATCTAAAAGCAGGGAGACGAGTGCTTTAAGTTTTCTATTTTATACGGTTTGTTTGGCTTTTATAAATAAATAAGCATTTTTACAAATTATTCACCAAACACTCTCAATTTCTGATTCTCAATCCTTCTAATTTTATTTTTAATCACTTCTTCTAAAAGCAAAAGTTTTTGCAAAAACTCCCACTCATATCTATGGATATTATTTGTGGCACTTGAGAGTACATGTGACATATAAAATACAAGCTATCAAGAAAACATATTCCCTTTTGCTCTGATCAATTTCTCTTCTCACTGGCAAGTTGCAATTTATGGAATTTTTACATGCAACCTCAACTTTGAGTTTTGCCAAGTTATATTCTTAATCGTAATATGAATCACTACATTTCAAGCTTGGATTCGATCAAAGTCAACATTGTATTAGATTGTATCGGGACTTCAAGATTGGAAGTTCTTTTAAAAAAAACTAAGCTGGGAGGGCTAATTACAAAAAAAAAAAAACGGAATTATTTAAAATTGCAAAAAAAACTCTTGAAGTTTGATTCCAACTTATATTTTCCCTTTATAAGTAAAAAAATATTTGAAACCCTCTTGACATTTATAAAAATGTTATCATTGCCCCTTAAATTTAAGACAGGATCAAGTCCGAGGATTTTTTTGTAATTTTGAAATATATTTGGGTTTTTTTGTAATTATACCTTATAATTATTGTCTTTCAAGTCAAATTAAAGCTTATGTATTCAATATATGTGAATAATAAGTGTAGGTAGAAATATTTATTTTGGTTGAAATGCGGGGACGAATCTCAAGATTTGTACAAGAGACAACAACTTAGAGAACTAGTGATGCTTAACAATATCCAGAAAAGAGCCCCAACCCGGTGGAATTGTATATCCCTTCACTTTCGGTGGAATAAAACGTCCCAAAACCAGTTGGTAAAGGATTTCTCGTTTATGCTAAGAAGTTGTGAACATTTTAATGCCATATTTGCAGTCGAAGACTAGTCTCATCAACCGGGCAAATGAACTTGAAATGTAAGAATCATATGTGACTGTAAAAATGACGATTAAGAGATGGAATGTTTTTACTGCTTTGGTTATTAGTTGTTGTTAAAGGAGCCTTGTATGATAGTTATTGGATTTATTTGTTATTTTAATCATTTTTGTGTGTTGGGTTTTGACTGGTAAAACTGCATTTTGAACCATTGTGGTTTGTGGATACATTTCTCAGCTACTATTATTGATTTTAGTGTAATTTTTAGCTTCTGAGACTTGCAGACTTCTACTCTACATTTTTAAACATGCTATAAGAATGATGATGGCATGTATGATTCATATGTAGTCGCCTTTCTAAATAGTGTCTGATAACTGCAAAAATGATCAAGATTTACTTCCAATGGACCTGTCCCAAGAAATAGGCGAATAATATTGTGTGTAGGCTATAAGCGTGATATTTATTTGACCACATTTTGTGGGGTAAAAGACTTCATAAATATGATAATTTAAACGCAGGTAATCCCATGGTCATGTGTCAATATATGTAAATATATATGTAGGGGTTGGGTTATATGAGACCAATTATACGGTGAGTCCGTAGGAACACATCCTATCTTTTGATCTATTATAATCAACTGTCCAAATTAAACCTATTTAATATATATTTGTTACCTTATTAGAAAATACCAGGGCAAATTAGTCAACAACAAAAAAAGAACAAATTACCTTATTAGAAAATACCAGGGCAAATTAGTCAACAACAAAAAAAGAACAAATTAGACTAAATGTGGATGGTTACAACTAAGATTTGAAGAAGATTTCATTAATATTTCTCTTCCATCCTACATGTCTCTTACCAAAAAATAGCATCCATTAAATTTCAAAACACCTACAGAACAATAATAAAACTGGCGATCTTATCTAACACCTTCATCTTCGACTCCATTATTCCCAGAAAATTGCAGAACACCATACGAGAAGAAAAAAAGAGACGCTTGAAATTGCAACAATTTCATCTTCATATTAAACCACTTTCCACAAACTGAATATCTTTGAGCAATAATTGTAATCTACATAAGCAATTACAATGTACAAAGTATGCAAATGTGAACATCTGCGTAATAAACAAAAATAAACATACTAAACAAACAATATTATTATACTAAATAAGCAATAAAAGAAAACTAATTATGCACCTGAAATACCTCGTAAAAAAATACATATGCAATATTTGTAAACTAAATAACCAATTACACAAACTAAATATGCAACATGTACCAAGTATGAAATAAACAAAATAAACATACTAACTACGCAGTATCGTTATACTAAATATGCAATAGAAATAAACTAACTATGCAATATAGAAAAATTCATACTAAATATACGTATGCAATATTTGTAATCTAAATATGCAATTACAAAATACTAATATGCAACATGTAAATTTCAAAATAAGCAATAATTGTGTACTAAGTATGCAACGGACAAAATAAAAAAATATTAATAAGTATTATCATTACACTAAATATGCATAAAAAAATAAAAAGTATGCAATACAGAATATGTCAAATCCTATATATATATATATATATATATATATAAAATATAAATGATAGTGTATTATTAAGCAGTTATTATTAGTTTAGGTAAATAAGTTCTGTGGGATCAACGTTGTACTTCAGTGGTAGGGATGACAATGGGTAGGGTACCCACCCATTTAAGAGTATCCATACCCGAACCCTATACTATTATTACTACCCGTACCCATCCTAAACCCTATTAAGAAATTACACATATTACCGTGCACCGTCCCAAACTCATTTGCTAATACCCGCATGCTACCCAAACCCGCTGTTGGGAAATCTATTTTATAGATTTTGATGAACGGCATGTAAAACTTAAACTGGAAAGTTGGCACCCCATTTTCCTTGTAATTTTCATTGTAATAGATAGGGTTGGAAAAGCTGAGTCAAGTCAGCTAAGCCTGGAAATACAAGAAGTCAATTGAAGATCGAAGTGAAGACTCTTTGTGGAACAAGCTGAGTGCACGCCAAGAAGGAAGATCAAGAACTTGATCAAGATGTATTAGTTGAGGAGCAATTTGTGTTAAGTGTCAGTCAAAGTCATCTCGAGAAGCCAAGTCACAAGTTGAAAGTGACAGTTGAGTCTTCAAATGATTGGAGCAGACTCAAGTCACCTGGGAAAATAGGCAGCAGCCAACAGAAGTCAACTAAAAGGAATCCGTTGCATAGAAGTCAAGAACATTACTTAAATAAGTAATACGTCCATGCTTGCCAGTCTTAAAGTGCTTGTCCCATAAACGTGCAAAAGGAATAAACCAATGGGAAGCACTCGCACCTCGTGTCGAGACCGGTGAACATTCATTTAATACGAGGAAAAGTCTACAACTCAAGATTGAAGACCAAGAAAAGACAAGCCAACGAACACTAGTGTCTTTTGAAAATCAGCCTATCTCTACAACGGGTAGATTTTTGAAAGTTCACTATAAAAGGCTGAGGAAATTCATTGAGAAGAGGTTACCTTGCACACCTGAGAAATCAAGCAATATTCAAACTGTAACCTGCAAATATTCTCAAAGATATTCAAGCATATCCTCAGGCCTGAAACTCGAAGGAAATCAATCCAACACAAAGCTGTGAAGGAAAGATAACTTCAAACTGTTGAAGAGGAAACTTTTGAAGAATCAAAAGGGGTCTACTTTCCAAGGAGGATTGTAGGAAGGTTCAAGGTCGAACCAGTATCAAGTTATTGGAGGGCTTCGTGATCAAATCCATGAGCTTGAGAAAGTGAGTTGAAGTAGCAAGGCAGCTGCCCTGTGAAGAAGCTGAGTCAGATGAAAAGTCAGCTGTGTGATCAAGGTTGTCTACAGACTATTCACCACTTTGTAAACTGATCTGTTACTTAGTGGATTCCTCCAGGAGTTGGAGAAGAGAGGATTAGAAGAATTACCCCATCTTCGAACCTCTATAAAAATCAACTGTGTCATTTATTTTTCAGCACATTTACATTTCTGCATATCTACTTTATATCTGTTGTTAAACTTATTTGCTATCTAAAACTGATTAATAACCAAGTTTTAAAATCAAGTGTTAAAACAAGTTTAAAACAAATCAAAGGGTGTTAAGTCTTCCGCTGATAAAACCAACACAAGTTAAGTTTCAGGTTAAACAGCTGAGTTATTCTATCAACAGCTCTATCGAGTCTATTGAGTGGCTAACTCTGCTGAATAACTAACTTAGTTGTCCCTCAAGGACTTAGCTGTTTGTGTTAACTCTGTAATTTCTTTAAAAGGACTAAATCGAAAATTTGGTAAGGTTTATTCAACCCCTCCCTTCTAAACCTTACTCACACCCCTTGGGACTTACAAGTGGTATCAGAGCGGTTGGTTCATTGAGTCTTCCGCCCTTGTTACTGAACTAGATCTCTATCTTTTCTAAAAAGATTTTTAACACTTGTACTTTCAAAATCTCTTACTCTTAGCAAAGTTATTATCATGGAAGCAAATTTGACACGCATTCACTGTTGAGGAATTTGATGACTGGAAAATTTGTATGCATGCTCATCTATCTGCTTTACATGATGAAATGTGGCTAGTGATAGAGGATGGGCCACTGCAAATACTTAAGGTGAACATATTGTAAGAATAGCAGCTTTAGTAGCCAGAAGCAGATGAAGACAGACCAGCCATGGTTGAAAAGCCAAGGATTGAGTGGACTAACGATGACAGAAAGAGATACAACTTGGACAATGTGGCCAAGGACATACTCTACAAGACATTGGACAAAGCAATGTTCAATAAAGTCAAATCTTGCAAATCGCAAAAGAAATGCAGGATAAATTAACTTTAATTTGTGAAGGATCGATCAAATTAAAGAAAATAAATTGTTCTTTGTACAAAAATTTGAAAATTTTAAAATGCTTGCGTGGTGAAACCTTGGATCATTTGGATGCTAGATTCATGAAATCACAAATGAGCTATCAGCACTTGGGAAAGAATATACACAAAAGGAAACGTGTATGAAAATTCTGATGAGCCTCCCAGCTGAATGGGAAATGAAGGTCATGTCCCTGAGACATTCAATGAACCTCACAACAACATCCAATCATGAGTTGTTCTCAGATCTCAAAGCCTATGAGTTTGAGCTGAGAAGAAAAGAGCAAGAGGAGATAGTTGTACATAAGACAGTTGCACTTATAGTCAAGGAGGGAAAGAGAGCTGAAGTCAAGGAAGCCATAGACCAGGAGAAGATTGCCCTGATGGTCAAAAGATTCAACAAGTTCTTCAATAAGGACTATAAAAGAAACAAGGGTGAATCCTCCAGGAGACATTCAGCTCCCTCCAAGTCAAGGGAAGACAGGCCACCCAAGAGAGCTGAGCATCAAAGGGTTGAGTATCGTCAGAGCCGATAACCCAAGGACGAAAGAGTTGATCAAAGAGTCGAGAACTTGTGTTGGAATTGCGAGACAACCAGGACATTTTGCAATTGTTGTTCCTATCCACGATCAATAAATACAGGAATGAAGAAGAAAGAAAAGTCTTGAGAGAAAGAAAGACAGAAAAGAAGAAAGCCATGTTGGCTCACGAGACTTTTGAGACGGCTAAGTCTAAAGAAGAGACAGACTCGAGAGTAGTGAAGCCGACTACTCAAGTGATTCGAAGAAGAAGCAATGATCTGTCTTTTGGCTAAAGAACAAGATCAACCAGACGAAGATGAGGTACACTCTAACTCTTCTCATTCAGATTCAAGTGATAGTGATTGTGACACACACACTCCATCACCCACTGATCTTTATAATTTATTAGGCAAAATGATTAAAGACTTTGAGCACATAAAATCCTCACACACACTTATAAATGAGGAAAACGGCCCATTTCAAAAGACAAAACTCAAAATGGTGACTAAGGAGCTGAGTACTCTAAGTCACATAGTGATGAGAACAAAGAGCCGAGTCGATAATGCCAAACTAATAGCAGAGATAGCTGCTATAGAAAAGAGAGAAAATGATCTTAAAAATGTGATTGCCTTATTTACAAAGGCATCCAAATTATTGGATGACCTTATCATGAGTCAAAAAGAATGTAGAGATAAGACAGGCATAGGATTCAATTCCTTTTGTGCACGTAAACTCCTAGAGTGATTTTGGAAAAAGGATCTTGAGCAATGAAGCATCGAAAAACCCAAAACACCAAATGTTGCACCCACATTCATTCCAAAGCACAATCACAAACAAAGCGGCCTTGGATATAAAGGGAAAGGAAAATAGCCGATTGAGTATCTTTGAGAGGACAAGTGAGAAGAAATCCAACTCAAAGAATCGCAAATAGAAAGTACTCTGTGAAGAATAAACAGAGCTACCAAAAATCCTTAAGTTTTATCAAAGAAACTCATATGATGGGAATGGTAGAAACTACCCAAGCCAAACTTGGAATAATGTGAAAAATCAAAGCAAAGACCAATGGAATACAAGCCTAGATGGCAAAGACATAAACCTCAAAGAAAGGTCATTCCAAAGGCAAAAGAGTTATTTTCAAAGCACACATATGCACCCCAGGCACTACACTAAATATCACAACTACCCAAAGAAGGCAATTGCTAAAACACACACACAGGCATACAGACAAAAGAGACAGTTGTATGAACCTAAAGCCCCCAAGCAATTTGCTAAAAGTGAATTATGATTATGGCACAGATAGATGGCAACCTCTTAGAGTCAAGTCATTTGGCTATAGGTTGGTTGGATCATCTTACTGAAAGACTAACCCCTCGGGACCCAGGCAAGTATGGGTACCTAAAAACTAATTTCCTTGATTGTAGGTTCAAGGAACAACTGAGTGCCAAGGAACCTGGTACATGAATAGTGGTTGTTCGGACATATGACGGAAACAAGAAAAATCTGTCAAAATTCAAAGAGATTAGAGGTGCAAAAGTCATATTTGGAGAAATGAAGCTCGTGGGGAAATATAAGGCCTTTGGATCCATCAAGAAGAATGGATTAGAGATCACAGATGTTGCTTATGTTGAAGGCCTTAACTTCAACTTTAAGCATCACCAACTCGTGACAAGGGCTATAATGTTGGATTCAATATGGGAGTGTGCGGATTAAAGATCTTGAATCAAATGAAATAGTCTTTGCAAGGATCCGGATGAGGAAGAATATGTATGTGGTAGACTGGTCATCGCCACACCAAGCACTGTCTCATAGCAAAGAGCACATCCGAATCAAGTTGGTTGTGGCACAAGAAGGCTGAGTCATCGAACTTCAAGATAATCAACAAGCTTGCAAGGAGTCATCTTGTGGAAGGATTGCGGACCAGTGTACAAGAAGGAAAGTGTATGTGATGCATGCCGGATGGGAAAGCAGATCAAATCTTCATTCAAGGAGAAGCCTAGTCTTCTTCAACAAGGATATTGCATCATTGCATATGGATTTATTTGGTCTAGTTGAACCGGCCCAAAGATAAGTGGAAAGAAATACACCTTAGTGGTGGTGGATGATTATTCAAGATATACATGGACAATCTTCATGTGCAAAAAGAAGGAAACTTTGCATAAGTTACCTCGGTGATGAAAAAGAGTTCAAAATGAAAAGAGTCAAACCATTATAAAGATAAGGTCGATAGAGGAATCGAGTTTGTCAATGGGATAATCACTCAGTATAGTGTTGAAAATGGTATTGCTCATGAGTTATCTGCAGCAAGAACTCCACATCATAATGGAGTAGCTACAAGAAGGAACAGAACTCTCAAGGAAGCTGCAAGGACCATGTTATTTGAAGGTCGGATCGCTAAGAGATTTTGGTGAAGCCATCAACACCGCATGCTATACTCAAAATAGATACATGATAAAAGTGCAATTGACCAAGACTCCTATGAAATATGGATAGGGAGAAAGCCAAATATTGCATATTTTAGAATATTTAGATGTAAATGCTTCATCCACAACAATGGCAAGGATAATCTAAAGGCTTTTGATGATAAAGTTGATGAAGGTATCTTTTTGGGATACTCGGTGAGAGCAAAGCCTACTGAGTGTTGAACAAGAGGACTATGGTCACGAGAAGAGTCTATCCATGTGGTTTTTTATGAACCTAATGTGAATGGAGAAGACATTGAAGAGTTAGATGATAATTTGAATCACCAACTATGCGAAGAGTCCTTATGTTGAAGTCAAGTAAGAATAATCAACCAAGATGAAGATGAGATAGATGAATCTCAAAGCAATTTGGAAAGTCTGGTGAATGATGATGAAAGAGTGCTCAAGACAACACAAGCTGCGAGCAATTTGAACCAACCCAACCGACTTGCTTCAACCTCGATGTGAGATAGCCGAGAGACCATCTACCAGAGCTAGTCATTGGAGATGTTAGAGATGGTGTAAGAACGGATCCGAGTTCAAGAAGAAGCAATGTTCACTTGTTTTATTTCCCAAATAGAACCAAAAGATGTGTCTCAAGCATTGGATGACACACATTGGATTCAAGCCATGCAAGAAGAGTCAATCAATTTGAAAGAAACAAAGTATGGGAATTAGTGCGAGAGACCAACCCATCAAAATGTTATTGGCACAAAATGGGTTTTGAAACAAGATGAATGAGGAAGGATCTGTGGTAAGAAACAAAGCAAGATTGGTAGCCAAAGGGTATTGCTAAGAAGGGAATAGATTTTGATGAAACCTTTGCCCCTGTTGCTAGATTAGAAGCAATAAGGATGTTTCTTGCCTATGTTGTTCACAAGAACTTCACTTTGTATATCAAATGGATGTGAAAAGTGCATTCTTAAATGGTATTAGAGGAAGAAGTCTATGTTGAACAACCTCCAGGTTTTGAGCGAGAAGACCATTGGAGATTAGGTGTACAAGCTCAAGAAAACATTATATGGATTGAAACAGGCACCAAGAGCATGGTATGATACATTATCTCAATTTCTAAGCGATAATGGATTCACCAAAAGCAAAGTGGAGAACACTCTTCTTTAATTCAAGATGGAAGAGTATATTGCTTGTTCAAATATATGTGGATGATATCATTTTTGGATCCACAAACAAAGAGTTGTGTGATAAGTTCTCAAACCTCATGCAAGGCAAATTTGAAATGAGCATGATGGGAGAGCTGACTTTCTTCATAGGACTTCAAGTTAAGCAATTGAAGGATGGAACCTTCATAAGTCAAACCAAGTACACCAGAGATTTAATGAAGAAATTTGGTATGGAAGAGAAGTCTTCTGTGAAAATACCAATGAACACATCAGTCAAGATGGACATGGATGCAGATGGTAAGGCTATAGATCAAACAAGATATAGAGCACTTATTGGATCATCGCTTCTCATTTAATGTAATGAGACCGGACATCACCTTTGCAGTAGGTGTATATGCAAGATTCCAATCTGCACCAAAGGAGAGCCACATGACTGCAGCTAAGGGAATCCTAAGATATTTGAAGGGATGCCAGGAAGTTGGCTTATGGTATCCAAAGGAAGGTGGATTCAAGCTTATTGGTTACTCAGACTCAGACTATACTGGATGTAGAGTTGACAGGAAAAGTACTTCAAGTACATGTCAAATGCTTGGAAACATATTGGTTTCCTGGTTTAGTAAGCAAAACTCAATAGCCACATCCACCGGTGAGAGTACATAGTTTGTGAGCGACTATTGTGCCCAAGTCTTATGGATGAGACAGCAGCTGAGAGATTATGAAATTGAAGAAAAAGAGATTCCAATTATGTGTGATAACACAAGTGCTATTGCAATCACTCAGAATCCTATGTTGCATTTAAGAACAAAGCACATTGATGTCAGATATCATTTTATAAGAGACCATGTTGAAAAGAAAGACATCACTTTGGAATATATCTCAACTGATAAACAGTTAGCTGATATATTCACCAAGCCCTTATGTGAATCAAGATTTGAAGAGCTTAAGCATGAACTAGGGTTAATTGAGCTAAGTTAACACTCAAAAGACTCAATCAGAAGAGATGGAAGATAGAAAGTGAGAAATGAACAAGTTTTTCACATCAGCCAAGTGAAACAGCCATATCGGAAAGTCAGTTGTATCGAGTTAGCTGACAGCTGAATCGCTTAATGAAAAAAGAGAAGAAGAGTTAAGTCATTTGTGAAATAAGCTGAGTCATTTATGAGCTAAGTGACAAAAATGCAGTCGTTTTAAATGAGCGGGAATATTTTTAGGGATGACGTCAGCGTAATAATGACGGGTACAGTCAAAAGCTGCACATTAAGTATGATTGGATATAAATGCTGCCACATTAAATGCGAGGAATTAAATGCGGTTTGACGTGCTAAATCTGAGCTGTTGATCCTGATCAAATTTCAAAAATCAAAGACATGTCCTTTCATAACCCTTAGATATTCATTTTTCCAGTTCTCTCTCTCTCTCTCTCACTCGGAAACTGTTCATCTTCAAGCAAAGGCAAAGCAAGCTATTTTCCCTCTCGAAAATCCTAAGTGTCCTCCAACCAGTTCGTCAAGTTTTAATCGGTAAAAACTCCTAAAAATGGCACCGAAGTTTAATTTCGTCAACTTATCAAAGCAAATCCACTCAGGATCGTCCGTGGATTTTGAAGGCATGGTGAAGCAGGGTTCGGATGAAACCCTAGTGAAGAAGATTGCAGAAATGTTGGAAAAGTCCAGTCTTAAGGATTTTCTTACTTTGGAGTACTCGCACACCTATCTTGAAGAGGTGGCGCAGTTCTATGTCAATGCGAAAGTGCAGGGACGAAGGAATCAAGTCCTCGTCCACGCAAGGACATTTTGATAACAATAAGGACCTTGCGAGCACCACTGTTTGTTGCCATCTGAAGGCATGAATGAGATAAACGAAGCTGATGTTGACTTGGTTGCTGCATGGAAAGAGATAGCCAAACCAGAGTGTGCTGCTAAGGTGGTCTACACAGCTAGGAAGAAATTGCAGGAGGATGACAATCACAAGTTGATGGATGTCGTCTCTAAATGTGTAGACATGAAGTTTGGCAGCTTCAACCAGCTGTCAAAGACAAAGTTGATCGTCATGGTTGCGATCATGCAAGGCAAGAAAGTCAATTAGGCTGAGTTCGTGTATAGCAGACTCTCACTCGGAAACTGTTCATCTTCAACAAAGGCAAAGTAAGCTATTTTCCCTCTCGAAAATCCTAAGTGTCCTCCAACCAGTTCGTCAAGTTTTAATCGGTAAAAACTCCTAAAAATGGCACCGAAGTTTAATTTCATCAAGTTATCAAAGCAAATCCACTCAGGATCATCCATGGATTTTGAAGGCATGGTGAAGCAGGGTTCGGATGAAACCCTAGTGAAGAAGATTACAGAAATGTTGGAAAAGTCCGGTCTTAAGGATTTTCTTACTTTGGAGTACTCGCACACCTATCTTGAAGAGGTGGTGCAGTTCTATGTCAATGCGAAAGTGCAGGACGAAGGAATCAAGTCCTCTGTCCACCGCAAGGACATTATGATAACAGCTAAGGACCTTGCGGAGCACTGTTTGTTGCCATCTGAAGGCATGAATGAGATAAACGAAGCTGATGTTGACTTGGCTGCTGCATGGAAAGAGATAGCCAAACCAGAGTGTGCTGCTAAGGTGGTCTACACAGCTAGGAAGAAATTGCAGAAGGATGACTATCACAAGTTGATGGATGTCGTCTCTAAGTGTGTAGACATGAAGTTTGGCAGCTTCAACCAGCTGTCGAAGACAAGGTTGATCGTCATGGTTGCGATCATGCAAGGCAAGAAAGTCAACTAGGCTGAGTTCGTGTACAGCAGACTCTGCCAGAATGTTGTGAATAAATCATACAAGGAAGACGGATCCTTTGGAGGATCTCTCGGTTATGGCCTGGTGATTGGCCATATGATGGAAGTGAAGGGCATTCCCCTTCAACATGGAAAACCTTTCCATGTAAATAAAAGGATGTTCAGGGCCAATCTCTCAGGAGCCCAGAAGAGAGCCCACGCGAAGAGGGCGGATACAAGTGAGGGGGAATCAGCTGAACCTGTGGACACATCTGCGAAGAAGAAGGTTGCCCCTGCAGCAAAGAAAAAGGATGCACCTGCCCCTGCAGCCGAGTCGCCTGCCCGTGCAGCCGTGTCTCCTGCCCATGTAGCCGAGGATGAGAAGGAAGCCCAAATCCCTTCTCCAGCCATTCTCAAGAAAAGGACTGCCAAGCCCAGGAAGGCAGCTCTGGTCCAGACGGATACCCTGGCCCCCGCCGCCAGAGAATCAGAAGAGGAAAAAGAACTAGAAATTCCTTTGGTTAAGACCAAAAGAAGAAGGATCGTCAAGCTTTCAGAGTGTGAAAAGACAGTTGAATCTGCTACTCAGCTGGAGAAAGCATCTGAGACTACTGACACTCAGGAAGTGCAGTCTCCCAAAGTAATAGATGAAACCGCCAAGTCTGCTAAGGGTGATCAGCAGAGGCCTTCATAAGACCCAGTTGTGGAGAGGACAGCTGAGGATGACGAAGCAGCTGAGACAACTAACTCTCCAGTTGAAAAAGTTGTCTCTCGACCTGCTACGGACGCTGCTGAAGGTGAAGAGTAGCAGAACATCTTGCCTTCCATCCCAGAACAGGAAGGACAAGAAGAAGATGACGATGATGATGTCATCATGTATTCTCCAGTATACCCAGACATTCAGCGTCGTCTACATGAATGGAGGGCGTGGAAGCTAAGTCACTCAAGGGTGCAGTTTGAACGCCCTGAGTTTATCGAAGAAGAGGAGGAATTGTTCCAATTTCTCGGAGTCACTAAAGTGCTTTAGGCCCTTTATGAAGATAACTGCCTGAATATCCTACAAATCTTCAAGGAGAATGAACAAGCCAAAGCAGCCGAGGAAGCAGAAGCTCGTGAGAAAGCCAAGATATGCACGCTTACTGGAACTCTAGAACACACTCACTCTCATCTGCATGTGTTCTCAGAGAGCGATGAAGATATGGATCCCGTTGTTGTAATAGAGAAGTCAGACATGCATCAAGCTCTGAGGGAATCCAGGATGATGCATGAGCAACAAATGTTCGAAGGACCAAGAGAGTCGTCTCAATCTCTCCTACAGACCGATATTTTGGGAGTAGCTCAGCATATTGCCTCAGTCGTTGCTGCAGCTACGTCCCCTGTCCAGTCTGAGGATGGGACCAAGGGAATTGGCAATGAAACTAGGACTTTGGGCACCCAAGTTGAGCCAACCCCTACTGAAGGTGTTTTACCACCTGCCCCGACGGCTGAGCACTCAACGGAAGCAGCCGCGAGTCTGGAGAAGAGTAACCCCATCATCAGTCACTTAGCTGGTGTGCTAGTTGATGGGAAACTCACCCACCGCAGCAGGTCGGATGATGCTACAGATGACTCTATATTGAAGAAAGGAGGCGAAGTTGAAACCGAGAAAGAACCATAGCAGATTGACATTGATGAAGCTCGGACAGTTGAGTCTGTCCCAGCTGAAGTGTCAGCTGCTTTGAAGGCTGATGACACTGATGTTGCAGTCGATGCACAGGATGGAAATGCCCCGGGAGTTAACACTCTGGGCACTGAAAGCGCAATCGAGGGGTTGAGACTCCTATGGATGCCATCGGCTTCTTTGAAGACCCTAAGATACCGCGATCGTCGAAGGGAATGTAGAAGGCCTCACTGCAGTTGAGACTGTTGGAGGTGTTGAAGGCCCAAGGGAAGTTGAGACCTCCCTGGGTAAAGCTCAAAAGATACAGAACATTCATCTTGTTCCAAGCACTGAATCTGAGAAGGAGATTAGTGCACTTCATGACTCCCAGGAAAATCGACATATCATTTTAAAGTGCGGAGATGCCGAGTCCACACCAGTTGCACATCAAAAGGACCCGGATGAGGATGTTCTCCCGCAGACGAGTCAGTCAAGTTTCAAAGCTGCTCGTCAAACATTCAACTTTGATGATGAACCAAGCCCCCAGGTTTCATCATCATCCGATGACGTTGATGTTGCAGTCGAGGACTCGGTACTTCACTTAGAAAAATCTATTGAGGCCGAAGAAGCTATTAAGAGTTGAGGCTAGTCAGTTGGCCAACCCACTCAACAAGGCCCAACAGACTCGAGTCATCTACGCAGCTCCCACAGCCTACTGGCAAGCAGCATCGACTCCACCAGGAACATCACAGTACTGCAGACCGCACAATCAATCCCTTATGTGCGAGATGATGCTTTTGAGCAAGTTTTCCCTTTTCGATCGAGCTGCCTGAGCTAGAAGAAGAGACCGCTAAAGAGTAGCGACGATACACCGTTCGAGAAGATCCTGTAATCCCTACAGACTCCATTGTGCCAGCAAACTTTGATTTCGATGCAGAATGGTGGCGGTGAATCAGTGTGTGTGGTGAGATCCGTGAAGTCTTCAAGACGATCTGTGCAGAGATTGAGAAGACCAAACGGCACCAAGCCTCACTAGACTTACGCTTGGACAATAGAGATGCCACCTCACAAAGAAATTTGAGAGGGATAGTCGTAAGGATCGGGAATGGTGTCGAAGCAAAGTGCAATGCGATATGAGCAAGTTCGCTATTTCAAGGCATTGTGCAATAAGATGCTTGTTTGGAGTGCTGACAATGCTGATATGAAGCAGAGGATGCAGGCGTATATGGAGAGATTGCATGCCTCCCACACAAATGAAAATGGAGCTCTGCGTGAATTCCACGAAAAGAAAGAAAGTGCGTGTCTTGAGGAGAATATGAATGCGAAATTCAGCTTTCTCATGGCTAAAATGAAACTGGTGGCAACCGAGTCAAAAGCCACTCGTTCAGAATTTCGAACAGCACATGCCGCAGCAGACTACAAGCAGAACTCAGCTCTCAGCAGACTCGAC
The DNA here is from genome assembly GCA_016081115.2 of Rehmannia glutinosa. Lineage (NCBI taxonomy): Eukaryota > Viridiplantae > Streptophyta > Magnoliopsida > Lamiales > Orobanchaceae > Rehmannia > Rehmannia glutinosa. Next base: position 48,596,368 of record CM071924.1, on the reverse strand, counting down.
TTCATGCTCGCAGGCATGTTACCTGGGGTCCCTCTCTCCTTTGATGATGCCAAAAAGGGGGAAGATGAGTACCTAAGGAATTTGAAAGAAGCAAAACAAAGTGAGAAAAAGAAGGAAAGGAAGTCGAGGGGGAACATTCAAGGACCTAACCTTAATGATTCTTTGAAACCCTCAAGCATGGCCATGTGACCTCATTAATCAAGCAAACTTCCAATAACTCTGCCGATCGAACACTTTGTTGTGCCAATGTCAGAGAGGAAAATTGTAGAAGCAGTGATGATAGAGTTCGATAAAAAGACGGATGCCCGCTAGAGCTGCAAATGAACCAAGCCGCTCGTGAGCTATTCGGAGCTCGATTCGATAAAAGCTCGTTCGAGTTCATTTAATGAGGCTCGTTAAAATAAATGAACCAAACCCAAACTTAGATATATTTGGTTCGTTAGCTCGTGAACAGGCTCGTGAGTAAGCTCGTGAATAGGTTCGATAGTAAGCTCGTATAAATTAAACTAATAATTTGATTTTAATTTTAATTTTTCATATTTTTACTTAAGATAATATAAAAATATTTCAATAAACTTATTTTTTTGAATAAAATTATAATTTTTAATAAATATATTTTGAATTTTAAATGTAAATAATTTTATTTTTTGTAATAAATTGAAGAATAGTTTAATTTTTAATTAATATTTACTAAGCTCGTTTAGGCTCGATTAAGCTCGAAAAAGTTCGTGAGCCATCAATATATTCGATAAATTCAGGCTCGAGTTCGACTCGATAATAAATGAGTCAAACTCAAACACTCAAAAGCTCGGCTCGATTCGGTTCGATTGCAGCCCTAATGCCCGCATTGAAGAAATGTTGAAACATTACGGTGGCATTCCGGCAGGGAAGGATCAAGATGTTATTCCAGATGACGGGTCCGAGCCAAGATCAGTTGAAGAATTTAAGACGCTCGAATCTGAAGGCTATTTCCGTAAGATGATCGTAGCCCAAGCTCGGGATCAGATCGGGAGAAGGGTCTTAAGTTGTGCGAAGAAAGGCGATAGCAAAAGCAGACTACCAACGACCATTCGCTTGGTAAAATGAAGACTCATGTACAGTATACACCCAGAAGAGGAGGAAGAAGTTTTCGACCTAGGCCACAACCCAAAAATATCGAATATATAGATCCAGGAAAGAAGGGAAGAATCTACTGGGCTGGGTATGATGAAGTAGCTAATCTGGAAGTGGCTAGAAAGAATGTTGAATACGTGAAAAGACTAGAAGAGAAAAACAGAAGATAAGACCAGCTATGGCAAGAGAGGAAGCGAAAAGATGATGTTGCGAAGAGAGCTTATGAAAAGAAGAAAGTAGCTGAAGATGAAAGAAAAAGAAAGAGAGCTGATGATGACAGAGCTGAAGAGGAAAGAAGGAGGCAGCGAAGGCGATGAAGTGTTGTTGCGAACCCTTCATGTATTTTACTTCTGTAAATACATTTTTGTGTAAGTCATCTGTATACTCAGTAAAGTGTTTTGTAATCTTTTCACTTTGCATTTGTATCCTAGCATAGATGTTTATAATTTGCTTAGATATAAGTATGCTCTGATACACTTTGTAAACAGCTGTGTAAAGGACAAGAATGCTATAATCAATAAAATGATTGATTCTACGCATACAATCTTTGTTACTGCATTGTTTGTATGTATCTTTGTTGTTTACATGTTGTTTAATGTTTTTAAGTTTTGGCATCATCAAAAAGGGGGAAATTGTTGGGAAATTTATTTTATAGATTTTGATGAATGTCATGTAAAACTTAAACTAGAAAGTTGGCACCCCATTTTCCTTGTTATTTTCATTGTAATAGATAAAATTTGGAAAAGTTGAGTCAAGTCGCCTAATCCTGGAAATACAAGAAGTCAACTAAAGATCGAAGTGAAGACTGGTTGTGGAACAACCGAGTACACGACCAAGAAGGAAGATCAAGAACTTGATCAAGATGTATCGGTGAGGAATACCGTGTGAAGTGTCAGTCAAAGTCATCTCGAGAAGCCAAGTCACAAGTTGAAAGTGACAGTTGAGTCTTCAAATGATTGGAGCAGACTCAAGTCACCTGGGAAAATAGCAAAGAACCCAAATGTAAGTCAACTAAAAGGAATCCGTTGCATAGAAGTCAAGAACATTACTTAAATAAGTAATGCGTCCATGCTGTCAGTCTTAAAGTACTTGTCCCAGAAACGTGCAAAATGAATAAACCAATGGGAAGCACTGCACCTCGTGTCAGAACCTGAAAAGCTGAACATTCATTTAATACGAGGAAAGGTCTACATCTCAAGATTGAAGACCAAGAAAAGACAAGCCAACGAACACTAGTGTCTTTTGAAAATCAGCCTATCTCTTCAACGAGCAGATTTTTGAAAGTTCACTACAAAAGGCTGAGGAAAATCATTGAGAAGAGGTTACCTTGCAGACCTGAGAAATCAAGCAATATTCAAACTGTAACCTGCAAATATTCTCAAAGATATTCAAGCATATCCTCAAGCCTGAAACTCGAAGGAAATCAATCCAACACAAAGCTATGAAGGAAAGATAACTTCAAACTGTTGAAGAGGAAACTTTTGAAGAATCAGAAGGGGTCTACTTTCCAAGGAGGATTGTAGGAAGGTTCAAGGTCGAACCAAGATCAATTTATTGGAGGGCTTCGTGATCAAATCCAAGAGCTTGAGAAAGTGAGTTGAAGTAGCAAGCAAACCGCCCTGTGAAGAAGCTCGAGTCGGACGAGAAGCCATTTGTGTGATCAAGGCGTTGTCTCGGACTATTCACCACTTTGTAAACTGATCTGTTACTTAGTGGATTCCTCGAGGAGTTGGAGAAGAGAGGATTAGAAGAATTACCCCATCTTCGAACCTCTATAAAAATCAATTGTGACATTTATTTTTCAAAGACATTTACATTTTCGCATATCTATTTTATATCTCTTTGTTAAACTTATTTGCTATCCAAAACTCGATTAATAACCAAGTGCTAATATCAAATGTTAAAATCAAATGTTAAACAAATCAAATGGTGTTAAGTCTTCCACGATAAAACCAACACATCCAAGTTAAGTTTCGGAGTTAAATAGTGAGTTATTCTATCAATAGCTCTATCGAAGTCCATTTGAGTGGCTAACTCTATTTGAATAACTAACTTAGTTGTCCCTCAAGGACTTAGATGTTTGTGTTAACTCTGTAATTTCTTTAAAAGGACTAAATCGAAAATTTGGTAAGGTTTATTCAACCCCCCCCTTCTAAACCTTACTCACACCCCTTGGGACCTACATCCGCCTAGAACCCAGTTGTTTTATAAAATACTCACACCCCTTGGGACCTACATCCGCCTAGAACCCAGTTGTTTTATAAAAAAAATATAATATAAACTACTCTAAAAAAATAAATTATTATAAGACTATTCATCAACTAAATTACAAGAAACATAGATTTAATCGATCAACTAATACATCATTTAGTCTATATAATTATATAATCATACATCGAGTTCTATCAAGCTTGACAAAATAAATAAAAAAACGTAACAATTCCATATTTTTTGCCCAAAATGGAAATCTATGTTGTATTCCTCTATTTAAGCTAAAAATATTTTCCTTAATTATTTTGGAAATATTTTGTATATATATATAGGGGAAGGGTTATATGAGATCAATGTCTTAGGTAAGTACGTAAGACCAAACGGACCACGATCAACAAATTTCAATGACTAATATTAAATATGCTTAAAATATATAAAAATACCTAATTAAATTGATAGAGGGGTATATTAGTCCAAACCAATCAATTATATCCCATGAAATTTAGTGGTGGTTACACACAACAATTTAGATGTTATCTTACCATCTAAAACCATACCAAAAATACGTAATATTTTTCTCGAGATTCTATAATCTTATTCCAAGAAAAACTGCAAAAAAAAAAATATCTTTTCCTATAAATATGGATACAAAACACTAAACTAAATAAGCAACAAATATACATTGTCTAAGCAACATATTTTTCATCAATAAGCAACACGGTTGACATAAAAAAGCAACAAAAATACATATATATACAAGACAGATGACCTATTTAAATCAATACCTTTGCACCCATCTTAGCAACATTGTCTACTTAAATAAGCAATATATTTGTATTCAATAAGCAACAGAGTCCACATAAAAAAGCAACATACTTACTTAGCAACATTGTCTGCCTAAATAAGCAACATATTTGTCCTTGATAAGCAACATAGTTGACATAAATAAGCAACAGAATACATATATATAAAAAGACAAATGGAAAGGAATAGTTGGTGGTTGCAACATTGTCTGCCTAAATAAGCAACATATTTGTCCTCAATAAGCAACATATTTCGCACAGCGAAATGCGCCAATATCAATTGCAAGTTTGACTATGAAAGGAAAGAGAGATTATCAGAGATATAATTTCAAACATATCCCTAAAAGCAACATATTTGTCCTCAATAAGCAACATACTTCTCACAGCAGATAAGGCCATAGATACGGTTTCAAACAAATCCCAAAAAATTCGGAATGTGAACGGGCACTACCAAAAATAACTCTCATTTTTCACTGATATTCAAACAAGATTACCTACTTATCCTTAACAACCGTAAAATAAATATAAAATAAAATAAAAATCGATTAAGTCTGCATCGTTAAAAAAAAGAGGTCAACGCTCCAGATTTGGTCTCACGTACTTATTTAAATTATATGGACTCACCAGATCTAAATCATGTAAATTGGTGCTTATATGGTCGGGTGTCCACGGATACCCGATACCCGTACCCAATTAGATAAGTGGGTTCGGGTATAGGGTACCCTAGGAGGTAAATCCATACCCTACCCATTTATAAATGGGTATTGATTTTGCGTCTCATACCCGTCCCAAACCCAAATAAACTTACTTGTACCCGTCCCATTAGGGTTTGGGCAGGTGGGTACCCGTCTACCCATCCCGTTGTCATCCCTATTAAGTGGTAGAGACTTGTGTTGTCAGTGCGATTGAGCCTTTTGATCTCATATGAATATGTGTGTCTTCTACCTTACTATCCCCATTGTACTGAAAAAATATTTAAAAAATAGGTAAAATAAGTTCAGTAAGGTCTTCAAGGTAGGGGTGGCCATGGTTCCAGTTCCAAAACCGCCAGTTCCGATTTCTCATTTTTGGAGAAATCGGAACCGGAACCGTTGTCTCACGGTTCTGGTCCGGTTTGGAACCCAATTCCTCCATGATTCCGATTACGGCTTTAACCAGAACCATTTATTTATCTTTAAATAATTTTTTTATTTTTAAAAAATGGTTTATCAATTTCAGTTACAAAAGAAAGGGAAAAGGAGAAAAAGACTTGGACTTAATATTCAATTAAGTTTTGTATTTAACATTATAATAATATTAAACTGTCTATATATGCTATTAGAGTATAGACGAATCAAAGTTCACATAGTTCTCTTACAACATTTGGTTTAAAACTTGTCTCATGTAGTTACGAATATAAAACATTACAATAAATATTTAACATTTCTTTTAGCATATTTTAACCAATATAAAAATCGTTGGTTTTAACATTGAGATCGGCGATTTTAATTGTCGGTTCTACCACGGTTCCACATATGGTTCTAATCGATGGTTAAAAACGCCGGTTCCACGATTTTTGAGACCAAGAAACCAAAACTGGAATCGATCTACATGGTTCTGGTTCTGGTTTTGGAAGCGTTGACCGTAACCCATTCCCGAACTGTTGACCACGGTTCTGCTTCCGGTTTGGAACCCGATTTCGGTTCCATTTGGCTACCCCTACTTCAAGGATAAGTTGGAGTGTTATTAATCCTTTTCTTTTTTTTCCAAGAGTTTGTATATTCTTTGAAACTTTTTTTTTGTTGTTTGAGAAATATATAATAAAAAAAAAAGTGAAAGGTGTTGTTTACAATGTCAAACAGCTAGCAATAAAGAGAAAACCAGAAAATGTTAATAAACAAAATGAGGAATCCAGGTCACATGCCGACCCGATAGCGAAAAAGAGGCCTCATTAAAACCTACCAAGGTAAAACCCATCTTTGTTTTCCTCAAAACCCACCCTTGTGGGAAAAAACCCTTGGTAGGAAAAAGAATACCTCCATAAGAAAAGATAAAGATAAACCAATCGTTATATCGCACGAGCCGTGTCCCTGAGCACTCACAGCCCGAGCGTCAATAGGATGAACCACGCACGGTCCGTGCGAGAAGGCACGGGCAAACTGTGCGTGGTGCCGAAGAAGAAGTTGCATCCATGAAAAGCAGCACGGTTCGTGCCCCCCGCACGAGCAGACCGTGTGTCCTGCCAAATAACCAAAAACCAGTGATAAAAGGAGTTAGAGAGAGAAGCTCTCAACTGGGCGAAAAAACCTCCCCCAAGTGCTCCTTCCTCTGTTGATTGATTTCTTCCTTATTTTCTTAGATTTCTTGTTGAATCTTCCATTCTGCTCACAGATCTGCTGGGTATATCAACTTTACACCGATTATTTTCTTTGTTTTCACAGATTTGAACCTGCAAAAAACCCATATCACTGTAGCTTTTTGCTGGGTTTTTCGAATTTTGCTTTGGGGACATGAATTTCTGGTTGGGTGTTCGCAGATCTACTTACCCAACATCCTTAGAGGATGGGTAAGTCAAGAACGAAATCCAACAAAGCAAAAATCCAAATTGAATGGCCGAGTCCGAAAAAAGTTTTCGCACTGAAGAGTAAGTTCTGCAGAAATTTTCGATAAACTCGATAAATATGCTGCTACTAAGGGAAACAATGTTGTTGATCCCCTAAGTGATGCAAGTTCACCTGGGGAAAACTATGATTCTTCTTCCTATGAGTCTGATGAGGAATCTGAGGAAGAATCCCGAAATCTAAGGTGGGTGTGAGTTCTGTTGCACACCAAGTGTTTGTTCAAATTCCTAAACTAGTGGCAGGCTTAGGAACTGAGCAAACAACTAAGTCCCCCACCCAAGCTCCATGGGCTTCGTTGTTTGCTGGTAACCGTAAGCCAGAGGCTGGTCACCAGCTAAAAGTCATCGAGCCCAAGTCCGATGACCTTGATGATATCATTTTTGAGGAGCAACATGCTGATGATGTTGAAGAATCATGGGGCTTCTGTCTCGTTGGTTGTTTTGCTGGGCGTTTCCCAGGGAAGATTGCATTGCTGGAGATGTGTAAGAAATGGCAGGTGCCATTTCAATACTTTACACATACAAGTAAATGGCTCATTATCAAGTTTGAGGATGAGGCAGCGCGTTATAAGGTCTTGCTTGGGGGACCTTACTATGTGTTTGGTAGGCCTTTGCTGCTAAAAAAGATGCCAAAGTATTTTGAGTTTGATGATATTGAGATTCAAACTATGTCGGTTTGGGTACAGTTGCCGGGCATGCCTATGGATTTTTGGAATCCAACTGCTCTTAGTATGATTGCTACTAAGATTGGGAAGCCAATGCATACGGATTCTATGATGGTCACCAAAGAGCGAATTTCGTTTCCCAGAATTTTAGTTGAAGTAGACGCCTCCAAGGAGCTAAGGAGGGAACTTCGAATTGGTTGCCTTTGGGGAAGAGACGTGAGCAACAAGTGATTTATGAGCATGAGCCAAAATTCTGCACTAAGTGCAAGGAAATTGGGCACACTACTCAGGGATGTACTAATGAGAAGCCAGCAGCAGACAGACAACCGTTTAAGCCGAGGGTTAGGAAGCATGTTGCACAAAACCAACCGATAAGGCAAACGTTAAAGGCTCCTGAGGCTGCACGAGTTGCCAATGATACACAGCAAGCACAGCCTGTCAAGGAGAAGGAGCTGTTGAGACTATTGAGGTGGCTCAAGTGCAACCTTTAAAAGAGAAGCAACCTGTTCAAACTGATAGTGAATCCCATCCATTCTTTGAAGTGAGAGGGCGTGGAGACCAAGGAGAAGGATTACTCCGATTCTATTATCAAGATACGAGGGAGGGACATGCAGCTCCGTCCACTACTACTGAGAAGGGCACCCAGGATAATCCAGTCAAAGGAACCGTCAAAACCCAGAATAAGAAGGATAAGGGAAGGGATTCTACCCTTCCTAAATCAACATGAGGATCGCTAGTTGGAACATCAGGGGCTTTAACAAGTCCTTGAAACAAAAGGGTGTCATGAATTTCTTGAGACACCATAAACTTGATGTAATTGGAGTATTGGAAACAAAGTTGGTTGAGGCAACTTTACCGAAAATTATGAGAACTTGGTTTGCTGGTTGGAAGTATACTTGTAACTTCCACACGTATCCTAATGGTAGGATTTTGGTCTTGTGGAATCCAGCAACGGTCATTCTTGAGGAGCTGGATATTTCTCCACAAGTAATTCACTGTGTTATTACTTGCAAGGTATCTTCTATTTCCCTCCTTGCAAGTTTTATTTATGGATATCATATTGTTGGTAGTAGGAAACCATTGTGGGACAATCTTATATCATTTGGTGAAAATTGTTCCTTGCCTTGGATTGCAATTGGGGATTTTAATAATGTTCTCAATGCTAATGAGAAGTGTAATGGCAAAGATGTTACCAGCAAAGAACTCAAAGATTTTGAAGAGTGTTGCGTTCTTTACGGGGCTCACGGACTTAAGATCAATGGGATGCCACTTTACTTGGACAAATAATGAGGTATGGTGCAAACTGGATCAGGCAATGGTTAACAAGCATTGGTTTGACCAAGGCCTTGATGGGATGGCCAATTTCTTGCCTTCGGGATGTCTATCTGACCATTCCCCATGTATTGTCTCTTTGTTGGATGTGGTTGCTAACACCAATAGGCCATTTCGATTTTTCAATATGTGGGCTAGTCATACGGAATTCAATGACCTAGTCGCCACAAATTGGAATATGTACGTTAGGGGCACCAAGCAATTTATGCTTTGTAAGAAGCTTAAGCATTTGAAACGGCCCCTCAAGGAGCTTAACAATAAGCATTTCTCACATATCTCAAGCCGAGCAGCTAAGGCAAAGGAGGATTTAGAACGGGCCCAACGGCAGCTGCATGATGATCCAACGAATGTGGATCTACAAAATTTTGTGGCTACCGTGAGGAAACAATCCATGAGTTTGAGTGAAGCTGAACGGTGCTTTTATTACCAAAAAGCTAAGTGCAAGCACCTAAACCAAAGTGATCGGGGCACCAAGTTCTTCCATGACTTGGTTAAAAGGAATAAGAAACGCAATCAGATTGTCGCTGTTTGCAAAGAAGATGGTCTCCCTACCACTTCTATGGATGAAGTTGCTAAGGAGTTCACAAAGTTTTATGAGTGTTTGCTTGGCACAGCGGACTCCTGTGCCAACCGATTGATCCTGATATTATAAATGATGGTTCGTCCATTTCTTTGGAGCAGGCAAGCAATTTGGAGAGGGACATATCTAGACAGGAAATCCGGGATGCTTTGTTCGACATTGGAGAAGACAAATCCCCTGGTCCAGACGGTTTTAATTCATGCTTCTTCAAGAAGTCATGGCAAATTATCGGAGATGATTTTTGTGCAGCAATTGAAGAATTCTTTGCTAATGGGTCTTTACTAAAGCAAATTAATCACACTGTCATTGCTTTAGTACCGAAGGGACAACATGCTCAATCAGTAGGGGACTATAGGCCCATTTCCTGTTGCAATGTGTTCTACAAGGTGATTACGAAAATCATGGCCAAGCGGATGGCACCGTTGTTGGAGAATATTGTGGATCAGGCTCAGGCGGCTTTTGTTGGGGGAAGACTTATGACTAAGAATATTCATCTCGCACAAGAACTCCTCCGGCAATATAATCGCAAATGAATTTCTCCCAGATGCCTTCTCAAAATTGATCTGAGGAAGGCCTATGACTCTGTTTGCTGGGATTTCTTACGGGTTGTGCTTGAAGGTTTGGGCTTTCCTTCTAAATTCACTCATTGGATCATGGAATGTGTGACTTCTCCATCTTATTCCATAAAGACTTTGAATGGAAGTTTGTATAGGAAATTTGCGGGCAAGAAGGGACTAAGGCGAGAGACCCTTTATCACCTTTCTTTTTGTGTTATGCCTTGAATATTTTTCTCGTTTGATTAATCTTGCTGCTAATAGGGACCATTTTTCTTATCATCCCAAATGTGCCAAATTGAATATCACTCATTTGGCCTTTGCGGATGACTTGATGCTTTTCTCTAAAGGAGACTGTAATTCTGTTGGTGTATTGTTGGATTGCTTGAATAACTTTAGCAGGTGTTTAGGATTACGGGCGAACTTGAATAAATCCAGCTTATACACAGCTGGTATCAGTGGGCAGAAATTAGTTGATATCCATAGGCTTGTGAATATGCCAATTTGATCTATGCCGTTCAAATACCTTGGAATACCACTTGCAGCAAAAAAATTGAAAGCGGTTCACTATGCTTCTCTTGTTGAGAAAATTGCTAGTTATATTAATGCTTGGGCCAATTGTACTCTTACTTATGCCGGACGAACAGAGTTGATCAGATCAGTTGTGCAAGGTGTTGAGTGCTTTTGGTTATCAATTCTACCAATCCCCGGCACTGTGATTGATAGAATAACCAACATTTGTCGTCTTTTCCTTTGGGGCGAGCGCAAGGCACTGGTTGCTTGGAAAGATATTTGTCTCCCCAAGACTGAGGGAGGACTCGGTTTCAGAGACGTCAAAACTTGGAACCTTGCCCTCCTTGCAAAGGTCTTTTGGAACATTCACGATAAAAGGGACTCTTTGTGGATCAGATAGGTGGACCAAGTGTATCTTAATGGGGCTTCCGTGTGGGATTGGACACCAGCGAAAGGAGATTCTCACCTCCTCAAGCGCATTTTTGAAATTCGGGACATCATTGTCAGTAAGGAAGGGACTACCCAGCTTGTTATTGCCAACATTAATCGTTGGTTCGCAGGGGAAAATTCTGGTTGCTCGAAAGCATATGATTATTTCAGACCAAGGGGCATTCCGAAAGTTTGGGCAACTGATGTTTGGAGACATTACATTCCTCCCAAGCATTCATTTATCCTTTGGCTTGGTATCAAGGGAATGTTACAAACCAATGATCGCCTCCACTATATGGACATTGATCAAAATTGTGCTTTATGTGGGACTGCACCGGAAACATTGGATCACCTATTTTTTCAGTGCAACATGACCAAACAAGTTTGGCTACAGATCAAGAAATGGCTTCGCATCACAAGAGTCATGACTACAATTAAAAGTGCACTGAAATATATGAAGAAGTAAGCTCGTGGGACTTCGTGGCAATCTCGTGCCAAGAAGAGTTCAGTGGCATGCACTGTATATCATATATGGACTGCTCGTAATAGGCGGCTATTCGAAGGGACGGTAGTTACTTCCGACGGCATCACTCGCGAAATCAAAACGCAGGTATACAAGATCATGTTTTCTTTGTATCCTCATGTTTTGGTTCAATATGAACACCTTGCTTTGGGACATTAGTTCTAGTGCATTTTCGGTTTGTTTGTTGTGTGTAAATGGCATGTATTAGCCACCAAGCTGTACTAGCCTTTTAGGGACATTTAGTCCCATTGTTTTGTAATCATCTGGGTATGCCCAGATTATTTTGTACATTTGCAATGATATATATTATTCACATTTCATCCAAAAAAAAACAGTGATCGAACACGCACGGGTCGTGTTTATGAGCACGGACTGCCCGTGCATGCCGCCATTGCGAGATACTCCTTCCCCCGCAGCTACTTAATTATATGGGAAAATTACACAGAATTCGCTAATTTTTGTACCATTACCACACAATACGCTCCAATTACTCTTGTGCCTATTTTTTTACTTTTGTACCTAAATTTTTTTTTACGCTCCTTGTTATTTTTTGATTATTTTTATTTTCTTTTCGTTTTTTTTTGTTCCTGCATTGTTTTATATGTTATATAAGTTGTTTCGAGATTGTTTAAATTTGTTTCTTTATTGTTTCTATGTTGTTTCTATGTTGTTTCTTTGTTGTTTCGATGTTTCAAAATAACTTTAACCTATTTTTTATGTTATTTTTTATTCATATATTATTTTGTACATTGTTTCTATTATTTCGGTGTTGTTATATAATATTTTTAATGTTGTTCTAATAATTTTTTTTGTTGTTTTCATGTAGTATTCAATGTGTAAATACAATTTTTACCTATTTTTAAGCTCTTTTTATTCATGTTGTGTTTTAAATATTTTTTATGTTATTTCTGAGTTGTTTCCATACCCTTTTTAATGTTGTTTCGATATTTCTTTGTTGTTCCAATGAAGTTTTGATGTTTAAATACAATTTTTTTACCTATATTTATTAAAAAAACATGTTAGAATCAATGTTGAAAACACGTAAAATGTTTGAAACATGTTTGAAACATGTTATAAACAATGTTAAAACAAAGCGTAAAATTTGAAACAAAGCGTAAGGAATTTTTTTGGAGCGTATTGTTGTGTAAAAAAAGAGCGGGGAATGTAAATTTAGGTAAAATTACACCGGAAAGCGTAAAGTTAGGTAAAATTGCATTGGAAAGCTTAAAAAGCTGATATTGACTTAAAAAGTGTGGGTATTTCTGTCATAAGCCCTAATTATATTATGCATAGAGTTTATTAGTCCCAGATTCATAGTACCAAAAGCCCAAAACTTGTCCAATACAAACTCACGGGTAGGCCCATTAGCAGCCCAAATTTTAGCCCTCAACTCTGAAACACAAATATTTCTCTCTGTGTCAGCCATATCTTCTGTCGTGTTATTGACATTTTCCTCTTTGGCTAATCGAAAACTTCTTCAAACCCTAGTTGGTGGTGCGAATTTCTAGAGAGAGAAATGGGGAAACAACCAGTGAGGATGAAGGCGGTGGTGTACGCCTTGTCTCCATTCCAGCAGAAGGTGATGCCAGGCCTCTGGAAAGATTTCACTGGCAAGATCGCCCACAAGATCTCCGATAATTGGATCAGCACCACTCTCTTGCTCAGCCCTCTTGTCGGCACCTATTCGTAAGTATATTTGGTATATCTGTTTTCTATATTAGCTCTTTTTTGTTTCAGATCGTGTTGATGGTACTTGAAATTAATTTCGGGATTTGCGAGTGGGGCTTTTATTTTGCGTTATGGTGAAGGATATGGCTAGAAATTTTGTAATATGGATATGGTTCCTTTTTTAATTTCTTTAGAGATCGATTATGCTATTTTTAAGATTGGGGTCATTTTTTATTTTTATTTTTTGTTCATTTGGGGTTTGTTTTATTAAAAAATTTACTGCACTAGAAGAGGATTGATAACTATAGTAACCAGAAGATTATATTCCAGTTAAACATCTGAAAAGCTGTTAATTTCTATTGCCACTGTAAACATGGTTTAAGAAAGGCACATCAATTGCAAGTTAAGAAAAGGGTCCTCGTTGAAGCAAAATAGTTGCTCAATCAACTGTCAGAATATATTTTTACCACCTCTAATTTTGCACCAGTTCATGACTAAGGTTCTTATGTTTTTTTTCCCCTCTTTCAACATCCTTGACTAAGGTTATTATGTTGTTTTCTAATTGATGTGATTTTTGTTTTTCTAAGTCAATGAGAATGTCTTCTGGATAATGCATGGGATAATGTGATGTATTTGGAATGAAATGTATTGAAGAACATGATGTATGTTTGATTTTATTTTGGGAGAATGAAATGGGAGTTTGGAAATGACACCAAACATTGTCTCATTTTCTTGTGACTTCCTTGTCATTCCCAGAATTATTGAGATTTGCATGTCACCAGTGGCGGATCCAGGATTTTTAAAATGGGGGTACGATAGATTTAAAAAAAAATATGCATATAAATATTGTTTAATATTTAAAGTCATAGAACAAAACGCTGTTTAAAATTTTGTAAAAGTTGATCATGTAACCGTACATGAAAAATTAATACACATATATAAAAGAAATCATTAGAGTAATTAAGTAAACAAGAGACAACAAATTAAAACACATTTTTGGTAACATTATTGATATTATTTGAATTTTTTTTTTTAATCTTTTTAGTTTTGTAGGTTTTGACGTTTGCCATGATTTATTTATTCCAGTTGTTAAGTTAATCTTTTAATTTTTGAAATTTTATTGTGGGGATTTGTATTGTTTTATTTGAATTTTCTAATTCTTTTTGTGAAAATAGGGGTACAAATTTATTGTTAATTTTTTTTTCACTAAAGAAAATTGTTGATTTTTTTTTAGTTTGGGGGTACAGTTGTACCCCCAAGATAGCACATAGATCCGCCGCTGTATGTCACCTTGTACTTCTTTTGCTTTTTTTGCTTTATTTGCTGAACTTCACGTTAATCAGTACCATTCTCTGGTCTCGTGCCAAAGCCTTACATAGCATTTCAAATTAATTAAAATTGACGCAAACCTCTATGCATGACCCCTTTCATAGGTTTTTTACTCAACCATTCATTTCATTGATAATGCATGACTTTGATAAATATGGCATGCTCATACAATTAACTGATACTTGTAATCTGAAATAAGTTTTTAAATGATTTTTTGATTAGAGAAACACTTTGTCTCTTTTGCTGCCAAATGAACTTTGTGTTCTCTACTAATATTGCTATTTGAGAATTGATCTGCGCCAAATAAAATGTTCTGTTTGTTCTATTGCAACAATGAATTCATCATCAAGCATCAAGTACTTTTGCTCACATGTTTTTCACAGCCAGATAGTTTGATGGCAATTTATGGTGCTGAAAGTGATTGCTGCTACTGATGCTTTCAAGGAAATAAAGTAAAAATGATTATTTTTAGAATGCTGTGTGTGTCTGCGAATGCTATTTCATGGTACTGGTGCATATAAGTTTTTCTTACTCAATGTTGGTTGGATTTTGTTTGTAAATTGATTATGCGATCGTTGTTTCTACATCTGGAAATAGCTTGCCAAGAATATGGAGATCAAATACTTCCAATACTGCTTTTAATAAACAGCTTAAGTGATGCTATTTTTAAAAGGTCTTAGATGTTTAAGGTTGCGATTGCCTGCCAAAATTTCTCTAGAAAATTTCTCATTTTCGTTCTGCTAGAGAATTTTTTTTAACTCAAAATGTGATTATCTACCAAAATTTCCAAGAACACTATTCAGTCACTCTCACGTTTTCTTACACCAATCACACCTACCCACTTTGCAAACAAAACCAAATCATTATTACACATTTTCCCATTAATTTCACTATTTATCCACTCACATATTTTTAACTACCAATCATACCCAATCATTATTTTACTATTTCTATATCACATCATCTTTCATTATTACATTTTCATTTCATATCCATTCACATATCTAAAAAAAAATATTCTTCCTAACAAATTTTTCACAATATTCTCTAGCAGAAAGAAAATTTCCAAAATGAAAGTGTATCCCGTCGCAACCTAATTCTCTGTGTCCAAAGTTGAGACTGGTTTTTTGAGGGATCGAAATGCAGTTTATCTTCAGGGACCTATTGGAAAATGATGTGGTATTTGGTTGAGGATGAATTACCCGTGGTGCACTTATTTGATGCCCTGCATGTTATGATTTTTCCTTGGATCATGGTATAGTGCACTTGAGTGCAATCATATTCGAGTATGTAAGCACACTTTGCAACCAGTGTCATTAGAAGCGGTTCATCATGTTTTTATGTTGTATTCCCATTGTCCAAGGCGCGCCTCAGGCGTCGGGTGCACAGGGTGCAGCTTACGGCGCCTTATGATTTTTCCTGCATGTTATTTCCCCGTGGTGCACTTATTTGATGCCCTGCACGTTATGATTTTTCCTTGGATCATGGTATAGTGCAGTCGAGTGCAATCATATTTGAGAATATAAGCACACTTTGCAACCAGTGAGAAGCGGTTCATCATGTTTTTATGTTGTATTCCCATTGTCAAAGGCGCCTCTCAGGCGCCGGGTGCACAGGGTGCAGCCTACGGCGCCTCCGAAGCCCAGAGTCGGGGCACCTGGGCGCGCCTTATGTTCCTGGCCACTTTCTTTTTTTTTAAAACCCTTTTTCCAAAATTGCTACTACTTTTTCTGACACTTCTATAAGTTTCTGCATATTTTCATTTCGAATTTTAAAAGCAAATAGGACAAAAAACAAAAAAAAGGGAGAGATTAGGGCAAAGTGGAAGCGACTTCGCGTAACCAAAGGCAGAAGAACCTCTGTACCCATTGCCTGACTCAGGCGACTGCGGCCGGAACTGCGCCACCGCTGGTCGAGCTTCGCCGAGGAACTTTCTTGCTTTTTTTGTTATTCTTTTAATTTGTTGAAATTTCTAGTTATCTACTATAAAATTAGGGTTTATTTGTTTTAATTCTTCTATTCTACAACGTTATTGATACTTATTACTAATTTTTAGTATTCTATAGTAGTTAACTAGGGTTTTTAGTATAATTTAGTAATTTACTGATTTTTTCGTTTTTGTTTTTCATTTTTTGTAGATTTAATAAATTGTGTATTTTTAAATTTTTATTTTATTTTTTACGCCTCGCCTTGCGCCTTGTGCGTCAGGCTCCAGGAGGCTCTGCGTCTTGGTGCGCCTTGAGCCTTTAACAACTATGTGTATTCCTGTAACACCTGGATTCTAAATTACAAGTAGGGTCATACCCCGAAGGTGTCTTTTCATTATTCGACATTATGAATGATTTGTTAAAGTACTTGGAATATTTTTAGGACTTGGATCAGATCCCAAATATAGTAAGTTGTTTCTGTTTTTATCTGACATAATTGACGAAGTTGGAATATTTTAAATGTTGCAGGTTCACCTATTTATGAAATTCATCGCTTTTGAGTTTCATAAGTTAATTGTAAAGGAGAAAGGGTGATCTGGAACTGTAGTTTGTGGAAAACATATATTTAGTGCTTGTTTGGGAGCTCTTTTGAGGTGGGCTTTTGAATCTAAAAGTCCATTTCAATAAAAATTGATGTTTGGTAGCTAATTTAGAATGGACTTTTGGATAAGTCACTTCTCCAAAAAGTCCATTCTAGAGAAGTTATAATTGGAGGCTTTTTGAAAAGCCACTTTAAAGAAGTCCATTTTCTGTTGCATAAGTGCTCCCAAACATGCACTTAGCCTCGACTATTTTTTAAATTTTTATACATTAGTGCCTCTAATGTTTTGTTTAGAACTTGAACTTTGTTTGATTTTGGCCAATTGTATTCCTAGTTTAATCATTTTAGGGCACCTAGCTAGTATCCAATGATGTTGACAAAGGTTAGAAGTTATTCATAATACTTACATATGGGATCAAGTAATCCACATGGTGCTTTCAACTTCAGTGAGCTTGGACGTGCAGACCAGACCATGAATTGGATGCAACTAGGATGTGTGTATTTGAGTAGAGAAGCTTGTAATACCCATCCAAAGAATTCTTTTCTATAGTTGTGTGGTAAATGAGTCCTTGAATGATTTTTAATTTTCAACTCAGGTTTGGCTTTTTGGCTTGTTTGTTGTGAGTGCTTTTCATGCAAATAGTATCAAGATTACTCTGGTGGTTGGGTACTGGGTAATAATAACTATTTCCTTTTTCTATCCCCTTCCTCTTCTTTTGACTCCACTGCCACTGCCCCAATTGCCCCTTCTACCACCTCCCACCAGCAGATATTGCTATTTAGCAAAAATACCACTCACACTCAAGAAATGTCACACATATACACACAAATGAAACACCTGCTAGACTTCAACCAGTGCATGGATGAAAACCAATTGTCATGATGACACAAACTTGGCCATTTTGTGCCCAAAAGGCAGAGGAAGTTATCTTCTTCAAATGGCATCTGAAATTTGGAGAAATGTGATTTTGAGGATGAAGTTTGAGGGTCAAGATTTCTTGGATACTAGTTGGGGCCTTGGCCCAAGTCTGATTGTGTAATCTGACCCCTACTGGTGGATAGGATGAATCAAAATCAAGTTCCCACTGCCTTTGCGGATCAGACAAATAATCTGGGCTTATTTAACTGAAACCTTATGTTTCGATTGGGTTTTTGATATCTTCGGTCATCCTACCTATTTAAGCATACCAGACTAGGACTAAGGGAGCACGGATTAAATTCATATTTATAATGGTTCTATCTGTAAAAAAGGATCTGGATTTTTGTTGTATGTATACATATATATAAGGGATAATTACAAAAAGTACCCCTGAGGTTTGACCTAATTACAAAAAAACCCAGCTAACTTTAAAACTTACAAAAAGTACCCCTGAGGTTTGATTTAGTGTTAAAATTAAGGGGTAATCTGCAATGATTTTACAAATATGAAGGGGGATTTTGAAATATATTTCAAACCTCAGGGGTACTTTTTGTAAGTTTTAAAGTTAGCTGGGGTATTTTGTAATTAGATTTATATAGACTGGTGTTATTTGGAGCGTATGTCCATAGTTGGTATGAATATGAAGTGTCTTTGCTATGTATCTTTTATTGTGCACAAATCTTATATGATATGATATTTAATGGTATAGAGACGTCCGGAATGACTAATCCGGTGAAGTGAGATATTAAATTTTTGATGCTAAATTTTATTTTAGAATTAGATGTGCTTTTCAGCTTTTCTCACTTTCCAACTCTTGTATGCTTGTAGGTATGTGCAGTGGTATCAGGAAAAGGAGAAGATGGAGCACAGATACTGAAGTTAGTGTACCCAATTTCTATGTGAAATACTCTAATTTGGAGTTTTACTAGTGAATAAGATGAGTTGTGTTTTGCCTGCTGTTTCAGGTCATGAATTCTGAATTTATCTTCATTTTCTGATATTTGTTCTTCGGACATTTATCATGTATTGAAATGCTTTTGATATGATTGTCTGAGGTGTCAAATGCATTTGGTTTGTTAGACTGCCTTCCAATTTAGCCATTCGAGTTGTCTGTGTGTTGAATGGTTTTTTAGTATTTCAATTCTTTTGCTTGACAGATTGGTTACCTTTGATGTATGATGAATTGTACAATGTCCACTTGAGCATTACGTAAAACAAAGTCGCTACTCATCTAAATTCTGATTTTGATTTTGTAGGTTACCAAATAACTTTTGCTTGCTTTAGTTTTGTTGTATATGAATTCTGGCCAAAATCTCTGTATTAAAATTATAAAGGGTTAAAAATGGGTACTTGCCTCAAATCAATTAAATTATTATTAAAAATTAAAAGTCGGTAGATTGTGGCGGTGGTTCTCAATGTTAACTGGGAGAGTATTTGGTAAAAGTAAAACCAAGTGGTGAGGGAGCTAACTTGAAAATATTTTGTTATATGGAGAGTGTAAACAAAGAAAGTGGAGTGTGGGCACTGATTCATGTATATGAAAGTTGTAGGGATTTTCAGTTAACTTGCCTTTACACTATACAAACATTTATTTGTTTGACAAACGGATTTTAGCACAAGGATGAAGAAAATTGTGAAGTGCAATAGCACTCCTCAAAATGAAACTTGCAAATATTTTCAAAAGGTGCACAGTGGTGGACGAAATTTTCAAACATGCTGCTAGTACTTGAGTAGTATTTTGATAATGATATGTACTCTATTATAAATTAAAAACGAACAAGAAGGAAATCAGCAGATCATTATCTTCCTTAATTTTGTTTCTCTATTTATATGGTTCTTTCTTTACAACTTTTATTTCTATTGTT
The DNA here is from genome assembly GCA_016081115.2 of Rehmannia glutinosa. NCBI lineage: Eukaryota > Viridiplantae > Streptophyta > Magnoliopsida > Lamiales > Orobanchaceae > Rehmannia > Rehmannia glutinosa. Next base: position 48,576,736 of record CM071924.1, on the reverse strand, counting down.
CCATATTGCATACAATCTTACCAATTGAGATTATATAAATATTTTTTTATATTAAATTGTATAATAAAGGGTAGATTATGCACAACACGTTATCAGCACAAATTATTGCTCAAAAAAATATTTGTATAATTCATATTTGAGTTTCTTCATACTAATTTATATTTATATTCTTTTGTAGAAAATGACCGAAATCTAAAAATAAACACTCCAGACTCTTGATGTAACGTGCGGTAACTATTTATCATGGTACCTAGATACTAAATTAAACCTAGAATGGATTTGACAAAAACCATGAATCATGTTGATCTTGATAAAACCAATATAAAAGATGTGGCAAATGTCATGATATTCATGCACCATAATCTATTTGATGATTTAAAATATATACAAATTAAAAGACTTTTTCAGCTCTGGCAGAAGTTCAAAGAAAGATTTAATCATACCAAAATTGTGATACTTTCACAGACATAATATGACTGGCAACAACTAAGGTTGCGAGACTTTGAATTTGTTGTTGACTACATAATTCAACACTATTCAAAATTGAGTCAATACTGGCTCTTTGTGGGAAAAAATTATCTGAACACGAGAAATTGGAGAAAACTTTCTCCACGATGCATGCCTCAAACTTGGTGCTCAACGGCAATATTGGCAGCTTCATTTCAAATCATATTTTGAATTAATTTCTATTCTTCTCGCATCAAAGAAGACTAATGAGATGTTATTGAAAAATCATGAATTGCGACCCTCATTCGGTCCGTGTAGTGCACCAAGTACATACTAACTTTAGTAGAGTTGTGGGTCGATTTAGAGGTCGTGAATTATAGACTTGGGGTGTGGCACCCACAGAACAATGGACGTGGTGGTCCTCGCCGAAATACTCATTAAAATGATCGTGGCAGACATAACTATTTTCGTCAAGATAATTATCATTATTTCCGCCTAAAGGATTACACAGTAAGATAGAGACATCCTATTCAGATAAAGCAAGATAAAGGAAAATTACCTATGGATAAATCTCATGGAGATCTATGTAAACATATATGGAATGACATGAAATTGGGCTAAAGTATGGCATACTATCCAACACCTGATGGATCTATGCCAGGAGTTAAAGAAAATTAAATGCAACAATATTCAAACACATGCCAGAAGCAATAGGGTCATATATAGTTATTGAGTCCCACACATCTGAAACTATACATGATCATAATTCTGTCCAGGATGGGAAATCCCTTGACCTGTCAGATTTCTTTGAGGATCCTGGTTCTGAGGCACAAGGTGCTGAGTGGTTAAAATAAAACCAGATTTAATATTTGTATGTTATCTCGCTCAAAGGGTATATTCTCGAGGTTGAGTTTATTTGGATTGTACTCATGTATGTACCTCCCACAAATGATACATTATGGGTTAAGTTTAATGATGCAAATAGACTTCCTGATGCATTTAATGATGCTAGCAAAGTTACGAAATCTCATATTTCAGCAGCAAACGTTTCAGTTAGTATTATTATTTCTGATGAACATACAAAATAATGATATTTGACGACAAAAAACATGGTAAACCTATTGGCTTTAAGAACACTGTTCCACGAAAAGGAAAGTAGAGAATTGATGGATCTATTAATCAAATGGGTTCTAGTGAGTATGCTACAAATGAATCTTTAGGGCCTGATAGTCTGATACCTCAAAATATAAATATTACAAATTCAGATTTATTCCAAATTTATTGTTTTTTTCTAGGGCATTCTTGAGTAAGAGTTCATTTTCTAATATAAAATTATTATTTTTTAAATATAATGTTTTAATCAAAATTGAACAGAGCCCATTAACAGGAAACTGTGGGCGCACTCAGAAAGGCCCACAAGCCCATAACCCGGAAGGAAAAAAGGTTCAAAACGTATGAGCCTGTTCAAATTCAAAGAAAGGTTATTTCTCTCACTTCATTTCAAAAAGTTCTTTTCCCTCGCAGTATCTGTATCTCCCTCACAACATTTATTCATTCAGCTAATAGCTCAAAGACCAGTAAGCGTTGAAAATAAGTTCGTTGTTTTATTTTCTTTTTTGCAGATTTTACTATTTATTTTTGTTGTTATATATTTGACTTTATTTGCAATTTACACTCATCCATGTATGTCTGTGTCACAGTGTGTGTTTATAGTTTCAGACAAGAAGCAATATCTCATGAGCTGATCATGATCATCACATACGTACTTGTGTGTATGTGTACATATATGTGTGTTTATGCATATATAAATATCAAAGCAGAAACTTTTGGGTTTTTAATATTCATTCCATTTTTGTGATGTCTCTGAGTACTGTAATAATCATTTATTTCGAAATGTAGTTTGGGTCTCAAAAGATTTATGTATTTATATTTTTCAACATTCAAACAATTTTCAGAGTTTCTGTTACTGCTAGTGTTTTCTGCATATATGTATTGGGCAATCTTTAAATTGTTCTGGGATATTTTATGCGCTGTAGTGGCCTGCTCTAATTCATGAAAGCTGACTGAAAGATTTATGGAAATGTAAAGGATGTTGATTTTATTGATATAACTGCATCTTAAGGTTTTTAAATTGTATATTAGTGGGATTTGTTATTAACAAGATCCTAAGAAGCTTCACTTGATTGTAGACTCTTTCGTTTTGGTAATAGCAATCAAAGATGCCAGAGGCACAGAAAAATTTACCTAATTTGATGTAGATTATAGTGTATATATCTTATGTTTCATTTACAATCTGGAAATAAGGATCTTATTATTATGTGTATTTCAGGAGCTTTGCTGATATTTTCGACATCAATGGCAAATGAAAGCAGTGCCAATACATACGAAGATACCCGGAAGCAGAGGCTTCTGGAAAACAAAAAAAGATTTGAGGTAATAAGAAAATCTTGTGTCCGTGACCATGAATAATAAATCAATAGTAGCAACTGCCTTCTATTCTTCTAAAGGTGAATAACATATTTCATATTAGATCTACTGGTAGACCGGCGAATTTTCTCCTCCAAAAAAAGTGATTCCCACCTAGAAATTCATCAGTATGATTATATGATAAAATGTTATTCTTTTTCTCATTCTGAAAGATTTATGGAAATGTAAAGGATGTTGATTTCATTGATGTAACTGCATCTTAAGGTTTTTAAATTGTATATTAGTGGGATTTGTTATTAACAAGATCCTAAGAAGCTTCACTTGATTGTAGACTCTTTCGTTTAGGTAATCGCAATCAAAAATCAGATTATAGTGTATATATCTTATGTTTCATTTACAATCTGGAAATAAGGATCTTAGCTTTGCTTATTATGTGTATTTACCAGGAAGCAGAGGCTTTGAAAACAAAAAAAGATTTGATATTTTTGACATCAATTGAATAATAAATCAATAGTAGCAACTGCCTTCTATTCTTCTAAATTATGATAAAATGTTATTCTTTTTCTCATTCTCTTACAGGATCTGGGGCTCTTGAAGTTATCTAAAAGCTTATCAGATGTATCAAAGCCAGAGAAATCCCAGGTGATATTTGAGGTTCCACTACCATTTTTCATGTGTAGAAAGTTTTATTGCTTATTATCTGCATACAATACACACACACACACATATATATTCGTTTGTTTATATCCAGGTTTATTACTAATCACTCCACATTTATGGCATGCAGAACCAGCATGTTAGGCGAAAACCAATTGAGAAATACTCAATAGAGCCAAGGCGCTCATCTCGTGCACGCAATCCAGTTCCTTCATACCGTGATGATGTAAGTCTTGATGTTTCCAACTCGTTCTGCTTTCAGATTAATTACGCTTGGTAACTCATACATAGTTGAAGAAATCAGGAATTCTGGTAACTACATCTAAAGCTTCCATTCATGATTTTCAGTATTGCTGATACATGCACACAATATGAATAATTTTCCACAGTGTGAACATTTTCAATGTTGAACTAATCTATGCTAAGCTTGTTTCATGTTGATCTTCTACTGTTTCCATTATCCTAAAAGAACTTATATATTGTATTCCCTATTAGCAAGTGATATATTCAAGTCCTGTAATATCAGTGGAACTAGTGTTCTGCATATATTTGTATTTAAGGATAACTAGTTATCATCACAGGTCGATGTTGAGCTTCCTTCATTGCGCAAGAGATCAAAGTTGAGTTCTTCGTGGGCAAGGTAAAATGTTTGTTTTAACTGATTTCATCGATAATTTCATTTAGAAGTCTTTGTGTTGCACTTAATATTGTTGGTTCTGGAATGAAAGTTATCTTGCAAGGCCAATTGAAGAAGTTAAGGCAGCCACATATGAAGAAAGAGCTCGAGCTTATGAATGTGCAGAGAAGCTCCAAAGCAATCTACAAGCTGGAAATCCATCTTTTGTCAAATCAATGGTTCGATCACATGTCTATAGTTGTTTCTGGTTGGTAAGTTACCACAAAAGATTATACATTTACTGCATGAACTTGTAAGTTATGGAAAATAAAGTAAAAAAACGAAGATATTATGAGGGATAATTACAAAACCTGCCCCTGAGGTTTAACCTAATTACAAAAAGACCCAATTTCTTTTAAAATTACAAATACCTTATTCACACTTGTTTCTATTTTACAAATTGCACCTCAGATGGGGTATTTGTAACAACTTAAGGGGGTATTTGTAATTTTATAAGATAAAAGGAGTTTTTGTGTAATTAGGATAAACCTCAAGGATAGTTTTTGTAATTATACCTATTAATGTTTCACATTTTTAAATACTAGTGGAGCATAAAACTTGCTATCCATATCTGGGCAGGGGCTTCCAACTAGATTTTGTGAAGACCACCTTGCCAAGTCCACAGTGGACATGGTGTTGGAGGATGAGGAAGGCTCAGAATACGATGCCGTTTTCATTAGCAAGAGAACTGGGCTTAGTGGTGGATGGAGAGCATTTGCACTTGATCATAAACTGGACGACGGTGATGCTTTAGTCTTTGAATTGATTGAGCCCACAAGATTTAAGGTTGGTTTACAATAGTTTTTGATGTTGGAAATGATTGTGATGGTTCTCAAATATCTATTGATGATTAATTGATCTTACTATGGTCACAAAAATCAAGTCTTTTAGTGCTTGAGACTGATATGCAATAGTGCATGAAAAATCAAAAGAGTAACTGGAACTTATACAGATAAAATGAACGTTCTATAGGTTTACATAGTTAGAGCATTCGACTGTCACGATCAGAAGAATAATGTGGCAGTCTTGGAAGATGGGAGTGAAGCTGAGGAAACACCAAAGGAGACGAAGAACAGAAAGAAGAATGAAAATTCTACCAAGTCCAAGATTGAAAGATCCACACAGGTTTCAGCCACCAGGAGGAGTTTGAGAAAGAGGTGACTCAATTTATGAGGATTTAGAGATTAACATACAAAGTAGTAGGCTTGTGACAGAGGAACTGTTAAGGATGTATGAGGATTTTTCTCATTATTCTAAATTTACCTGATGGGAATGGCTTGTGTTAAACCAGTCAAGTCAACAATTATTGTTTTGCTCCCCTTTATGGGAATGTCGATACAGCTCTTTTTGTTGTTTGAAGTAACTAATGGCAAAAAAATGTATCACTCAGTTCCGCTAGCAATTTGTTTTCTAGAACCTGTTATTAATTTATTGAAGTGAATATTTCTTAGATTTTCCGGCTAATTCTGCAAGACATACATAGTTCACGGTTGAAGTGTAATTTGTGTAGGTTATTTTTGGTAGGAGTGTGAGTAAATTTTAAAAATTCGTTCGAACTGCACCAATCACTGTTTATAATAATTTATAACTAAAACCGCGATTTGAAATATATTATAGAAATTGTGCTTCCTTATTGCTGCGATTATGATTTTAGATTTAAAAGATTGCCAAAACCGCACTGGATTGCACCTCTATAATTTAGGATAAAATTTTAATATTATTCTTTATTTTTTTAGTTAAAATAGTTAGACAAAAATATATTAAGAACTAATTTTGTAAATGATAATTTAAATTCGCACTTTGCATATTATACGTATAGCATTTTATGTTTTTCCTGCTAAAATGCATGGTCTTTTGAACGCATTTTTCAATTTTAATATTTGTTTGGCTTTTGGTTTTAAAAACTACCGTAATAAAATTATATTATTTTATCAATTTTACAATATTTTCATTTATTAAAACCACCAAACTACCAGCCAACGTAAAACTGGATATTTGTTTGTACTTTGTGTTTGAAAATAATATCTAATAAACCCATATATAATAATTCAATTTGAAATTAACTCAAAGAACAAAACCGCACAGCGAACTCAAATTTTTGGGTGTAGATGGAATGACATCGTGCTGCTACCTATGTTCAATTTAGAATAGCAATTCACAAGTGCAGCCTCTACTTCAATACTCAGTATCAAAAAGCTACTTCAAGTACCAAGTCACTTTCTTCACCTAAAGAAAAGGCAAATGATATCTTTTAATCCACCAGAATTAAAGAATATTCATTTTCAAGAGCTTTGAGTGATAAACAATGTTTTCAACCTTATATGCCAATCCCTCAAACCAGTTGGCAGATGGATCGACATAGTTGGCTTAGATAACATGGGAAATTCACAGCAAATGCCATTAAATATTTACAAGGTATGTTGGTGGGCATGCATCATGGCATGGAAGTTTTAGAAATCAAACCAAGAAAGATCACAACAGAAACACACAAAATATTAAACATAATTCATAACATCAAAAACAAAATCCTTCCCATACAATATTAATATAGTCAATAAGAAAACTACTTGATTAAATATAGTAAAATAGAATACACCCACATTAAAGCACCCTGAGTGTCTTAGGCGGTGAGTGTAACCAAACAACAATTGTTTCTGTAATTTAGCCCTATTGCCTGATACAGATAACCTAAGCGGATGGGCCTTCTGATAAAAATGCTGTTCCAGGTTTGCGATTGGCCAGCGGACCATGACATCCCAAAAGCTGCAAAAAAATACAACATTAGTCCCTCATGAAGAGGAAAGTACACGATATCAACTTCAGATAGCACAAAAGTCACTTGTTTGATTTTTTAGGTAACAAACCTTAGCATTGACGCCATCAGGCGCAATCTTGTTCTCGGATTTCCACTTCAGATAATCACTGCGGTTGAATTTAGTGAACCCCCTGAAAGTTTAAGACGGAAAGTATAACGTAAAAATAATGCAAATGAAAACAATTTCATAGAATTGAGGTTTTTAGTATGAATCGTATTGGATATTTAACAAAATGTATTAGGCTATACAAAAAGGACCAATATGACGATTAAAAAAATTAACATACCACTTTCTGCTAACAATGATCTTTTGACGGCCAGGGAACTTGAACTTAGCACGACGCAATGCCTCCTGAGCATGATGGCTGTTGCCATCTTTGCAACGGACAGAGAGAAGAACCTGTCCGATAGCCACACGAGCACAAGTACCCTGAGGCTTGCCAAAAGCACCCCTCATGCCAGTTTGGAGCCTATCAGCTCCAGCACACGACAACATCTTGTTGATACGCAAGACATGGAAGGGGTGGACCCTGACCCTCAAATGGAAAGCATCCTTTCCGGCAGACTTGGTCATGTACTTGTTGCATGCAATACGAGCAGCCTCAAGTGCCTCACTGGATACATTCTCCTTCTCCCAACTGACCAAGTGCACACAGAATGGAAATTCATCCACACCCTTCTTTTTCATTCCCACATCATAGATCCTGATCTTGGGATCTGGCACACCACGGCAAAACCGTGATTTAGGATATGGCTTATTCTTGATCTGACGATAGCACCTTGCAGGTCCTGTAAACACAGAGCCAGCAATCAGAATTGCAATTTTTATTAGCATCCTCAGAATATATATGCAGTTACGAATGTCCATAAATAATCTCCATTAGAATCAAACACATGAAAATAAAAGACATCCAACTGTAAATGCATTTTTTGTTCCTATCAAAAGCTTCAATTTCATAGACAATATAATTGACCAAGCACATAACCAGATTTCCATATTAACATAAACTTGCATTCTGAAATAGGTAAGGGATACAAGTCAGGTGAAATCACTGCAACAGCACCCCTAGGAAATCACATGCTTATAAGGAGTCAATCCCTTAAATGAGGTTCTCCCACTCACTCATCAATCTAGAAATCCATGAAAGCATAAAACGAAACAACAGACACGTATGTTTGGTTGGTAGATTAAAACATGCTCTTCTCTGATGATAAAACGGTTTAAAACTTCTTAACGCTGTAAAGTCAAGCAAATAATTCTTATAACTACAAATGTCCACCCATTGATAGTCTGAGTAAACATTACCTATAATCAAATCCATGAAAGAATTAAACCGAACATAACAAAGCAGACACATCTTGGTTCTTGAACAAGAACCCAAAATCCTTCTCCAGTAGACCAACATAACATGTCCCCAACTCTTACATGCTTAACAACATGCCCAAACACTTACATTTATTAAGATGATTTAAAAATGAATCATTACAAAATCACAAGAACAAATCCCCATATCATTCATGCAATTTAACGGAATTTATATCTCAACAACTACGAGAAAATCCCAGATTCTAAAGAAAACTCGCCAATACATATATAGATATAATTTTCAACAGGTCCTCAATACCAAAAAGTAACCCCAACATAAAACAATCCCAACAATAAAAAAATGGCAAAAAAAGCAGTAAAATCCCATCACAACTATCCTCCCCGAACATCACAACTCCTAATTAAAATAGCAACAACGGATCAATAACAAAATCGACATACGTATACATCGGTACAACACGTACCGAATAAACATATTCAAATATAGACGCACAGATGACAAATCAAGAATTGGTTCGAAGAAGCTTACTTCTACCCATGACGAGGTCTCTGTTGTTGATCCGCCTCCTGAAAAATGAGATAATGAGCTCTAGGGTTTGGTGGGTCAAAGCTTATTTATAGGAAATGTTAGCGTGTGAACAACGTATGGGCTTGCGTCATTCATGTCATACGTAGATGGGCTGCTTTTGTTGAAACTTGAAACATCGGATCAAAGTCCAGAAGCTACCTGGATTAGACCTCTTCAATCAATTGGGCCAACTTGTGGGTTTGGGTTTAATATAAAAACTGGTATGAAAACACTCAAAGTCCCGAAGGCCGAGAAACGGTCCAATTCGAACACACACTGTATTAGAGTTTAATTGCAAAATGAGGATACTAACTATACCCTAATGGTAAATAAGTACATTAAGTTTGCGAGATTTCAATTTAGGACAATAACTTTAAAATTTTAGCGAACTGAGGGTAAATTGAGCTCGAATTGCCCGAATGGGCTAATTGCCACGTGGACCTCAATTTTGAGCCCAAATTGCCCAAAGTTAGTCTAATAATTGCATAGGTCATGTAAAATAATTTTAAAATTTACAAATAAATCTAAAAAATTTAAAACCAATTTACAAATCAACAAGTTGAGTCTAAGTATATGAAAATAATTTTGATAATTATTTTAAGTATACAAATTGACAATTAAAATGTAAATATACGAAAATATGAAAAAAAATGTAATAAGTCGAAAAATAACTAATTGAAGTTGGACAATGTAAAACAAGATTTAAAAAATTATTTAATATATACAAAAATTACATAATCAATTTTGAAATTATTTGAATAAACCCAAATAAATATTATTAATTAAATCTAAGATTTATTTAAAAATTTAAACATTAATTAAAATAATTTAAATTTACAAATTGAAATTTAAAATACTTAAGTAAATTTGAAAATTATAATTGAATCAAAAAATTCGTTTTAGTTACATATAACAAATATAATAAATTTATTTCTTTAAGTATTTTTCAAATATTAGTTTGTAATTTGAAATTATTTTAATTAATATTTATATATTTAAACAAATTTTAGATTTACTAAATAACAAATTTTAGCATGCATAAGTTGGTATCAGTGCGGAAGCTACGAATAAACAAGCAACGCAAAAAAGCAATACGAAACTTTGCGAAGAAATGTAAATTCCAATGAAAAGAGATAAATCTCAAAATTTAATAATATTCAACCACCAAAAAATAATAACAAAACAACCATTTACAATATTAAACTCATACCTTAATAAAAGTTTTAACTTAACTAGGACACTTAGAAGATAAACCAAAAAAGACTCTTAAACATATCATATCTTCATCACGCGAAAAGATATACAACTTCTGGGTGTCCAAATGAACTGATTTTGAAATATAGTTTTGTTCTCATTATAGTGTAACTGCTTACGTTTCCCACTAAATGTCATAACTCACGTTTTCAAATATTTTATATTTCAGATGATGATTATGAAACTAGGGTCGAGGCATAGGGGTTTGGTAGTGCGGGTCTCGTTTATTAATTCCCACTATTTTAATTAGCCTATTTTGACGTAAACAATTTAGTGGTTGATGTAATATGATTTATAACGGATGTGTACTCTTATCAAACCGTTAATGCTTTTGCTACCGCTATAATTAAATAAGAAACTTTTAAGCCTATTAATTAAAGTATTCTCTTTACACTTCTGTAAATTATTTATAAATGCTAAAGGATTCCATATTGATGTTCCTAACTCTAAGGGGTATGTGGCGTTACATAAGCTACTATCAAGATGACACCATAGAAGCAATGTATGAGGAACCTGAATCGTGAAAAGTGGAACATGTTTGTTCAATCATATCTTCATCCATCATGTTTTCTCTATACAATTTCAACTTGGAAGAGATTTTTAAATATCATGGAGTTATACTCATTTATGTATTTAAAATCTTGAAACCTCGATTTAATATAGTCGTACCGAGCCTTTGGATATAACCATCTTAAGTAGTCATACCTTTCTTTCAAGCTTTTTGAGGACATATGGATCTTTCACCATAAAGTATTCAATTTTTAAATTCCCATCCAGATGCTCAAAGCAATTGAAGCCCATTGGATACCATGATTTTTCCCTTATCCAATCTTGTATATTTATTATGTTGCTCAATGATCTGAGTTAGTGTTTGTTTATATTGTTTAGAATCAAATATCAGATGAAAGAATTAGATTGTCTGAGCTCCGGTCACAAACCTCAACAACATCAAGCTCAAGGTCAGACGAAAAATGCCAAGTCCCACGTCGAGTGTCTCAAACTCCATTTCTTTCTGCATTTGACAGATGAAGTCCATGGTTGATGCTCAAATGGAGAAAGATCATAGATTTGGATTTATTTTGTGTTGATACACTATTTCTTTCTCTAATAGTATCACCTAGATTGTTAGCATCTAGATGAATGTCAGCATCTAAAACCTATGATATATAATTTTTTTTCCAATAAGAGTAATAAAGTCAAGTTTTGCGATGTTAGCCATAATGATATTTCAAATCAAGAAATGAGTAAATCTGACCACATTTACCAAAAGTATTAAAAATTGGCTAGAGACTTGTATTGAAAAAATGTTGTAGATAATCCCTTATTTATGTAATATATTTGAGTAGTGTATTGATATAAATACCACACTATTAAATATTGTTAATATAAACTAGTATACATAAAATCTTATATATATGTGTGCTTATATTTTACGCATATGAAAGCAACATAAAATTGGAAGAATTTTGTGGGATAAATCTCTGTGTCTTTCTTCAATCCAACAACCGTATTTGTACAAAAAGTTCTAAACATTATTACATTTGTCACTAAAAGTTACATGACAAGTTACTATACTACTTGTGACTATTAGCGCTTAAAGTCCACATTAGACAAATTATCACAACACCTCATATATTAACATTTCATTCTGTTCAACACGAACCTCAACATTTCTTGTATTGTGAAAGTGCTTCGACAGAGTATTGAATGTGATACTGCAACTACACAGTATTGACACGCGAGATGCTAATTGCATCCTATTTAGGAGTGAAAATAGGCTAGGCCACGCCAAACTTTGCGTCGGATGACCTAGGCCTAGTTTACATTTTTTAGGCCTAAGCCTGGTCTGTTAAATATAATAGGTTTTTTTTCAGCCAAGCCTGGCCTGTTTAAAAAATAAACCTGACCTGAGCCAATTAAAAACCAATTAAAAACTTATAAAATCATATATTTTATTTTAAAATATATTTTATTTATTATAATAATTTAATAATTATATAAAAAGAGTAATATTAATAAAGTATATAAAATATATTGTATTTTTTTATATTTATAGGCCATAAAATTAGGCCAGCCTATTAGGCTTGAAAGACCATTTTAAAATCCTAGGATGACCTATTTACAATAATAGGCTTACTAAAAGGCCTTTGTCTGGCCTATTTATTAAATACGCCAGGTCAGGTCAGGCTGATAGTAGGTCAGGCCGTAGGCCTCTGTCGGGTAGCCTGACATATTTCCATTCCTAATCCTATTGAATCATGAACGTGCTACAATATAACGTTGATTCCAAATGCCAAACCTTCATATTAATTCGTGCAAAAACACGTTCTATTTATCCAACAAGAAGAACCAACACCACGTGCACTGATATTGATTAACCATAAATATTTTAATTAAACTAAATGGATAAATATGATTGATTGAGTATAAGAATTTGGATATAAAAGAGTTAATATGATTTTAATATATATCTGTCCCCACAAAGTGCACTAAGTGTTCTAGTCAGACTTAAGGAAAATACAATATAATTCATGACATATATTATATATGCATATTTTCTTAAAAATAGTCTTTCTGTTAATTAAAGCACACAGTATTTGTCACCCATTTAAAAGCCATGGAATATTGTGATTATGTGCTTACATGCATTGCAGTGAAACTTTTGACAAGTCAAGTCTGATCCTACTTATACCTACTGAGCTCCTTTAGCTCACCCTCTTAGTTTTCAAACTTTTCAAAGTCAGAGAATTCAACGACGAGGAGACTGGAGCGGGGCAGACTATATAAGAATAAGTGGTTATTAATGGGAATTTAGTGGATATACATATGCCTACAAAGTGTAATAGGACTATGGACTTTATGTTACGACTTTTGATGTACTGTAGTATATTTTATCATGTTAGATACTTCTGTTGTTTGTGATAAAATTCGTATGAAACAATGAATGCGTGATATTATGTATTTGAGATATTATTGTAATAGTATTTTGATGTATTATTGGTACTCTTTCACGTGTATGTGATTTTGGGATGTGACAGATCAAGTCAAAATCTCAATAATTTTCAGCCTTTAAGCAAACTTGGGATGGCGATGGGTCGGGTCGGGTATCTAGATACCTAGACCCACCATGTCTTTAGAACGGGGCGGGATGGACCGACCCACCGCGGGGCACGAGCGAGGCGGGGCGGGTCGACCCCTTCTGCCCCGCATTAAATAAATTTAAAAAAAAAATAATAAAGGTAATAAAATATATATTTTTAATATATTTATAAAATATTCTTTACAAAAAATATTATTTTTGATTTATAAATATTAGATATAATATTAAAAAATAAAATAATATTATAATATATATTATATATACAAAATATATATTAAAGATACTAAAAAACATGACCGAGGCGAGTATACGTGGGGCGGAAGTGATACTCAGACCCGCCCCACTCCGCCTCGGGTCATGGGGTAAGGCGACCCAAAAGGGGCGGATACCCGCAGATCGGGTCGAAATTGCCATCTCTAAGGTAAACAATCATAATTATGACCATGATTTGAACCCAAATTTGTGTTGTGTATATTAGAGTATGGAAATGTTTCAAAAGATTTTTTATATCCCAAAGGTAAGTAGCTTATTTATTGAAAATATTTGTATATGTAATAGAATATACTAGAAAATTAGACTTTATTTCTAATTATAATTTTCTGTTATTGGATGTTTTCAATGCCAGTCTTCCATTTAAGAACATTGATAGTATAAATCAACTTGATCTTGCAAGCTTTATCTGTAAATGACATATTCTTCTACTTTATTTGTAGTTACACAATTTCTTTTGTTTTGAAACCTAATGTTCCTAAATTTTAGGTTAATGCCACTGCGCACCTCTTGTTGGTTATTATGACTTTACAGTAAATACACCCTAACTATGTATGGAAATTTGACAATTGATTTTTATTGGTGTACCACAATTAAATATGAGTAAAATTCATCTTGACCGGTGATTATGATATTATATCAAGAAATTACGTGTGGAAACCAACAATCAGATTGGTTGATTAGATTTACCTTAAATGTAGATAATTATGTACTTGGATTGTCATAGTTGTGATTTGGCTTCTGATTTGCAAATTTTATATTTTTAATTGTGTATATTCTAGACTTGAACTAATGGCATTGAAAACCTACGCTTCGGAGTCAGAGGTGGATGCACAAGCCTAACTTTATGAATGTTATAATTTGTACAACGACATGAATGATGTGGTTTGGATTGTAAAAATTGTGATGCTGGGTGATAAGTACAACCGGTTTGCCACAATATTTTGTGTGGATATGAATGGTTATATCTTCAATTCTAAGTTTCGTTTGGTGGGAGCATAAAAAATCTTCATTCATAATTTCGGTAGTGATCATTTCGTTACCACTCAGAGAATAGATTGAGTTTCTGACGATGTTGGTTTGACACTTATAAAAGTAAACACAATATGTGACTACACATAAATGGGAGATGACACCTAACTCCAACAATAAATATTTTTAGAATTGTGCACCTGGTAAACTTTTACTTCACATTATTGTCTGGTAAATTGTTGTCAACATTGAAACAAACATATGAAGTACGCATAAAGACAACATAATTGAATGATTTTATTGACTCACTTAATGATGATCCCTAGTTCATAAAAATCCATGATTTTGAAAGAAGTTTTGATGTGCCATGGATGATTCATTCATTGGGTGCACCATTTGGTGCGTCATTGGCATGATTGTGGCAGTTAATGGTGGTTTGATTACTTCGTTCCTAAATTTCACTTAAAACAATTTCTTGAAGAATTTCACCAATTCCGCATGGTGTTCTAAGAGTGGAGAAGGGTCAAGTGGACAAACTAGTTGCTAGGTTTTATCAGCAATCAATAGTAAGATTTTACTTTCATGATTAATTGTTTATTTAAAATTTTCTAATACAACTAATTGCCTTAGCTTTGGCCTGAAAAAAGCTAATGCATTCTTAGTAGCATTTGCTATTTTGCTATTATCTTATTTTCTCCATTTCATTTTAACAATTATTGTGTTCTTTGAGATTTTCCTATTATCTTGTTGTTGTGTCCCTTAAGGGGTATTTGTGGTGCATTAGAAAGGTTTTCCCCAAAATAATCTAGTACATTATGTATGTGCATTTCTTTTTTTTTTTTTTTTTTTCGGAGGGGGGACGGAAGAAGGGGTACAATATCATGTATATGAAATAGAGAGGAAGGGTTAATATTTAAATATGGTCAAATCTTATCAATTGATCAATACCAAAATTCTTGTTGGTAGACTATGTTTTGCTTTTAGGCATAGTCATCTGTTGAAGAGTTAGATAAATAAAAACGGTTGATATGAAATTGTAGTCATATTGTAATATACATACGACTTCATGGAAGTCGTAGAGTTTAATCTTTTAGAAAACAATCATTTTTTGTATACTATTTTATGGTTAGATATTTTCACAAAATTTTATGGATAACTTTTTTAACTGTATTCAAAGATTTAAATGGATAACAAATGAGTAATAAAGTATTCTTGGCATATATTTAAATTTGATGATTGCAAATCTTATTACATATTTATACTTTGGTCTGATTAAATCAACGATAGATATCTGATGAATTTAATTTTAGAGATCCATGAATGATGTCAAGTCACTTGTTAACCCTACTAGTACAATATGTGATAGTTCCTTCCAATGATGTGAGAAATGTTAGAATGCAAGTATGAGATGATGAGTTAATGAAACTTTACAATAAATGATGAACGCAATATTGATTAGTTCAAAAGCTTCTGATAATTTTTGGGTGAAGTTATTTTATCTTATTGTCACTTACAATTAGAACTCTTTACAAGAAAACTGGAAAGACACCATATGAATTATGGAAAAGCTATCCATATAACTTGACATATTTGAATGTGATGGATTATCTAGCCAAAGTTATGTTACTTAAGCCCAAAAAAAAGTTCTAAAACATATGATTGCCTACTTTTGTTTATGTTTGTAGGTCACAAGGGGTGTTTAAGTAAAGTCTAGAAGGGAGAATTGAATAGACTGTACAAATTTTCGATTTTGTCCTTTAAATCAGAGTTTTATCACAAGTCAGTCGGGTCCTTGAGGGACAACTTAGTTCAACCTTACAGTAGAGTTAACCCCTCAACAAACTCGAGAAAGCTGTTGATAAGATAACTCAACTGAGTGAAGTGACCTTTTTATAAAAACAACAAACTTGGTTTTTCAGCGGAAGTCTTACACCCTTTGATTAAAATATATTTTCAATACTTGTTTTATGGTTAAGTTATTATCAGTAGACTTAGCAAATTTAACAAACATCAGATATAATATGCAAGAAATAAATGTGTTGAATGTCAAAGACACAAAACAATTTTATAATGATTTGAGGATGGGGTAATTCCTCTACTCCACTATTCTCCAACCCCTGGAGGTAATTCACTAAGTAATAGTAACTTCGTTACAAAAGGATGACAATCCAAGCTTAGCCTTGATCACACAACCCGGCTTCAAGCTATCGGGACTCACTCTTCATAAGACGGTTCTTTTCTTCTATTTTTGACTCCTTCAGAATCTTGGATTTGATCACATAGCCCTCCAACGATTCCAAAGCCTGGTTCAACAAGAACCTCACTACACTTCCTTCAACCTTGGATGTAAAAACCCCTTGTCTTTCAACAATGTTTCCTCTTCACCAGGTTGAAGTTGTCTTTCCTTTACTGAGTGTGTTGGATCAATTTTCTTCGAGTTTTAGACTTGAGGATTGAAAGAATGCTCTAGAGTATTCTGCACTTTGCTCAGATTGCTTGAATGCTCTTGTGTGTCATAAGTTGCATAAGTATTCTCTCAAATGAATTCCTCGGCCCTTTTATAATGCCTGTTTGAAAAATGTATCCGTTGAAGAGATAAATCCATTTTTCAAACTACATTTTGAGGTCGTTGGATTGTCTTGTCTTGCAACATTTGATGTAGACTGATCCTCGAATTAATGCTCTGCAACATGCCTGAATCTCTGCAGGTTTGCAGGAGCATCCCATTGGTTCCCAGCTATTTGCACTCTTTCAGTAAAATAACTTTATGGTATGCAGTCTGTCATGTTTCCTCTTTCAGCAAAAGTTTTGACTTTGCTTATTAACAGACATCTTCAATATTCTTGAGTCCTTTTTGCTTCTTAACCTCTTTAATAATCTTCTCCACTTATCTAGGAGTGACTTAGATGTGATCGTCGGTGGATGAGAGACGACTTTTCCAGTGTACTTGACTGATCCTTCATCGCACCCACTCGGATAAAATTGACACACAACAAAGTCTTCACTTCGATCTTCAGTCATCTTCTGCAATCTTTAACTTGGCTGCTTTGACTTATCTAATAGAAACCTATCTATTACATAGTTGATTTTACAGTAGAATTCGAGTGCCAACTTCCTAATCTAAGTTTTACATAGCATCATCAAAATCTATTATATAAAATTTCCAATAATTTCTCCCTTTTTGATGATACCAAAACTTAAATAAAAATAACAAAGTAAATTGTGCTTGAAAAAGAATGATTGTATGAATATATCATTTTATTGAACATATCATTCTTGCACCTTACAATGTATTACAAAGTACAATGGAAAATTATAAAGTACTTACAATTTTTTCTGTGTATTTACAGTTAAGTAAAAATACAATAAGAAGGTGTCTGCAGTAGTCTTAAGCGTGTCTGCTGCTTCACTCTTCTCTCTTCATCTTCTCTTCTCCTTTCTTCTTCATCTCTTTTCCTCTTCTTATCATCTTCTTCCCTCTTCCTCTTTTCATAAGCTCTCTTCTGAATTTGATATCTCCTCCTTTCTCTCATCCCATTCTCTCTGTCTTGCCTGGTATTTTCTTCTTCTTGGCGCTTAGCTGCCTATTCATTTCTCCTGGCAACATCCTTGTTTTCATGTTCATTTAGTCCTACCCAGTATAGCAAGCCTTTCTTTTAGGGATTTATATGTTGAACATTCTTAGGCCTTCCTAGTGGAGTACCTCTGCCTCTTCCACCAGATCTTCCCCTTATTCTTTCAGAGTTAGCTCCTCCTCTGGGAGTGTACTGTACAGACTGAGCCCTTGAAGTCTGCTGACTACTCGGCTGAGTCAGCTGTTTCTCGGCTGATTGACAGATTTCTAAGCCCTTTCCCAGTACAAATCCCATGTTTGTTTAAGATTCATTCCTTTGACAAATCCTTTCGTCTTGAGGGTTTGGAACTCCTCAAGCGATCTTGGCTCAAACCTTGCACTGGGAGCAGGTTCTTCTGGGAGCTTCACTGCTGGAGAATCTGGTAGTAACCTTGTTGGGGGACCATGGAACTTGGATTTCAATCCTTCAATGCGACCATGTTGCCTGCGATCTAATTTTGTGAATTCAGCTTCGACAGCTCTTGTCTTCTAAAAGGCTACGTTAGCTTTTGCATCAGCTAACATATCATGCGGCAGCTGGGAATGGAGAGAGATGGTAGATGAGCCGAGTTGAGATTTATCCAATATAACCTTCAAAGGGATGGGGGTCTTCTCAGGTTGATCTTCCCCCTTACTTTTGCCTTCATTTTCCCTAGTTTTACTGCTATCTTCCCCCTTTTTGGCATCATCAATACCAACTTGAAGAGTGTGCATCAAAAGGCGATCTAACTTGTCATGGGTGACTGAGTGAGCTGCTCTATGTTCAGATCTGAGAGCCTTCATCTCTGCACTCATTATCATCATCTCAGCTCGTAGAGTGCTCTCTGAATTTTGAAGATCCCGCTTACGTTGAGCCCTTAGCAACTCCATATCAGTCTTGTGAGTTGCTCCATCCTAAAACTGTGGTCTCGCTGTCTCTGCTGAAACTGAGCTTGCTCACCACACCAAATCACCAATTTTGCGAAGAGTGATTTGAAGTAGCTCACTTGATCTCTTCTTAGTGCCTTTGTTTGCATTGTCCATTCACGAATTCGTAGGACAGATCTTTGGATATCTCCTGATATCATCTCGTTGTGGTTGTCTATCCTTTGGTTGAGTGCAACAAAGCCTTTCTCTATTGCTTCCATTTCAGCGCACATAGCCTTGAAGGATTTTCTGAAGTCAGTTACCTCAGGTGACTGGTCCTCTGGAAACACAGAGTCAAAGTACAACCCTTAAGTCATCTGGAGCCTCAAATTCTTCTTGATGGATATCTATTGTGTAATTCACACTTTCTTCAGCAGTCTCTGTCTCCAGCGGGACTTCCTCAACGAATGGAAAGTACTCATTGAATATGCCACTAGGGACTGAAGGAACATCTCACACTTCTCCTTCGGGAGCCTTTCCTTTATTCCCTTGGCTTGCAGCTCTTTGTGCCTTAGTTGTGTGAGCAGCTTCCTTGGCAGATGAAGCTGTGGAAGCCTGCTGAGCTGACTGGGCCTCAACTATCTCAACAACTTCTTTGGCTCCAATTGTTGCTTTCTTTTGAGTTTTTGAGGCCTCAGCTGACTTAGCAGCATCACGGGCTGGTGATGGCACCATTGAGGGTGGGCCATCAACCAAAATAATTTGGGACAAGGAAGCTTCCTCGGTGCCTTTTTCAAGCCGCTTGTTCCTCTACAGCTGGGTCCTTTTCACTTTAATATTTAGGGGTGGACTCAACTTCATTGTCAGTGTCAAGGAATTCTACTGACACATTGTCATCGAAGTCATGCATGGCACTAATTTCTTCCATTTCAGGTGAGTCTAATGCAGAAACTGGCAACTTTCCCTTTTCAATTTTTTAGGTATTGAAACATGTCTGGGTCCTGAAGGGTTATCACTATAAGGTAATCCAACTAACCTATACCCAAATGATCTAACTCTAAGAGGTTGCCACCTATCAGTTCCATAATCATAATGAATTTTAGTAAATTGCTTGGGAGCTTTAGATTCATACAACTGTCTCTTTTGTATGTATACATGTGTGTGTGCTTGTGCATTTGCTTTCTTGGGATAGTAATGAAACTTTTGTGTATTTTGGGCATTGTCCTTGGGTGCATGTGTGTGCTGATATTGGTTCATTTGCCTAGAGAATGACCTATATTGAGTCTGAGGTCTTTGCTACTTGGGCTTGTATCCCTTAGAACTTGGCTGATATCTCATTTCATTATTCCAATCAGCCTGACTGGGATAGTTTCTACCATTCTCTTCATATGGCTTTCTATGCTAAAACCTTTGGGGCTTTTGGTAGTTCTGCTTTTCCTTCATAGAATACTTTTTCTTAGGAGTCTGCTGATGGACTCTTCTGAATTTAGTTTCAACTATCCTTTCAAAGAAACTCTGCTTTGGCTTCTTGCCTTTGCCTTTATAACCTGTGCCAAAGCATGTGTGTGATTGTGTTTGAAAGTGGGTGCAACATATGGTGATTTTGGCTCTTGGAATCCCCCATTGCTTGAGGATCCTTTCTCCAAAATCACTCTTGGAGTTTGAGCATTGACAACGAAATAAAATCCTATGCCTGTTTTATCTCCACTTTATTTTTGTATCATTATCAGTTCATGCAATGATTTAGATGCCTTGCTAAATGATGTAATCACATTTTTCAACTCTTTTTTCCCTATTTTCTGTTTCAGTTAAGTCAGCTTTGATCTTGACAATCTCAGCCTTCAGCTCTTTGTTCGCATCAGCTATGTGACTTAGAGTACTCAACTCTTTAGTCAGTCGTGAGTTTTGGCTTTTGAGCTAGTTGTTTTCCTCATTTAAAAGTGAGTGTGACGATTTTACGTGCTCAAAATCTTTCATCATTTTGTCTAATGAATTATAAAGATCTATGGGTGATGAAGTGTGTGTGTCACTATCATTATCATCAGAATTAGAATGAGATGAGTTAGAATGTACCTCATCTTCCTGTTCTTTGGCCGTGAGGCATATCAACCTCTTCTTCAGTGTTTGAGGAATAGTCTACCTCGCTGTTGTCTGACTCAGCTGTCTACTTGCACTTGGCTATGTCAACTTCAGTAGCCAACACGACTTTCTTCTTTTCTTGTCTTCTCTCTCTGAAGACCTTTCTTTCTTCCTCATTTCTATACTTGTTGACTGGTCGATAGGAACAGTCAACAGCAAAATGTCATAGTTGTCTCCAATTCCAGCACATGTTTTCAGCTTTCTGGTAATCAGCTCTATGATATTCAACTCACTGATGGTCAGCTCCCTTGGGTGGTCTATCTTCTTTGGTATTAGAAGGAGTTGAGTGTCTTCTGGAGGTTTCACCCTTGTTCTTTTTGTAGTTCTTGTTAAAGAAGTTGTTGAATCTTTTCGCCATAAGGGCAATCTCCTCTTGGTTGATGGTATCCTTGGAGTCAGTTTTCTTAGTTTCCCAGCCATGAGAGTAGCTATCTTAGGTACAACTATCTCTTCTTGCTATTTCCTTCGGAGCTCAAATTCATAAGCTTTCAAATATGATAATAGCTCATGGTTGGAGATTCTTGTCAAATCCATGGAGTGTCTCATCACTTTCATTCCCACTCAGTTGGGAGCAACTTCAAAATCTTCACACATCTCTTTCTGTGTGTATTCTTTTCCAAGAGTTGAGAGCTCATTTGTGATTTATGTAAATCTGGCATCCAGCTGATCCAGAGTTTCATCTGCAAGCATTTTAAAATTTTCAAATTTTTGTACAACTACATTTAATCTATTTTCTTTAATTTAGTCTGATCCTTCGCAAATTAAATTAAACTTTTCCCATATCTCTCGAGCTGTTCTGCATGATTTACTTTGTTGAATATGGTTTTATCGAGAGTTTTGTACAAAATATCCCTGACAACATTATCCAAGTTGTATCTCTTTCGATCCTCATTTATCCACTCGCATCTTGGCTTCTCAACCATTGCGGGTCTAGGTGCAGTAGGTACAACTGGTATGGCAGCAGCAGGTGCATCACGTGAAGCAGGAGCTGCAACGGCCTCTCCTTTAGTCGCAGGTGCAGAAGCAGCAACATCAGGAGTAGGAGCCCTTACAGTTGTGTTCATCTCCATAATTTGAATATGCTCATACTCAATGATGAACCACATCTCATCGTGTAAAGCCGAAAGGTTTGCCTGCATACGAATCTTCCAGTCATCAAATTCCTCAACAGTGAACATAAGAATGCGAGATAGATTTGCTTCCATGATAATAACTGTTTAAAAGAAAATTTTAAAAACAGCAAGTGTTGTATCTTTGAAAATGATTGAGATCTAGTTCAGTAACCAGTGCGGAAGACTCAATGAACCAACCACTCTGATACCACTTGTAGGTCCCAAGGGTTGTTTAAGTGAAGTCTAGAAGGGGGGTAGAAATAGACTTTACAAATTTTCGATTTTGTCCTTCAAATTAGAGTTTTATCACAAGTCAACTGGGTTCTTGAGGGACAACTTAGTGAAACCTTACAGTAGAGTTAACCACTCAACAGAAATGAGAGAGTTGTTGATAAGATAACTCAGCTGAGCGAGGTGACCTTTTTATAAAAACAACATACTTAGTTTTTCAGCAGAAGTCTTACACCCTTTGATTAATTTTAATTTTTTTTCAACACTTGTTTTATGGTTAAGTTATTATCAGTAGACTTAGCAACTTTAACAAACAACAGATATAATATGTAAGAAATAAATGTGCTGAATGTAAAAGACATAGAGCAATTTTATAGTTTTTCAAGGATGGGGTAATTCCTCTACTCCACTCTTCTCCAACCCCTGGAGGTAATCCACTAACAGCAACTTCATTACAAAAGGATGACAGCCCAAGCTTAGCCTTGATTACGCAACTGGCTTTGCTTCTGGGACTCAGCTCTTCATAAGATGGTTGTCCTGCTACTTCAGCTCTTTCAGAATCTTGGATTTGATCACGTAACTCTCCAACGATTCTAAAACCTGGTTCAACAAGAACCTCACCGCATTTCCTTCAACCTTGGATGTGCAGACCCATTGTCTTTCAATAGTTTCCTCTTCAATAGTTTGAAGTTGTCTTTCCTTCACTGAGTGTGTTGGATCGATTTCCTTTGAGTTTTAGGCTTGAGGATTGAATGAATGTTTGAGAATATTTTGCACTTTGCTCAGATTGCTTGAATGCTCTTGTGTGTCGTAAGTTGTATATGTATTCTTTCAAATGAATTCCTCAGCCCTTTTATAATGCCTGTTTGAAAAATGTATTCGTTGAAGAGATAGATCTATTCTTCAAACTACACTTTGAGGTTGTTAGCTTGTCTTATCTTGCAGTATTTGATGTAGACTGATCCTCGAATTAATACTCTGTAACATACCTGAATCTCTGCAGGTTTGCAGGAGCATCCCATTGGTTCTTAGCTATTTGCACTCTTTCAACAAAATAACTTTATGGTATGCAATCTGTCATGTTTCCTCTTTCAGCAAAGATTTGACTTCACTTATCAACGAATATCTTTCAACTTCCTTAAGTCCTTTTTGCTGCTTAACCCCTTTGATAGTCTTCTCCGCTAATCTGGGAGTGACTTAGCTGTCAGTCGGCTAACTGAGACAGCTTTCCAGGTACTTGACTGATCCTTCACTGCACTACTCAGCTGACATCAACAGAGTCTTCATTTTAATCTTTAGTCAACTTCTGCAATCTTCAACTTGGCTGCTTCGACTCAACTAATAGAAACCTATCTATTACATAGTTGATTTTACAACAGAATTGGGGTGCTAACTTCCTAATCTAAATTTTACATAGCATCATCAAAATCTATTATATAAATTTCCCAACAATGTTGATCATAGTTCTGTATATAGGTTTCTTGTCTTGATAAGTGATGTACTTAATATAAATATATACAATTGTGAAACAAAAAATGTTGGCCTTTGAGTCTACCTTTAATGCACCTGTTGAAAATGATTTTCAGGACTTTGTTAGAATTCAAGGGGTGAATTCTTTAAGTTTGCAGTGAGTGTTGTGCAGAGTGTTGGCAACGCTTGATGTGTCACACAAAGAAATTTGTAATTTTCACAGAGCTTTTTTTTATCAACATCAATCAAATAAAGCATAAAAAAAATGAACACATGATCTACAAAATTTGCACAAGCATAAAAATACTTGTGCGGCGCCAATAACGCAAAAACATTGAAGTAAAAAGTTGATTACAAAAAGAAAGAACAAGACCAATACTTCCCTATTGTCCTTGATCTTCACTTAACCTTCTACCGTAAAACAAGAGAACAATTGAACCTTGACTAGATTACAGCTTGTCTCTCAAAATATCAACAAGAAGCTAACTCTCAGAAAGATGTTGCAAAAGGTGATACGTATCACCACAAAACACACTAGGCACCTTCATATATATCTTCTTGTATAAAAACTGGACTCTCTTTTTAATTCTGATTTTCTTGCTCTGGAATCCTTAATGAAACCGTGCAACTCCATCTCATTATATAGGTCAGCCAATAACCTGGAAAAATATCATGCAAGATAACTTCTAAATAATGGGTTAGTGGGGAGGTTAGAAAGATTGTGTTCCAACAAAGTAGGACTCTTGTCCAACTTCTTTCAACTCCCAAAAATTGCCTAATTTCAAATCACAACGGAAAAATTCTTGTAAATTTTCTTGTACAAAGTTTTCTTGAAATAAGGACAAAATACAAATTTAAATTATTAGAGTTTGGCCCAAAAAGTCAACTCTAATAGACTTGATTTAGGAATTAAGAAGAAGTAACAGACAACGGAAAGAAACATATTTTTGAAATGATTTTTATACATATCTTGTAGAAAATGACTTTTTCTGAAGTTTTTTTATCTTCTATTTCTTTACATTGGAGAGAAGCCATTAAAACTGAAAATGATTCAGAAGGTATTTGGCTAAGCATTTTATAAGATCTTATAAGCTCCTGCATCTTATAAGATATTAGATCTTAATTCAAAAATAAGTGGTTGGAGTGCTTGAATAAAATTTAATGAAAATACTTGTAAGATGTTAGTAATGACATTTTGTAATTAAAATAACCAAAGTGAGAGAAGGTCGTTCAAATGAGATCTTATTTTGAAAATAAGGCGGGATCTCCCGCCTTTTCAGAAAGATCTTATAACCTCCTAACATCTTATCTTGGGAGCTTATAAGATTGTTTGTAAACAAAAAATACCAAACATAGAGAGCTTATAAGCTCCCAAACATCTTGTAAGATGTTTTGAGAACTTATAAGCTTAGTCAAACACCCTCTCAATTAAACAAATAAAACTTGTGTGTTAGTTGATTTGCCACCTTAGAGCAAAAGGTATTCGTTGCAAATAGATTTCTAAGAAGAAATATAACCTTGATGGAGCTATTGAAAAATACAAAGTTAGGTTGACCACCAAAGGTTTTACTCAAAAACAAAATATTAATTATTTGAAACATTTGCTCCAGATATTAAAATTTCTTCTATTCGAGTTCTGATTGCATTGGCTTGTATCCATAAGCTAATTCACCAAATGGATGAAAAACTGCTAACTTAAATGGTGATTTAGAAGAAGAAATTTATATGATGGAACCTGAATGATATGTTGTTTACGGAAAAGAAAATAAAGTAAGTAAATTAATTTTTAACTGAATAAAAAGTAGTTCATTACTTTTTCGATTTGACATGGTCTCAAGTAGCAAATTCGTGATTTAATAGAATGCTTTAGATGGATATCGAGGATCGATACTTGTTAGAAGGTACGTAATTGTGGATCATATAAAGCCTCTAGAATCTCATTATAACTAATTTCTTCATTGCGTAATTGATTGTTTTTTTATGATAGTTTATGACACTTTATTGAGGATTTTATTTGAGCTTTGCCGATATTGTGAGAGATATCTTAGACACCTCATTGTACCTCATACAGTGTACCAGAGAGTTTGGTGTCACTCTAAAGAGGTTAGGTTTCTTTTAAGTTTGTATATCAACATCTCTCACTTAAGTTTTCATCTATCCGCTGGGGGGATTGGACTTGGTCCCCATCTATTCCTTAGTCTCGTTCCTTGGTCGTTTGGAAGATAATATTTAATAGATTGTCCATTCTAAATGTTTTGCCAAGGAGAGGTTTTAATGGCCCATCGATGTGTATCTTTTGTTTTACTCTAAGTGAGTCGGTTGCTCATTTATTTGCAGATTGTGGGTTTGCTTGATCGACTTTGGAATGGGTAGCATATATTTTTGGTGTTTTTTTATTTCTCTATTTGGGTATTTCAATGAATTATGTGTTCAGGTTATGAAAGTGTATTTTATTAATCAACTCTCTTTTCTATAGAAAGCGACTTTTCTTACCTATGTTTGGGTTATTTGGTACTTACACGACAAAGTTCTTTTTGATGGTGCTTGTCCGTCTATGGAGTCAACTCTTGCAATTTTGAGTTATAATATTAAGGAAGTAGCACATTTGATAATGGTTGCATGTCGAACACTATTTCATATCTATTATGTTTATGCAAACTTGGGACAACTGGCCGTCCACGTAAAGATCCAAAATTATTCATGTTAAGTGGCATGTGCCTCTTATTGGTTGGATTAAAGTCAATACCGATGGCAGTGCTTCTGGCTCCCCCAAGAACCTGCACTTTTGCTGATTATTTGAAACTTTATACGATACTTTTGTGGTTGTTTTGTTCGTAAGATGGGCATTGAATTGGCATTTGTAGCGGGATTATGGGAGATTATGGTTGCCATTGAAACAACTTTTTATAAGGGGTGGCATAGACCGTGGCTTGAATGTGATTCTTCTTGTGTGTTTGATCTCTTATCTTCTGAATCTCTTCAGGTTTCTTGGAATTATTTTGGGAGATAGCGTCTCATTCTTCACTATCTCTCTCATATGGATTTTGTTGTCTCTCACATATTCAAGGAAGGTAATTAACTTGCTGATAGATTATCTAAAATCTCTTCTCATTCGACTTGGTGGTCCATGCCCCCTGTTGGAATTCTTGAGGATTTAAACAATGATCATGTTGGCCGTACTAATTTTCGATTCGTGGATTAGCGGTATTTTTCTTCCTATTGTGTTGTTTAGGGGTCATATTTTTTTCCAAATTAAAGGTTTTTTCCTTTGGAGTTTTATTGTAATTGGATTTTAACGAAGCCCCATTTTTTGATATTTGATCAGTTTGTGGCCATTTTTCAGCTTTATGCCTCAGCTAGCTATTCAGCTTTGTGAATAACCTCTTCTTTCCTTTGTTTTTAATATATCTCTGATTTACTAAGAAATATTTAAGAGATAAGAGTGGACTCTGTTAGAGATCTTAAAAATTTCCGGTCTCTATCATAAACCTTCTGCAGTTTCAATTTGATCCGAGGATGGGACAAGGAAGTATTAAAGTTTAACTCGTCAGCACCAAAGGCCTCGAGAACGAAATTTTTTATGTATGTTTTTCGAAAAAAAGTTTCTTGTATTTTTCTGTTCGTGTGGATCGAATAAAATTCATTTCTGATTTGTTAACTCAAAAAATATGGTTTAAAAGAAGCACTTAAGCAGTGGCATATGAAATTTGATTAAATTTTGTTGTCTGAAGGTATTACTTCTATTGATGTAGATAAATATGTTTATATAATAAATTTGTTGATAATGAATGTTTAATTATTTCTTTATATGTGATTGCCATGATCATATTTAGTATTAACATTGATAAATATATAAAACCAAAAAGTTAATGCTTCAAAGTTTGATATGAAATAAATAGGTGAAACAAGTATGATAAATAGATACTTTTGTGGACACTAGATGAATCATATAAGTGTCCTCAACAATCAGTAGAAGAAAACTACAGATAAAATGATCACACGACATTCTCAAGTAGAATTGGTTGTTCCCTCTCTCTTCTATCTCTTTGAGCTTTTTTTCTTCTTTCTTTTGTATGAAAAATCAAGAATCCTTCTTGGTTTCGTCTATAACAATTATTTTTATTTTCACTGGTTGAATTAAAGATTGTTTTTCACTTTATTATATTGATTGGGCAAAGAAACGAATTATTGATTTCTAGTGAAATAAACTGTGGTTTCATCCGTTCATGTGGATTAACTTTAGAGGAGGGGATATTTGGACCTCTGCGAGTCTTTGAAAGAACAATTGGATTATTGTAGATTTGGAATCGTGCATTTGCGGACTATGGATTGCCTCAACATATTTTTCAAAAGGAGTGCTTAAGGTAAAACTAAGGGCGCGATTGGATATACTTTCATTTTGCTGGAGAATAGTGGTAAAAAGAAAATTGGATGAAAAAAGATGGATTTTGAGAGTGTGATTGGATGTGAGATAAAAAAAAGTAATAATGAAAGTTGATTTGATTTAAAAATAGTAAAATAATGATTGGATGTGATTGATAGTTAGAAATGTGTGAGTGAGTGAATAGTGAAATATGTGGGAGAATGTGTAATAATGATTAGTTTTTTGTGGAAAAATGTGTAGATGTGATTGGTAAGAGAAAAAATGAGAAAAAGTGAAGTGAGAGAATAATATATTTTTTGAAAATTTTCATAAACAATCGAATGTTTGTTCAAAAATAATTCTCCAGCGGAACGAAAATGAAATCTTTTCCATATCCAATCGTAGCCTAAGGTGACGATGGGATGTCCTTTTATTTCTCCCTTTTCTCAATTTTAAATGAATAGTTGGTGAAATTTTATTTTTGAAAAGTTGTGAATTTTTCTAGGAGTATGATTGGATGTAGAGGATAAAAATGTGTGATGATAGTTGATGTGAGGATTTTTTAGAATAATAGTATTAGATGATAGTGATATTTTATCAGTAAAATAATATTTGATGTGATTTATATTGAAAAAGTGGGAATGAGTGAGTGTTTTTTTTTTAAAAAAATTTCCACAAACAAGTTAATGTTGGGGCAAAAAACATTTTGAGGTAAAAATTTTCAAATTTTTTGACTACCAATTATACCCTAAATTTTTTGTTTCCACTAATTGTATAAAGCAAAAACTTATATAAAATCATCTCACGGGTCACATTTTGTGAAACAAATCACCCCATGACCTACGACCCAATTCATCTCAAACCGATGACATTTTTGTAAATATTAAAGGACGGTAGCATTTTGTAATATAAAAGGGTGGTGGCATTTTCATAAATATTAGACTAACAGATGGATATGGTGATGATTAAAAAATATTATTTTTTCCTCGAAGAATATCACTTTAAATCTAAAAGTGTACATTGTAAAGTAAAAAAAAACTAATATAATTTTGAGAATAAGTAATACTTCTCTGCAAATAAGTAATATTTTTTAGTTCAACGTATAATACTTTTCAATTCAAAATATAATACTTTTTCACTTAATGGTGTAATACTTTTCACTTAAAACTGTAATACTTTTTAGTTCAATATGTAATATTTTCAGTTAAACATTTAATACTTCTTAGTAGTAGTGTCCGATGATCTTTATCTTTTTCCTCTATTTCTTCCATTCGTCTTCTTCTCCATTTTTCTTTGTTTTTCTTCTTGCTTCCCCCTTTATTTCCGTGGCAGAACCAAAGCTTCACATTCTATCTGCTTCTCGTCCTCAACAGATCCAATTCTAAGACTCAATTTTGCATCCACATGACTTTCAAAATGTTGTGGGGGCCGAAACAAAAAAAAATTATTTGCAGTTTGGAAACTAGGGTTTGTTGATGATGGCAAGTAGACTTGATAATTGATATCCCCCCACAAGCCTGCAATAACTTGTTTGTTGCTGCTGGTGAACAATTTGAGAGAATACCTCATATTCGAATAATTTTTCGTTTAGTTTAACGTTACAAATATAACATCGAAATCGAAAAATAGAAACGAGAGAGGAAAACAAAAAGAAAAAAGATGGGGTTGGAGTTTGGTTTGAACAAGTTCGAAACCAATGCATTTTTAATTAGACTGAGCTTGGATTTGGTGTTGGGGCTCCATCTCACGGATTTTGACTGGTGAGACGAGCTCACAGAAGACTCTCTCTTGTATAAACACGTGATCGTTTAATCGCAATGACAACCAGGAACCTTTTATTATGTATTGTTGAAGACATGTTATTACTTTTTAGATTTCGTTGCATTAAGCTTCGCGGTATAGCGAACCTGACACCATTTGCCACATATATATAGTACAAAGTATTGTACATGACAAAAAAATCCTAAATTAATATTAGGGAAATTGACAAAAATATCCACCTATTTAGTATCAAACCCTGCAGAATACTAAACATTCCTACACAATACACTGCCCGGTCTCAAATTCCCCAAAAATACGCTCCAACCTATCTCCTTCCACACAATACGCCTGTAGATAAAACCACCACAAAAAAACAGAGCACCAACTACAGATCCAAAACGCAGTAGGCAAAATCAGTGCGCAAACACTGTGTGAAGGAGAAGAATAAGGAGAAGACATCTGTTCGAAAGGAAGGAGCATCAAATCACAGATCAAGAAGAAGAAGAAGAAGGGATACAAAAAAAGAAGAAGAAGAAGAAGAAGAAGAAGAAGAAGAAGGGACAAAAAAGCAACAAATAGAAGAAGAAAAAGGAGAAAAACAAGGTCACAAACAACTCGATCTGAAAACACAATGCTTATTTTATCCTGAAAAATATTTTTTAGATTACTGCACATCATTTTCTAGATGCCAAAATTTTCGGATTTTTCTTCGATATTGTTTCAATGTTGTTTCGAACATGTTTCCAATAAAATTTCAATGAAAAAATAAATTTTGCCCCGATGAATTTTGTACTCAAGTCTTATGAAAAATCAAAAAATATACACATAAAACAATACATATTAAAATCAAACAAATTAAAAATATTATAGAAACAACATCAATAAAAAAATACAATTCAATTTTTGATCCAATACATGAAAACATAAAAAATATGGAAACAACCAGGAGGCAATAGAAACAACATAGAAACAATAAAAAAACAACATAGAAACAACAAAGAAACAAATTTAAACAATATCGAAACAACTTATATAACATATAAAACAATGCAAGAACAAAAAAAAAACGAAAAAAAAATAAAAATAATCAAAAATATGCAGGAGCGTAAAAAAAAATTAGGTACAAAAGTAAGAGGAGCGATTATACAATATGGGGACCAAAATCAGCGTATTCTATTTAATTTCCCCTTAAAATTAACATCTACGAATCTTTCTATGTAATTTCCCCTTAAAATTAACATCTACGAATCTTAAACGTACGGATTCAACTCCATATTCATTCCATTTATTAGAGTGATGGATCATTTATGTGGATTTCTTTTGATCTAATATGAATCCTAATAAATTGGGTCAAATTCAAACAGAATCCGGATAAAAAAGTCCACCAATTGACAGGCATAAACCATGAATAATTAAAAGAAAATAGGAAAATTGAACTAAGACTCCATTCCAATTTAATTAGTAATATGTACTACCATATCATGGAAACTGAAAATTCTGCAAATTTCAAAGTTCCAAACATGAAAACAAAACTAAAACGAGGGTTAATGAGGGTATATGAGATATTAGACCATTAAACGTAAAGTATACAAAGTGTTATATATGGACTAAAGAATTCCTTAAAAGCAACATATATATCATAGGACACACACAAATCCTATTCTATTTCATATATTTGAGTGATGGGTCTTCCATTCGTTGTTTTGATCAAGTAAAAATCCTAACTAAATGAATCAAATTCAATTTGAATTTGGATAACAAATACAACAATTGACAGTCCTATAATTTGCTAAAAAACAGAGCAAGAGAGATACAAATGTGAGCAACGCCTATCATGTATTTGCACTAAACTACCAAAAACCACTAAGCTATGCAATTCAAATAATCCCTGTACAAAACTATGACAAAATCCGGCAAGAAAACGAGATCATCACCTCGGTGCAACAGTGGGAATAACTCCACTGACGAGATCACTGCCGGAGACATCCTGCGAAACATAAGGAGTTCTCAGCCCAGACGATGATGACGATGGAGTCACCACCGTTCCAGGGTCACTGACTAAGGATTCTGTCATTTCAGAATCGGATTCGGGCATCATCAGCCATATGCTTTCTAATTCTCTAACCACTTTCATCATTGTAGGTCGCTCGTCTGTTTCATCTTGACAGCACTTGAGAGCTAGATTTACGAACTTTTCCACGCATTCAGATGGATAAGATCCCATCCGCTCGTCAATGACAGAGAATATCATGCCAGAACGATATGCTATGTTGACCTGAAGCAGATGAGCTCAACATTAACGAACAACTTGGCAGACAAATAACAATTTCCTTTTTTTCAAAAAACAAAGGAATAATTACAAAAACCCCTTGAGGTTTGGGCTAATTACAAAAAAAACCCTGAGATGTTTCAAAATTACAAAAGGTCCCATCAGGTTTGCTTATGTCATAAATTTAAGAGGGTAATTGTAATATTTCTATAACTACCAGGGATTTTTGAAATATTTTTTGTTATCAGATGTTTTTTGTTTATAAAGGGGAAAAATGTAAGACAAAGTCAACCTCAAGTTTTTTTACACATTTAAAAAAATCTCTGGGTTTTTTAAGTAATTAGCCCGAACCTTGGTGGGTTTTGTAATTATCCAAAAAAAAAAAATCATCTTTTCATATTCTTTTCAACTCTCTTAACATGTATGAAAAGAAATTCAGTTTGAAGTATTTTAAAGAGATGAGATTATTAGCAGCGACATGTGGATAAACGAAAATCAGTAAAAATTGCATGAGGAAACTTTGTCAACATGATGAGCACTTAATTATATGAGAAACAAGTGTGTGCAGTGAAGAATATTACCTCCCTGACAATGTTTTTGCCATTATAAATAGGGTGCATTCCAGTTAACAGCTCCATAAATACAACTCCAAGACTATAAACATCGCTTTTGTCCGTCAGCTTGTGAGTTAGGAAATACTCTGGATCAAGGTATCCCTGCAGTAATCAGATATTGCAATTTGCTGAGAACATAAGTTTGAAGTTTAGTTACTAAAAGATTCAGGGATAATTACAAAAACTACCCATGAGGTTTGGGATAATTACAAAAAAAAAAAAACCAAAGACGTTTCAAAATTATAAAAACTACCCTTGAGGTTTGATTCTATCTTAATTTTAAGGGGTTAACTATAATATTTCTATAAATGTAAGGGGGGCTTTTGAAAACTTTTTTCTTATGAAGGTGAAAATATAAGGCGGAATCAAACCTCAAAGGATTGTTTATAAAATAGCAAAATTTAGAGAAAAACAAACAAGAGATCTAACCCAAATTAAATGCATAAAAGATGAGAATGAAAACATTTTAGTGAAAGACGAGGACATAAAAGATCGATGGAAGAGGTATTTCAATAATCTTTTTAATGAACCGAAGAGGAATGAAGTCACATTAGGGGAACTAGGCCAATCTGAACTGAATAGAAACCGTACCTTTTATCGTAGAATTCAACTTCATGAAACATAAAAAGCACTAAACAAAACAAAGCGGTTGGCCTAGATGATATACCAATTGAAGCGTGGAAATGTTTAGGTGGAGTTGGAATTGCATGGCTTACTAAATTATTTAATGTTATTCTAAAAACTAAGAAAATGCCGATGAATGGAGAAAAAGTATATTGATACCTATATATAAAAACAAAGGGGATATACAAAATTGTGCAAATTACAGGGGAATTAAATTAATAAGTCATACAATGAAACTATGGGAAAGAGTTATAGAAGCAAGAATAAGAAATGAA
The DNA here is from genome assembly GCA_016081115.2 of Rehmannia glutinosa. Taxonomy (NCBI): domain Eukaryota; kingdom Viridiplantae; phylum Streptophyta; class Magnoliopsida; order Lamiales; family Orobanchaceae; genus Rehmannia; species Rehmannia glutinosa. The sequence continues at coordinate 48,542,906 of CM071924.1, read as the reverse complement.
ACTAGTATATTAGATAATCAATTTGGCTTCATGCCGGGAAGATCCACAATTGAAGCTATACACTTAATTAGACGATTATGTGAACAATATAATGAGAGAAAACAAGATTTACATATGGTTTTTATTGATCTTGAAAAGGCATACGATAGAGTCAACCGTGATATAATGTGGCGCGTATTGGAAAAAAAAGAGGAATAAAAATAGCTACATAGATGCCATAAAAGATATGTATGATGGTATAACAACATGTATTAGACACCAACGGGGAATATCTAGTGAATTCCCAAACACTATAGGTTTGCATCGGGATCCGCTAAGCCCGTACCTTTTTATCCCCGATAATTGATGAAATCACTAAACACTTACAAAAATCCATCCCGAATGTATGTTATTTGCGGACGATATAGTTTTAATTGATGAAACAAGGGAAGGAGTAAATGCAAAATTGGAAGTTTGGAGAGAAGCACTTTCGAATCAAAAGGTTTTACTATAAGTAGGGCTGAATACATGGAATGCCACTTTAGTAAAAACAACAAGAACAATGAGACGAAGGTTAAAATTGATGGACATGAAGTGAGTATAACAAAAGAGTTTTAAATACTTAGGATCTATAATTGAAGAGAACGGAGAAATCAATAAAGATGTCACACATAGGATCCAAAGGGTTGGAATAAATGGAGGAGTGCATCTTCAATCCTTTGACCGTAAAATACCATTAAAATTGAAAGGAAAATTTTATAAAACGGCCATAAGGCCCGCAATGCTTGAGCGAATGTTGGGCTTACTAAATATGAACACGAACAAAAAATAGAGAGATGAGAATGCTAAGATGGATGTGCGGACACACTAGATTAGATAGAATAAGAAATGAACACATTAGAAACAAAGTGGGAGTAGCACCAATAGACGAGAAAATTAGAGAAACACGATTAAGATGGTTTGGACATGTTTATAGGAAACCTTTAGATACACCTGTGCGACGTTTAGAAGGTAGAGAATCACTCACACAAATCAAAAGAGGAAGAGGTAGGCTAAAAAGACTTGGAAAGAAGCTATTAAACATGACATGTTATACCAGAAATAAACGAAAATATGGCTTATGACCGTAAACGATGGCGCGATATGATCCGTATAGCCGACCCCACGTAGTGGGATTAAGGCTTAGTTGTTGTTGTTGTTGTTGTATCCCAAAACATTAAGTGAAAATAACATGCAATCCTGCATTAGGATTTGAAAATAAATTGAAGTAATGTATTTAGAAATTTATGTAGATTTTGGAGCTTGATTTCTTAATGATTCTCACCGGGGTGCCCCTGACTAGTGTAGATACATGAGCAGGCACAGCTCCATCAAGCTCTGGCATTGGAGCTAGCCGTGACAATCCAAAGTCGGCAACCTTGGGGGTATATTTAAAGTCCAACAATATGTTGGTTGCCTTGATATCCCGATGAAATATAGGAGGATTAGCTTCCGTGTGAAGGTAAAGGATGCCTCTGGCTGCACCCAATGCTGTTCTTACTCTCATAGCAAAATTCAGAGGCGCTTTGGACTTACCTGTAATATCATGAATATTGTATTATTCCAAATGTAAGGGGGTGGTTCCAAATGTTTTTTGCTTATTAAGGGGTAAGTATAATACAGAATCAAAACTTACAGGGGTTTTGTAATTTTAAAAACCGGTGTTTTTTTTGTAATTAACCCAAACCTCAAGGGTGGTTTTTGTGATTATCCCTAAAGGTTAAAAAAGGTTAACAAG